>VZRI01003395.1:118648-154740 GCA_013397515.1 Upupa epops
ACCTGGTCAGGGTGTCCTGCTGTGGCAGGGGGATTGGACTAGATGATCTTTCAAGGTCCCTTCCATCCCTGATGATTCGGTGATTTATCTGAGACTTGAAAAGCAGAGGGCTGAGTAGTTTGTGGTCTCTTATTTGGAGCTATGTCCTCTAATCTTTTTAAAATTTATGCATCGTAAATCTATGGTCAGTTCTGAAGGGTGAAATTAGTGCAGGTGGGGCATTGTTGCTCCTGACCTTCTGCTGGATGTTAGGGCTGATATGTAATGGCTCTGATTACTTTCTCTCTGTCTCATGCATGGGTCCATTTCATTATAAAGCATAAATAGAATCACAGAATCATTAGGGATTGGAAGGGACCTCGAAAGAATGTCTCCAGAGGAGGAGACTCTACAACCCCCTGGGCAGCCTGTTCCAATGCTCCGTTACCCTCACTGTGAAGAAGTTCCTTCTGATATTTATATGGAACCTCCTATGTTCCAGCTTGCACCCATTGCCCCTTGTCCTAGCACCCTGCTTAAAATAGTTTAGTTCTGGTTGGCACTCTTCAAGTTTTTTCCAGTGTGTTTTCCTTATAAGTCAATATGCCTGAATCAATGAACAGCTTATCGATACTCTAAAGTGATTGTCATATTTAAAACTAAATTTTCATTTATTTTTAGCATTGGTTTTTTAAGCCTTACTCTGAAATGTTGAGGCAATTCCAGTATTTCAATCATCTATGTGAAATTAGTCATTGAGCAAAAGCCACAATTCCAGTAGAAAGCAAGACTTTTATCCAAACCACTATTAGAACCACATGTTTTGAAAGGCACAGTACACTAAATAAGAGATTGGATAGGGCATGCAGAGTGCATATTAAGTGGTCAAAGAAATGAGGTAATTTACTTCAGCCATTTAGTGAAGCTGTATGCTTGGGTTACATTTTTTTTACCTAAGGTCTAAAAATGATTGCGCATGATATAATATGAAGCGGGGATGTGTGCCTGTAATGTTTGGGGCATAACAATGATAAAAAATTACTTTTACATCAGGCACTACATTCACTAAGATTTAGAAGGAATGTTCTGTAGCAAAAGTATGTTGCTGGTGGTGTTTTTGAACCACTATAACTAAATGGATTCACTACTTTTATTTACAGGTAATGGTACTTGCCAGACTTAATTGAGAATCAAAGAACTGCATTTTTACACGGATACATGATTTAAAATTGCAAAAGTAAACGTTCAGCCTCTGATCCCTGTCTTGGGCAAAGCCTGCTGCCTGAATAAAAATTGCCTTTGCCAAATTAAAAAAAAAAAATGAATAAAATCTCTGAAATGGGCTGTCAGTCTTGGCTCTGCAAGTGTGGATGGTGGCTGGGGAATAAAAATAGCTTGAAATATGTATGTAGGTTTTCAGCTGTGATATCCAAAGAACCATAACTGGTCTTCAATCTTAGCAGTGTTTGTTTATCTTCCAGAAAATCTATCACAAACATCTTCTGTTTTCTGTAGTGCTGAGAGCACTAGATTAATTTCCTGCTGTGCTCAATGACTGTGCAAAGGTTCTTTACTGTGGTGGTGTTTTCAGTCTTGCTGTTCAAGACTATGATAATGCCATGGTCTTGCTACCTGTGCCTGCTGAAACAGTGGCACAGACTGGGTGGGACTGGAATGGATGAGTGTTATTTGAATTCAGGTTGATTAAGAGACTGATGCTTTTGCTGTTTAGTTAGCTAGTCAAGCCACGTGTTGTAGTGTCAGGCTGGATTTATCAGATTCTAGTCAATAGTTTTTATCTGTTTGAAAGCTTTTAGATTTCTGTGTAACAGTGTAAATGAAATTGTGGTGTGCTGCCAACTCATTTGCACACATTGGACACTTTTGCCATTTGGACTTTTGTAGAGGATATGGTTATGTCCTAAATCTTGATGTGAGTTAGCATGCCTTTCAAATGCAATTATCTTGTAAGAGACTGATGTTTTACGTTCAAGGCTTGATAATCAAAGGTCATTGAAAAATTGTGTCTGCAAAGCTAACAGACTGCTTCTGCACAGTAAAAATTACTCACTTTGGTGAGAATTCAGCATTATTTATTTTCCTCAATCTTCTTATAAAGTAAAAAAGGCGTAACTACCAGCCCAGTAGTTGCTGCAGAGACAAGTATGTGTATTTTGCACTAATGACTACTCCAAAAAAAGAAAGGAAAGCTTGGTCAGATTCTACAACCACATTGTCATTATCATCTTTCCTAATGCTTTCTTCAGTCTCGTGAGATGGAATAAATATGTCTATGGCTTCTTGATGATTAAGTAATACTCTTTTTTTGTAGTGTGTGTTTGAGAGGGTACTGCATGGCATTTGGGTTTTTAAGGTTCTGTACTTGAGCAGCACAAATGAAACAGTGGGAAATCTGAGATATCAGAAAACTGGATTCTCTAGCTATGTTTGACTTACAGTAAAAGATTGCCTGGTAAGATAATCCCCCTTTGGGTGTAGAAATGCATGCATGGACTTCTGTGAACTCATAGTGTGTGAGAGAACATATCACATCACTGGCACTGTCTTTTGGGCTTTTTAGCTTTGTAAACAATGAATTTGTTGCTGAAAACTGTCTTAAATTAGAGGAAGGAGATACGAGCTGGGATATATTTCAAGTTTCACCAGCAGTGAACCACACTGTGAATTACCTCTATGCTTCAGACTTGTAGGATGTTGCAGTTTCAGTTGAACACCAACTTCTAGGTTTTTTTATTGTCTAAATATGTGTAACTTGTGCAGTGTTATTGCTACTAACTTGTACAGGTGGTTTTTCCCTCAGTGCTTTAGTGTGGAGCCATTAAAAACCATTAATAGAAGAGAAGAAATCTTGCCAACAGGGAGATTATCTTGCACATTCATCATTTTAAACTACTGTTATGTTTAAAACTACACCACATAGCTTGGCAAGGAGAGACAGTCTTTGGTGATTGTACACACCCTGCTGATTGCATAGACTTCAACTTTGGAAGATGAGTTTCTTAGACAACAAGTTTTTAAGAATGAAGCACATTGTAATTTTAAAAGTATCTTCAGAGCTCTCCTATTGGATTTTAACTTCCTTTTATTCAGTGTGCATCCTGTTCCAGAATGAATCAACCCGTTTCACTGAGCAAATCCTTTTTTGGAATGGGTTTACATGCCTGGCCCACTAGTCTTAACTTTCTGTACGCTGTCTCTCTGAATCTCCGACTTTCCTAATCATTTCTATTCCATCAGATAATGTACATCAGTTTTATCAAATACTGATTTACACAACTTATTTACATTTATCTTTTTGTTAGATTTCTTTCATGAATATTTTTTCAGTTAGTGGTATAGTCCAGTAAAAGTTGTACATTCTCTGTTCCTTTAGCCCTTTTCCTGGGGAAAAGTACTCAGCTTATATAGGGTGTATTTTTTTGAAGCCTTTGGGTGTGTGTTAGAGGAGCCTCGTTAAATTTATGGGGATGGAATCAGTGTTCAAAAAAACATCTTGTATTCAGTTTGCACCCTGGACTTGTGTTTAGTTCTTGCAAGGATTTTATTAGCAAGCAAACATGCATTTTTAAATGAGTTAAACTGATATCAATTCAGCCACGGTATTTTGGCAGCTCCAGGGACCTTTGATGTAATGCTTGTGACGTGGACATTATTTAGTGAGATGGGTCCATTGATAGCTGAACCTTTTTTCCTAAACTTCTGTAATTCTCTGTCTATAGAATGTGACATTCTGTTTAAGTTTCCTTTAGACAGATTGACAGTTATTGCATTGCTAAATGCTTGTCTTGGTGACAGGTCCAGCTCACGTGACTCCTAATTGCTTCTTCGTATTTCTGAACTGATTCCTTGATAGCAGTGCAGTCATTTGAGGCTACATGACAGGAGTGCGTCAGGCAACGATTTTGTCTGGAATGCCCAGTGTGCCTACAAGGAGACTTAATTTTCGGTTCTTCCGGGGGCTCATTAGACAAGAGTCATGCATTCTCTAACTCATTTCCACCCATCTAAGGATTAACCAAGGAGTGAGTTGAGCAGCTGAGCCACCAGCATCACTTCAGTGTGTGAATGGAGGCATCTCTTTCAGATGGAAAGGAATGGTTAGATCGTTTTGTTCACCATCTGCAAACATACAGCTGGTCTGTGCAGTGTATTCTGTGTCACTTCACAAGATTCTAAACAAAGCTGCTGCAGCTTCCTTTGACAGATGGCCCAGTTAGTCTCTGACACATATTTTCTAGATGCTCTGTGCATTCCAGCTGTGCTGCTAGTGAAATGCGTTGAATTTCTGAAATATGTCATCAGCTTTCATCTACAGTGTCAGGTGACTTAAATGCTCTTGAAATTAGATTGCTGTTGTAAGTTTTAGTTTTGGGGTATAGAAGTTTGTCACTGCCTGCTGAGCCAGGCCTGATGCATTACACCTAAACAAAAAAAAAATCGCCATACCAAGTGGTCTTAAGAATCTAGTTTTTTTTGTGGTAGCTTCAGGGTATGGGCTTACTGGTCTCCTCAATTTAGTAAAAAAGAAAAAACAATTTTTAAAACCCCTAAACATAACACACAAAAAGGGTATTAAGTATCATCTTAGTTTGCTGATTAAACAAGACTGGCTGGGAGGAACCTGTAATTACTGCCATATGTTTAATTCTTGAGCTTGGCTAAGACCCTACACTTAGTTCATTTCAAGAATACGCTAAATTGTCTGTTCCTGACAAAATAACTTTGTTACAGCTGGCCTGGTTCATACTAATTCTGTTTTATGATCTCCATGATTATCTTCGTTCATAAGAAAAATAGCCTTAAGCCAAACACAAAGGCAAAAAACCATTTTGGTTTCATATTTTTATGGTTGGTTGTGAGTGAGTGCCACTGACGCAGGTTTTGGTTTTGAGCAGTATTTCTTAGCTGCTTTGTCATAGAACTTTCAAGATACTAAGAGATTGCATCTCAAATCCTGTGGCTACACTGTGAATCTGTTGTGATTGTCCAACAGTTGTCTCTGTGGAAAATCTGGAGGAGAAGTAATCTTCCCTTTATCTAGACACTGTTTCAGCTTTGTCAGTCCATTTATTTTCTGTACCTGGTTGTCTTTGCAACTTCTCAGCTTCTGATAAAACTACTAAAATAAAATTCAAGTGCATCAAGGAATGTTTTGTTGCACACTGGTTCTGCATCTTTTCAAAACATAGTAGTATTTAACTTGCTTTTTTTTCTTTACAGTATTGTTCCACTTTTAAAAGAATCCATTGGAATTTTGATGCAGCGTACTCCTCCTTCCTTGGAAAATGCTCTGCCTCAGTGCTATCAGAGGGTGAGCTCTTAGGTTGTTTTTGTTGCAGATCAAGCTGCTGACTGAGTCTCAACTGTGTTGTATGAGGATGTTTTGTGATGTTTTCCAGTAACACCTGTGAAAGGTTCCATAGATTATACAGTTGGAGGTACCAGTTGAATTTGTATTGTTCTGAAGTCCTAAATTGTGTGTAGCCTCAACTCAGTTTGTGTCTTAAACTGTGTCATTTTAGTTTAGAAAAATAGATCATGAAGCTTTTCTTCCTTCCAAGTCCTGATATGTCCTGATAGGGAGTACATAATGTTTTTGTTTTGTTCAGTCTCCCTCAAATTCTAGTTCTTAATAAAGTGTGGCGGAGTAACACTGGAAGTGTGTTTGTAAGACTAGATAAATTCCTCTGGCTTTGATCTCTCCTGGTGGTCCCATTTAATTTATCTACTACTGTGTTACGACCTGGACATCGAAGCACCTGGACAATGTTAATTGTAAAACTCTTATAGGAGTGCCATCTGTTTCCTTGAGAAGTGACAGGATTGTAATCAACACACAGAGAACTTACAAAAATCGGACAGAAGGGTTTTTACAGAACAAACCAAAGCTAACACAAAATATTTGTGGAAATACCAATACATTTTTGCTTATAATCTCTCACATTGTTTTGTGAGGAAAATTTGTAATGTGAAAAATTGCTGTTTACTTGAATGTTCTCTCAAATGTAGTAACTTTGACTTTTTTTTCTTGGACATGAGTGTTTCCAACAGTGGTTTCAGTAAAATGTGTCTGGCTTCATTTACATTGTCTGCATAAAGTCATGACTCATCCAGTCCCGGTGTTTCCATTTGTTGCCATTACCAAGATACAATAATAAGGAATTTGTGGCACAGTGAGCTAGAGGAGTATGCATTGGCTTTTAAAATACTTTTTGTAGAAAACCATAGTACAGAGAAACGTTTTATGGATTTTTTTTTCATTTGTTTTGGTTTTTTAGGTGCAGCAGTTGCAAGGAGTTTACAGTTTACATGATCCACATTTCTGGACCCTCTGTACTGATGTTTACATAGGGACTTTGAAATTATTGGTAGCTCCTGATGCTGATGGAAGGTGGATTCTAAGCCAGACTCACAATATTTTTACACAGGTATGTCTTACTAGTGGAAATCACATCCTAAAGTGTACACTGCTTTTTGTGTGATGTGACATTGTAATACTTATCAAGAAAAATAAACTGCTTCTGGATTTTCTGTCAGTGTATTTTGAAAAGCTTCTCTGCTTCAGCTGTGTATAACTATTTCAAAATACTCAGTGGTTTAGATGGAATTAGTGCATTAGTTACTGATGCCACTTCACAGAAATAGTAGCTGTAGTTTGAGAAATACCAAATTTCACTAAAACTCCATACTGTCTCTCACTTTTCTTATCCAACATAAGGCAGTAAATGAAGGAACAGTTGGAGCAAATAGATTTTTCTCATTAATATTTTCCCTTATTAGTGTTTGGTAGTTGGTTTGCCACTCAACTAAAAAAGTTGATAGTTGAAGACAATCTGATCTTGAAGCAATGTTCAGCCTGATGCTTCAGGGTCATGTTGCATACTCAGTGTATAATCAACCTCACAGCATTCCTTCCTGGCCTGCCACTGAGGTGAAAACATTTTCTAATGCTGTTTCATACGGAATGAT
Source organism: Upupa epops (assembly GCA_013397515.1). Taxonomy (NCBI): domain Eukaryota; kingdom Metazoa; phylum Chordata; class Aves; order Bucerotiformes; family Upupidae; genus Upupa; species Upupa epops. The sequence goes on from VZRI01003395.1 coordinate 125,618, forward strand.
AATAAAACTATTCAAGTTGGTCTAGTAGGATTTCTGAGCAGTGCTGTCATACAGTTCACATTGCCAGAAGTTATTTTTGTGGTTTGAACAACAAACCACACATTACACTCTTGTGCTTAGTTCCAGTCTAAAATGGCAGCTCTTGGAGCAGCTTGCTTTTCAAGAAGCTAACCTTGTACAAAAAGAAGGGGAGAATTGCTTTTGTGCAGCTTCATGTGTCACAGTTATTTAGAGTGACTCAGAAAATGTTGTGTAGTAAACCTGTTGATAATATATAATTACGTAGGTGTGCTTCACTGTGTGAAGAACTGTGTATTCATACAGCCCTCTCAAGAGTTTGTAGTTGACCATATTGTCAGTATTTAGTGAGTGATGTGTGAAATGTGGAGAACAAGTTAACAAAAAAGGATACTGGGGCTTTCTGCTAGGGAACTTACTGACGTGGAGTTCAGGACAGTTAAATTGCTTTAGATTTACAGGTTCTTTAACTCTTCTTCTTTTTTTTCTATAGGCAGGAGTAAGACAGCTTTATGTACAGATTGATGTCGCAGCCATGTAATGAATTCCTGAAATTAAGCTGTTGGACCAAAGTTTTCTGTACTGTAATGGTAAACCAACATACTTCTCAAGACAGAGTCTGCATCCATCACTGTTCTGGAATAGATTTCTGCCCTTGGGCTATGGATGGAGTTCATTTTAAGGAGAAAATACTGAGTGAATGTTAGGACTTCGGGTCTTTTCTTTTTGTGGACCCTACACTTGTAAGTTTTTGAGGGTTTTTTACTTACTAAGATTGTGGTACTGGAAACCCTGTCATGTCTTCAGTAAAGCTGCTGAAACCACTGTTCATTCCCATAAAACCAGTGTTACCAACAATTGGAAACTTGTTTTGTAGATAATGTCACAATGGCTGACATACTTCAGTATAATTGTATGTTTGTACAATTGTTTGTACTTTGCAAACTTAATGAACCAAACCATATTGGGTTTTCAAAGTGCCTTTTATATCAGGAGAAGTATTTGCCAGCATAAATACAGAGCATCAAATGGTTTTATTACTTTTGCAAATAATATGTATGCAGTCTGATTACTTACTAGTGATGTATGGTGTGAGGGGGGGTTGCGTACTTGCATAACTGTAGATGTTAGGCTTCCCTTCAACTTGCATCTTACCAAACAGAAGAGTTTGCAATCTAAAAGGCAAAGCTGTTGTGAAGAGTTGCTTCCAAAACAAGCTGGGTATTTTGTTGCACATATCTTGTGGAAATTATTTTAGTAAAAAACTAAACTTAATTTGGATTTTAATGTCTTCATAATGTTGAGACAAGTGACGCATTACCTGATGCTGCCCATGCTCATAGTCACTGCAGTAACTGGCAGCTGAGGAAAGATGCTGGTGATGGAAGCCATGCTTGAAGTTTTTTTATCATCCAAATTACATGGTTGGAAAAATTAAATACTTTAATTGTTTGTGAAAGGTTAAATCTCCGTAGTAAGTTGTAATTTTTATTAAAGCAATTGCTGAGATAACTTCCAAATAGTGAAAATAGTTCCTGGATGTTATACCTAAAATGGAAAGGAGGACCATGGGTCTTGCTGTTTAAGATTACCCTTTTCCCAGATGGACAAGTCTGATACTTTATACTATCATACAGTAGCTTTGTGTGTTTTCATGGAGGGGAAAACCCCCAGACGGCAGTGCAGTAAGCTTTTTCCAGAAATATTAGTCTGTCTTTTTAGTCTACAGTTTATAATCATTTTACACTTTCGTAGAATCAGATCTAAGTGGTGTTTTCCAAGACAATCTGCTATATTTGCTATGTTACACGTGATGATTCCACTATGTTGTAATAGTTAAGTTAGTAACAATATGATTTTATGCAAGGACATTTTACAAACAGAACATTGTGGCATAAAAAGCAAAGTAGATGTTCTGATAAATCATAGCTACTACTGAGTAATGTGGATTTTAAGTATTCTTCTGGTACCTGATTGTGGTAATACTGCAATCAAGGCCCTCTGAAACTGACAATGTCTGCACAGCAAGTGCTAGGTACTATGAAAGTACTGAAGTTTCATTTGCAGAACTGGTTTGTTGCTGAATTCATGACAGAGATTATGAGTTGGCTGCATTAGTTTTTGTCATACCCATATAGCACCTGAATTTTTATCTCCCTTCATGTGAAAACACAGTGGCTGCCTGCCATGGTTTAATCCTAGCTGGCAGCAAAGCATCATACAGGTGCTTGCCTGCTGCTTCTTCCTGGCAGTGGGATGGGAAGGAGAATTTTTCAAGGGGAGAGTTATCTCAACCCAAATATTTCGGAATGGTTTAATAATTGAAATAAAATCTAGGGATACTAGTAATGATAAGGAAGATAATGAAAAGAGAAATAAAATCCAGAGAAAGACAAACGATGCACAGTGCTTACCACCTGCTAACTGAAGCCCAGCCAGTCCCTGAGCAGCAGCTGGCCTTCGTGTTCATACACTGCACAATACATCCTGTGATATAGAATATTCCTCTGGCTAGTTCAGGTCAGATGTTCGGGTCTCTTAGGATAAGCACTACTTAGCTACAGCTGAAAACACCACTGGGGATTTCTCAACATTATTCTCATGCTAAATCCAAATAAGCATTGTGCCAGCTTCTAGAAAGGAGATTAACTCAGCCACAATATTTGTCCCATCCAAAACCAAGACTTTGTGAAAAGCTTAGAAATGAAAGTTTGATGTTAAGAAAAACAGCAGTAAAAAGCTACCTACATACTGCATTTAATCTTTACAGTCTGTTCCAGTCTTCAGCTCCTTCTTCATTGTTGTTGCTGGTTTCTGATTCTCTTTACTTCTCCTGGGGGGAATGCAAGTGCTGGATGCCCTTGCAGCTGGCTGCACTATGCTGCATCTCTCTTCTGGCCTCCTGCCTGGCACCTGATTGGTCTCCCTCCATGTCTCACCTTGTGGGTGCTTGTGTCAGGCCTTGAGTTCCTGACTGCAGGATGGGATATGAAAGTCACACAGCACAGGGTGCAAGAATGTGTTGATTCACTAATGTTTTTGCGGTTTAAGGTGTTGCTTGCATGTGTTCACAGAAAAGGTGGTATTTTACTTAAAGGCCCCTCATTGCTTGTGCTGAGCTGCAGATAGATGGCTTTTTTGTTTGACAGCATGATTTCTTGATTATTTATAGTTGTTACTAACTTATGCCAGAGAAGACCTACTGATATGACTTTAAATGCAAGCACCACACAACTTCAGTTGTCTTATGAACCAAGAGCAGGTTTTGGTTTAAGTCACCTTCATACCAGCATGTTTCTGGACTTGAGTAGTCCTGGTCTTGCTTCACTAATGTTTCTGAAGTTTTACTTCAATATGAGAAAAAACTTTTTGACAGTAAGGGTTATTAAACATTGGAATGGGTTGCCCAGGGAGGTTGTGGAGTCTACTTCTCTGGAGATGTTTAAGACCTGGTCTTTTGGTTTAAGTCATCTTCATACCAGCATGCTTCTAGACTTGAGTAGTCCTGGTCTTGCTACATTACCATACTGCTGCCCAAGTTGCTGAGCTTTGCCGCTGTTGTAAATTTCTCTGTGGAAAGACAAGAGCTGCAATTTCTTTCAAATTGAGAATCTGCCTAAGTAGCAGTTGGGCCAGTTTGCTGGGGTTTGGGGGTTTTTGTTGTTTTAATGTGGGAAGTTCAGTGGAAAAAGTCCCATAAGCTGGTTATACACAGTTGTTAATAACTTTGGACATTTTGTTGCTTATTATGACCTAGGTGACTGTTGGAAGCATATGTACACATCTGGAGTTTTCTAAAAGAGCTTTTTCCGTACTTATGTGGACAACTTGAAAAAAATCTATCAGTCATTTGTTAAATATATTTGAGGATAGTGTTTGTTTTCTGAAAAAGGATAAACATGACAAAAATCTACACAGAACATGTGTCCACTAGGTAACTGCAGTCACATCAGTAAGAAAGAATGACACCTGAATTGTTTTACCTTCTGAGGCGATACTTGCTCTGGTTTTAGGAGATGTCATTCAAAGCACAGCTTTGCTTATCCTGAGAGTCAAAGCATCGTTGTTTTGTTTAGCTAATTACCTAATGGCTGCTTCTATAACACTTGGCCTTTGTGTAACACTTCACTTTTCACACTTTATTAAAGATGCTTCACAAGATTTAGCATGACTTGGCAGTGTTGAACATGTTCTCATGTAGTTGAAGCTCACTGTGTATGTTACTGGTCTGTCTTTTTGAGGTTCTTTTTATAACTGAAAAGAGTAACTTATAACCATGTTGTCCTAAAGACCAAGTTGGCAAACTGCTTGATTTTTACAGAACTTAAAACAAAAGCAGATAAAACAACAGCTACTGTGTGTTAAAATGCCCCTAATGTTTGTCATAGTAAAACAATGAAAGAAAATTCTTAGAATAAGAGTATGTACAGGGAAGATTATTCCATCACACACTAATCATGGGAGTCTCTGCATGTGGGTAGATGTGTTCCTTACATCATCAGGGCCAGGACAGAGCTACACTGCTTGCGCTGTTTGCTAAACAAAGGCCAACAGTGCTGGTTCGAATAAATGGCTCTGCTTTGTGTGTAATACTGTCTGCTAAACCCAAGGTTTAATTGCATCATTATTAAGAGCTGCTGAAACTATTTATACAGAAAACTTGAAAGGACTGCAGCTACTAATAAAACAGGCCTTAGTCACTTCTAACACTCCTAAATTATTTTTCTGAATAAGTAAAGCTGGATTTAAAGGTGAAAGAAAGAAAGAAAGGGCATCTCTTTTCAACTGTTCTAACTGAACCTGTTTGAGGACTGTAGACAAGTTACAAAAGGGAGATAAGCTGCTGCTGAGCTGCAGTTCTGCACGTTTTGCATTCATGTGTAATCAAATTGTAAAGTTCATGGCTTTTCTCTGGCAGGGTAGATTTCAGTTGCAGAAACCTTTATTCTTCTATAAAATGCAAATCCTAATCAATACTCATGTAACAAGATCTTTAAACACTAGTTCAGAGCAACAGCTTTAGTTACCAATTAAGCCCTCTCCTGTCTTCCACAGTGGCCATCGCATTGCTACTTGCTATTACACTTGATAATCTGACCACTTTTAGGCATGGTTGGGAATAAGTACAGAGGATTTTCTTTTTTATAATCAATTTCTCTGATCCCTAATATTTAGTTAATTTCTGTACAAAAACCAGTGCAGAGTCCTTCACTTGGGAAGGAGTAATGGGATGCATCAACACAGATTGGGTAGTGACCAGCTAGAGAGCACCCCGGGGGAGCACCATCTTGCATGTTTTGTGGACAACAAACTGAAAATGGATCAGCAATGTGCCCTTGTGGTCAAGAAGGCTAATAGCGTGTTGGGATGTTACCAAGAGGAGTGTGTCTAGCAGATGAAGGGAGGTCTTCTACTCTTCGATTCTGCTTTAGTGAGGCTGAATATGGTATACTGTATGCGGGTCTGGTCTCCCCAATTTAAGGGGGGTAAAGAATGAATTGACAGTTCAGTGCAGAGCTATGAGGATGACTGGGGGATCTAGAACAACTATTCTGCCTTATGAAGAGAGATGGAGAAAACTGGGATATTTTAGTTTGGACAAAAGAAGGATATGAGGGGATTTAATTACTGTCTATAAATACCTGAGGGCAGGGTGTCAAGAAGAAAGGAATACTCTCAGTTGCATCAGACAGGAGAAGGGGTAATGGATACAAGCTTTAACACAGGAAGTTTCACTTTAATATGAGAAAAATCTTCTTGATAGTAAGGGTTATTAAACATTGGAATGGGTTGCCCAGGGAGGTTGTGGAGTCCACTTCTCTGGAGACGTTTAAGACCTATCTTGATGTGTTTTAAGTGTAGTTTGATTTAGGCTTTTATGTGGTCATGGTTTTCAGTAATCTGTATCCTGCTTGAGCAGGAGGGTTGGACCCTGTGGCCTTTGAAGGCCTCATACAACCCTAATAAACCATGTAAAGTGCGTAGATGTCTATGAAATTCCCTATCTGCAACTTTCCAGGATTCTGTTTTCAATTTCTCTCCTGTCAGGCTTTATTGCAGTGACCATCCCTGTTGGGACTTCACTGGCCAGAGACTGCTGTGATGTGGAAAGACGGCAGTTCTGCTGTGCCTGGCATGTGAAGACAACCTGTCTCACTGTGCAAATACTGGTTAATGTTCTTGTCTGTTTGAGCCAAAAAAGGTTCCTGCCTATGTGGTAGTCTGATGGAAGTTACATGTGAAAGGAGTTGTGTATTACACTTCCCATGTGCATTGAAGTCTTGTGTATGCTGGGGTTATACAAGAGTTAAATGAATTGCTTCAGTATTTTGGCTGAAGTGTGAAATATTGTGAATGAAGAAATTGCCAAAATCATTCCTGGTAGCATTCAGCATAGTACTTACCCTTACCTTTAAATTACAGGAATTGCTCCTAGCCGTGAGCTGAACTTAAGCTTACGTAGTACATCAAAATACCTGAAAGAAATCTTTATGACAGTACAAGGCAGCTCACTAAAACTCTGAAGACTATGTATGATTTTTTCCTGAATGCTAATGTTAGTAGCTTAGCCATGACTTGTCCCAAGTGCAATATTAGGAATTTTTAACGTACTCTTTTATACTTGAATACAGTCTATATAAAATGTTAAACATCCTATATTGCTGAAATGGTATGGGATCAAATTTCTTTCCAATAAATCTTCAATTAAAAAGCATTTGTATACAGTTTTGCTTTGTTCTCATGCATACTGTGAAGATTAGTTAAAATAGCAACACCATCAACAGTTAGTTGATTTTAGAGAGAACTCGTGCAGTCTGTTTTTTGCTAATTGCCTTAAGGTTGGTTGTGGCTGCTGCAGTTTGAGTCTAGCACTTCATAAATACTACCATTAACGTGTTAAGAAACCTGGTTCTGTTTTAATTGATAATTTCAGAAGGTTGTAACTTATCTGCAGCATCTCTTTCTGTTTCACCAACTGCTCAAAGGATGAGTGCTTCTATATCTTGTTTTAGACAGAGAACATTCTCACCTGTCTATGGTCACTCTCCTGACCGTAAAGATGGATATAGACCTAATAGTTTGTATTGGTGAGAGATCTACTAGCTCAGACTATTCACAGGAATAACTTCACGCTGTCATGGAATAAAAATGTAAATGCCTCGTTTTTATTTAAGCGCTCTTTTCAAACACATGATTTTCTAAGGTGGAACTATCTACAGAGAAGAGCTTAAGCATTTCTAATTCCAGAGGATGCATAGTGCCAGTAACAATCAAGGAGTGCAGTGGACTGCCTAATTCCACTGTGGACATCTGATGCAGTGTGCCAGAAGCAATCTTCTGGTCCAAAGCACCCACACGTGCGAGGCCAACACAAATGGTATTTTCTGTAATTTCTGTAAGAAAGAAAAGAAACACTTAATTCATTGACTAATGGTCCTATCATAAAGGTAAGAGCACTTAAAATGCATAAACCTTAACACTGCTTTGTTAAACATCCAATCATTGCAGTGGCCTAGAAGGAAGCTTGTTCTTCAAATAAAATAAAGCTGTATCTTAGGGTCGTTTGCAAGCACGAATGGGAAAGTAGCAACAGAATATGTGCTCATTCCAGAATTGTGTTCACTTTGAGGAAACCACTGCTGCTTTTATGCATGCTATATAAAGCATAAAATGAAAGGATTTACATTTTAACAGTTTGTAAGGAATAAACTCTTTGAAAGTATAGAGCTAGGTTAATTAGAAATCTTGTGTGAATAAACTGAGACGTCTTCCAGCTGCTGTAATTTCTTCCTTGACATCTTCCAGTTTGTTCCTGACTATTCAGAATTCAAGGTCAAAGTCACAGTTCTGCATGGCTGAGTTAACCTAAATTCATTCTGGTATTGATGTAGAGCAGAGACTGACCAATCTAAACAAAATGCAGCAGAGATTTTTGTCTCCTCCAACTCTTAATGGATCAAACAGCTGCCAGCTCAAGATGGATAGGAACAGTAGAGGGCCACCAATTTGAGGCTTAGATTAAATCCCCAGAAGCCACCGGTACTCCTTTGTGCTTAGTGAACAATCACGTTTAAGCTCTAACACATCCATCTTGTGACTGCCACCTGGTGCCATTGTGGCACAAGGTTTACAGAAGTAGATGAGACCAGTGTGGCAGTGGTACCTGGTTCTTCTCCCTGGAGCCTCCTGTTTTGAATAATGGCAAGCAGCTGTTCTGCAGCTTGACTGACACTCATGTAGCGTGGTGGCTCGTAAATCTTTCTTCCTCTGCAGGGAAAGAATAGTAAAGATAATTCACATATAACTCATTTCATTATACCTAGCATTCTTACAGTTTATTTCAAAAAATCTCTAGACCAGCAAACTCAAACAGGCTCTCAGGTTCAGCTTTACAGACAAGAGTCAAATTTTAAAGCAAGACAGAAGTCTCTTGTGCTCTCACCACACCTGCGAAACAGCAGGGCCTCCAGCTGCCAGATCATTTGAGTCTTAAAATTCAGCTGCTGGAAGCAATATACAGGTTTCCCAGCTACTCCTGAAAGATGCATTAGACATAAATTCAAGGATAAACTACTGTTTTTCTGTCAAATACCCTGTTAGACAGATGATTACAGACTATAAATATATTCTTAAATGAAATGCTGCTCTTTGCCAGCTGTGGATTCAGTCAAACATATTTATTTTGAAACTCCAGAATAAACAAACCTCAATGATGCTGTGAGACTTCACAAATGTATATTGAGACCAGAGTCACAGCATGTGTATAAAGCAACTATTTCTCTTCACAACTGTCAAAACAGAGATGGCACAGAGATGATTAAAATGAGGCAAGAGCTTTTCTGAATACAGTTAAATGAACTTGAAAGCATTTTATATGCATTGCTGATTTAGCTGTTTAAAAAGGGTGATGTGTGTTTGGTACTTCACACTACTTCTAGACAGTATAAGCGAGAATTAGTTGAGAACACTGTTTCAGCTATTAAATCTTATTTCAGGATGGGACAGAACAGTAGTAAAATAGCTTACCTCATTCTCACTTAATGCAGAGGCAGTTAAGAAAAAACCAACATTATGCTCTGAATAAAACTTCATTCTGTTACTGTAAATAAAGCCAGGTCCTACTGTAATTAACAAAATGTTCCACTTGTAAGAAACAAGACTGTGACCACTGAGAAGTATGACAGGAGAAGGCAGGTAAGTTCAGTAATAGATGTGGGCAAAGCACCTTTGTTCCTTGTATAAAAACCCCCTTTGTAACACTGTGCATTTCTATACATTTGCAAAATGTTGACTCACTTCATTAGATTCTCCAGAGACTGCTCCTTCACTTTAATATCTGTAGAACAAAACGATTATTAAAACACAGGTTCTCTCTAAAATTCCCACTTAGTTATCTATGTTCGCAAAGCTTAAGTTAATTGACAGATTCTACAAACTTCAAACAGCACCTAACATATTATAGGAAAAGGAGTATGGATGACACTCTGCTGTTACAAAGTACTGGCACCTGATTTTAACCAAAGATATGGCCAGATTCACAGATTTCAGAACAACATGGATGAATAAAAGCACTGTAAGAATACAAACAGCAGGCATACTGAGCACAGAACAGCTAAATACCAGTATGCTAAAGCACACCAATGCACTGGGACCACTTTTAAATTACAAGCACACTGTGGTCACAAAAAGTAAAAGGTATGACTGATTGGCAGTGATTACATCACAAACCTGACTTGTGTTAGCACTTCCTTCCTGTTCCTATCTAAATTTAGAACAATCTTCTGTTATGGGGGGAAAAAAAGGACCTGTACAAAAAATGAAACAGACAAAGGCTCATATAAGCCTCTGCACATCTGCAATTTTATGAAGCTAAGTGATTAAAATCTCCCCAAGAGAATCAGGTATTATCGTATTCATGTGCCCCCAAAATATGATGGGGAAAGCTGGACTGATTTTTTTAATCTTGATTTTGAGAAAAAACCCAAACTGTTTAAGTTACATAACCAATGTCTAAACCAAGTGACTGAAGATTTAAAATGCAAAGCTGCAAGATTATCAGGTGATGAAGTCACTCTGAATTCAGAAGTTTGTCAGCACTAACCTTTTATGTGACATTTGCTTATCTGGGAATCTAGACTAGTTGGATAAACAGTCAATGCATAGACCAGAATGATCAAGCATTATGAAGGGAACAATTAATTTGGAAATTGGTAGTTTTGAGCGGTGAATTGAATGCATGTACAGCAACTGATGCTGAAGTGTGAGATTTATAATTGTTCCAAAATTACTTTCTCACTACACCATAAAAAAAATCCCCAAAAGTGAGACTGTTACAAATAATCACATGAAATACTTTGTTTTAATCTATCATAGCTATAATCATCCTTGTTTAAAGCACACTGAAAACAAATCACCAGAATTGTGATTTTTAGCAAGTTTTGAGAGCAACTTTCAAGATGCTGCAAAGTTTGATGTGCATTGATGCTTATGGATCTCAACTGTTTTCTGCTCAGGATTCCACCAGTTACTGCAGAGTTTGTTTTTAGTTAAAGTATTAATTTCTGTTGCACTGAGAGTTCCCAACCGTGTCTGAAAGTTGATACAGAAAGGTATACAACTATATACATGAATATGCAAGTCCCTTATAGTTTATACGTATACAGTTCCATAGTCTTTAAGGTGTTACCTAGACTAGCAGAGTTACTCAGAAGATGGCTTTCAGCCAAGAATTTTATGTGTGGGATAAGTTCAGACAGCACAGGCAGAGCCTAGGGGCAGTATTCCATTTTGGCTCAGTGAACAGGAAAGGGTTTTTACGGCACTGAAGCTTTTCACATGACAATCACCATTTGCATTCTTACCTGAGATATTTAGGAAAGGAGAATATAATGTTATAAAGTAGAGACGCAGCTAAATGTACGATTTAAGTCCCCAGAAAGTCAGATGTGTTGTTCTAATTATATCAGTAAAATATAGCTGCCAGTCACTGCACTCAAATTTGGCTTCTGTGCTTGATCTAGCTTAAAATCACACTGATCTTTAGGTCAAATACAGGCCTCCTGCTCCTATTTAACTTCTACAAAAGCATAAATTTTTGCAGATGTTTTGAAGAGGAATTAAGAAACTCCTGACCAGTGTACATGAATAATGGCTGATGTGACCAAGAACACATACACTGAACTTTTCAATTTTTCATATATTTTCAAAGATAGGTGTTGTCCATGAACATCTGTTTTATCCAGACTTCAGCTCACACCTATTATTATTGTGTCTGGATGGTAGCTAAGGGACCTGGACAGCTGCTGCTTACCAAGTAAGCACAGTGTGTGCATTCCATTCTTTCTGTTCTTCGTGATCTTGTCAAAAAAGCTTTCTGGCTTCCATGTATCTGTCCAGAACACTATAGAAACTGTCTCTCCAAAATTGTACAACTGTAAAACAAACCAAATGACACACATACACCACGTGAGCAGAGCATACAACAAAACTGCCATGAAGATCATAAACAATTTGCAACAATGAAAAGTCCTAAGCCTGGTCAGTAAGTTTCGTACCACAGAGAGTTCTCTTCTATAAGATGCTCACATACTCTCTTTCATACATACACCACAAAACATTGCATTAAAAATACTACTTCTGTTTTAAAAAGTTGTGTCATGTTCCTCTAGTGCATCCTTTGTATTTCCTCCTTATTTTCTCAATGAAATCTGTAATTATTAATTTTTATGGTTCATAATAGAGAGCGGCTCTTATTCTTACACTCTCCAAACAGTAAAGCATGTTAAAGAATTACTAGCTGCCTGTAAAGTTTTTATCTGTCTCTGCATCTACCTTTTCAATATGTATTTGTTAACTTCTGGTACTCTAGTTTCTACTCTGTTGCTTGTCTTTGAAGTCCTTTTAAAGGCAAAACTTTGTAAAAAACTGTTCTTATTTTGGTTAAGACTGAGCAACTTCCAGTAATGCTAAATATTTATGTTTTGATTCTACTGATAGAGCAAAACAGCACCTTCCTGCAGATGGAAGCTGCACCAGGGAAAAGAAGTTACACTCTAAAGAGACAGTGGCTATGAAGATCTGAAGTTAGGGACAGACTCTACATGTGGCAGAGAAGTGACATTTTTGATGTGCATACCATAAAGACATTGCTAGCAGATTCTGTGTCAAACACACTCTGTTCTCAGTCCTAATGCTATTTATTACTGTAAGCTCCTCAACCTCAGTGAAGACATTTGAAGCAATATTCTTGCCAATAATTTTTAGTGATGCAAAAGCCAGTCACGTGTGTAACCAAAAGCAATGTTGTGCTTAGAAGTTTTTGTAACCAACTTGAAAAAGGGCAAAGCCATGCATGAATTCCGTCACTTCAGCTCTGCAATGAGGCCATCCCAGATGGATTTCATAGCTTACCAATACTCAGTTTGCTCAAGCTCACCAGAGAAACAGTGGCTATATGGACCATCTCTCTGTTTTGTCTGTAAACCTGAAGTAAAAACTGCTTTTCCAAGCCCAGTACATGAGGCACTGTGGAAGCTGTTAGCAGAGAGGAGGGCCCCATGTAGGAGTAGCTCTGGCAGCTCTGTGCTATAAGGGGATTCCCCTACATGTATATGTTTTACTGTGACATTAGGTTGTGGTTTCATCTCCTTTACACTGGCAGGGCAAAATTTAAATCAAAGCAGAAATATGTTTGTGTTCAAGGGACAAAACCTGAAACTTTAACCAGTCATGCCGATAGCAACAGTGTTTATTTAAAGATTCCTGGAATATTACTGAAAACGTTTCCTCTTTTAAATATTTCATTGTAGTACAAGAACACAGAGAGTACATTTCACAACCTAAAGGTACTTCCAGTAAGAAAGGTTCTTCCTGAATATAGGTTGAAGCAAATTAATTTCACCTGATGTAAGTGTTATCTTGTATCTCAAGACTGTGTTCTTGACAAAGAGACAAAACGTGCTATGTTCTACCTATTTTTCACATGGCTAGCTAGTACTCCTTCAATTTTGTACCAAATCTGAAAAAACCCTATTCTAATAAGGAGTTTCTCTTTCTCCCAGTCACTGTTGGAGGATATGGGAGCAAGGTAACCTTTAACCTCATTGGTAATATACCCTGAGTCAGCAACAACTGCTCAAATGTCTTGTACCAACCTAAGTAGCTCAACCACCTGCCACCCAAAAGCCACTGTAGTAACTTGCCAAAGAGCAGCAGCCCTCCTTCAGTGCAGAACATGGCCACAAATTAACTTCAAATCTCTACAAATATCTCAGTCCGTTGAGCATTTTGATAACCTGAAGGAGAGAAACATCCAACTCTGCCTTCTAGCAAAGAAAAGGATATGCAGAACGGGCAAACTGTTACTGTCTGGTAAGTATTCTGTTGTGAATCAGATCTTTTAAACCACTCTGCTACATACCTAAAACAAGATGGGCATTCAGCTTTATATCCTACAGCACTTGTTCTGATTGTTATTTTTTTTCTTTTCCACTGATCATTACAAAGCTTCTCCATCATTTCTGCCAACAAGAAATTAAACAAACTATCCTTTTTATGCAAGCACTGCCAGTCATATTTACTGAATCTGTCCTTTGTTTAGTAAGTTTTTCCTTAAAACAAATCTCAATGTCGAAGAAGAATAGAAGTCAGAAATGGCCTGTGTGTTCAGTAGAAATAAATTCAGAATATCTTCACAAAGTATCATAGAGAACTGTACTTACAGTCTCAACAAAATACACTTGTTTTCTCAGCACCTGGACAGCACTGAAGTAACTTCTGTATCAGCAAGATGGTAGGGGGCTTATTTTATTAACTTTTTAAAAACGAGTTTTCAAGGTATACCCCAAACTTCTAAAGAATAGATTGCCTAGAATTAATACATACATATTTTTACTTCTAATGAAAGAGGGGACAATACTGCTTTGGAAACGTTCTGGTAGAAGAAAAAACATTTTTAACTCTCTCCCTGTATCTCACACAGATTCAATTAGTTTCTAATAGTTTCCCATGCTATGTTCTAATTTCTAGGTCTTGAAATCTAGCATGAAGTATCAGACTTGCAAGAAAAAGTCTCACTGCAAAGTAGTAAATACCAAAACTTTCACTCCTATCCAAAGAATTCAGCACTTACAGAGGACAACAGATCCACTAGAACTAGAACCCTATGAGAGTAAGATACTTTCCACCAACCATAGAAGGTTGAAAAGGGCACCGAAATTCCAATAATCACACTTGTTGGAGTAAAACTGACATGTCTGTTAAGCAAGGTGGAATGTAACACAACTAAGATTGCAGAGAGGACATTTAGTAACACAATGCAGAACTCCAAATACTTTCAGTAAAACGATAGTGCTGAATGGTTATATGGTCTGTCATAGCAAATGCAGTTTTACATCAGTCTTCCATGTGCTGCACGCTATATGAAGCAGTAGGGGTTTCAGAGTGAGAGAGATCCATTCTGTACAAACTAAACCATCTCAAGCATCACACTTGCACTAATCATCAGATTTGTTAGTGTCTATGTTCTGCTCAAGCACAAAAGTGCCAGTGAAATGGTTGGATGGACATTTCATGCTGAGCTTAGAAACCAGCCTTCTTACCTTCTTCCTAATGCTTAAAAACTTCACAGAAAAAGTTAGAACGAGCTCTGTTTTCAGAAGTACCCCTCCCCCCCAGCCAAGTAGTAACTGGCTTAAGCAAAGCTTTGTGGACTTAAATTTTGCAATGCAATAGCTGAGGTCAGGGAAGGAAGCCAGAACTCTACTCCAAGGCAACACTATCTATTCAAATTTTTTTCTTCTCATAAAATACTGCAGACAGCTCTTCTATTCACAATTCCATCACTTCAAAATAAACTGTAACTTCCTAGTTTATTTAAATACATAATATTAAACAATGTCTGACAACTTCTGGTCCTGAGCTGATCATTTTTAGTTAACTCTTTTTAACCCTTCCATTAATGTTATTTCTTATTTTACTTGTTGTTTATACAAGCAGAACCAATTGCTAATTAAGAGGCTAGAATAAACTATGAGAGAAAAAGTACTGTATCTTGATCTCAGCTTGGAAAGCCTACAGGCAAGTGAAATCTCAATTAAACTACAGAATAACTTTGTTAATGGCTAGTCTGATTGTCATCAAACACTTGAAGCTGTCCAGTTCAGCAGTTTTCACTTAAAAGACTGGTGTGACTAATAGCCCAAAAATACAGGGCATAAAAAGAAGGAACAAGGAACAACCAAATATGAAATTAAAAAAAGGAAGATCCCCCATCCCTTCTAAAAAGCACTAAAGCAAGCAGAGAGGAGATGCACAACAATATTGAAGGTCAGTAGAGCAACAGCTGCAGGAAAACCAAGAAGTAAACATTTCAAAATGCAGACATTTATTCTTACAGCATCCTTCCCAGAATTATTGCTGCATCAGCTGCAACCGTGACAAAGCACTTATGAGCCTACCTCCTTTCCTAAAATTTCAAACAGATTCTGAACTGGACACATATCATGGGAAGAGGGCAAAAAAGTCTTCCTACATTTTTCAGACTTGGAACCTGTATACTCATGCAAATGCCTATAAACCCTGTAGAACTGAAAGGCCTCACAGCTATGTTCTGTGCTGAGATGGTCATGGGTTACACTGCAGACAATCCTCACAGGACAGGCTTGTTCTGCAGTTGAAGATACTGTAGTCTGATTACACCCCACTGTCAAACACCAAGCGGCATTGCCTCCCAAGCCGATTCCTTAATGGAAGTTGGAGACCACAGAGCATTTTGGATTATCCCAGGTTGCTTCTTGATAAATCTCAGTGAACATACACGGAAAGCCTAAAACATATTTATCCCTGTCATAAGTGTTTTGACATTATGCTACACAACATTCATCCTCAAAAACCAAGAAGCTAATACACTGCATTTTCACCCTTATTGTCTGTAACCAGTTAACAACCCACCAATAAGTACCAGATTAAAGGTCTCCCGCCAATACATATTGTTACCACAGAGCAGCTAAGGAAGTGGAACAATCAGCAACAGAAAAGTAGCAAAAATCAGTAAAGCTTTATTTTTGCTTGTGACAGATTATATAAAACAACCATACACCTAACGCTTTATCTTATTTAGTAGCACAGACCCTTATCAACTTGGAATGCCTCTCATGACAACCTCCACATGAAACTGAAAGCTATACCATTCAGACACACAGGGCTATGACTCCTTTTTGTAGTTCAAGCCAACAAAGCACGGTTCAGCTGTCCCAAAAACTTCCAGTCCCCTTAGTACACATCAGAGAGAAAGGAACTGGGAAGAAAAGGCTGTTTGGCTGAAGGAAGCCCACTCCACATGATTGCAGTCTTCAGGAGGCCACTGAGACAAATCACATAAAAGCAGCTGAAGGGCAGAATACATTTTTGTTTTGGCTGTCTCTTGTTTCAGCAGTTAGGAAACAGCCACTCCACAAACAGAACAAAATTCAGCTATCAAAAACTCAGAAACTCCAAAACTTGAAAAGGACAGAGTTTTTCCCTCTAAGGTAATGTCATCTTATCTTTAATAATTTCCTAAAACTCTTCCCAGCTGTATCAAGCAATCCACCCTGGTCACTTTAGTTACTAATCTGAAACAAAGATATCTAAACAGATAAAAAAAGTAGTCTGATTAAATGGATTGTTTTGGGTCATATTTGCTTGTTACAAATGGTACTACATTGACTAGCCATTGTAATGATCAGTGTGGTTAATAATTTAATTGATTTGATAAAGAAATGCCAACTTCTGAAGGCTCAGAAGTTGCTAGTAAATGAGAAAACCAACTAGTGATGTAAAACAGTTTAACTGTGAGTAAAAATTACTTTGCATAGAGCCTCTCCTATTAGAGCAAAGAAAGGTTTTGAAGATTAGAACAGAGGGTTGAACACAGAGCTCCTGCAGCTACTACAGGTTTTCTATTTGACTGCAAGCACAGGGAGTAATGAGAGTGTGCTTCTGCTTTCTTTTCTATTTTTCATTGAAAATGCACTCACCTGTTGATTAAAGATTTAACATAGTAAGCACTGCTTTTGTATTTAAATGATCAGCTAGTATAGAAAAGATTACACTATAAATGTAATTGTCTTACAAGAATTAACTGGACTGCAACAAAAAAACCGTTGAGATGAATGACTGATGTTAGATGTTACTAGATGTTAGATGTTAGGTTTACTTGGTTTAGTTGGATTTAGGTTGGACTGGACTATTACTGTGATACTGAAACAAGGGGACATGTGGCTCTTTGCTTTGAAACTATTCAGGTTCAAAGTGAGTACGCCTCAAAAGAACAGCAGGTCTTTGCCATGACATGTTTTTTAGTGACTACCCTGCCAAACTAAAAAGCTTTCAAAATAAGGAACACCACTCTCCCAAAAGTAACTGGCTTATTTTAGTCTTTTATCTCGTTCCACAACCTGCCTCCATTTTCACACTTTAGTTTTCCACCATTTTCTACAGCACTCCCATTATCTCAGGCCATTATGTGTTGCATCATTGCTCCATATGCATCACAGGTGAGTATGATCCAGTCTTCCTCGTGGGTTTCACCATCCATACTGCTACCTCAAATATACATTACCAGAACTGAGTCAAAGAGAATTCTGTTCTGAGAGCACCACTCTGGGCAGTGACATTCCCAAACTAACCCAGATGAAATGCAAACTAGGAAGGAAGGAAAAAAGTATAAGAGATACTGAGTTGTCTACAAATATGTGAGGGATGGGTGTCAGAAGGATGGAGCCAAGCTCTTCTCAATGTCATTTGGTAATAGGACAAGGGGCAATGGCTGCAAGCTGGAACATAGGAGGTTACATATAAATATCAGAAGGAACTTCACAGTGAGGGTAACAGACCACTGGGACAGGCTGCCCAGGGTTGTTGTGGTGTCTTCTTCTCTGGAGATGTTCAAGACCCGCCTGGATATGTTCCTGTGTGACTTGGTCTAGGTGATACTGTTGTGGCAAGGGGACTGGATTAGATGATCTTTCAAGGTCCCTTCTGATCCCTAATGATTCTATGATTCTGCCTCTTTATTCCAGGGTTAAAAGCCTTAGGTGATCATCCCTATTTTGAAAAACTGTATATGGGTACAAACAAAGCCATAAAAGTCAGGCTAGGCTCTCTCTTTGTTGTTAGCTTGCGATTCTAAATCCTAATTGAATACAGTCAAGCCAATGTCTTTCTTGCTGGGCTGCTGAGTAGTGGGAGAACAAAAGTAAGCCTGTTAGCTAAAATACTCAGCTTTGCAAGCTATGGAACAGCAGCGCAATTGCTGATGAGGAAAACTGGACTGTCTCACTGGTTACCACCCACTAGAAGTGCTCTCTGAGAATTCAGGCTTTTCTCTGGGAACAGCTGTTCCCCCTCCATGACTTCTCTGGCAATGTGAAGCCAGTGAAGCACAGGTACCAAACTGCACGACTTCACTGGTGGTCATTCCCTACTACAATAGGATTTGAAGTAATCAACAAACCTACATGTTGGATTCCAGATGGAAGAGGTGAGCCTGAAGAGAAGAGGCTAAGAGGTACTCACCTGCAGGCTCTTTTCCTGGCTCCTCCCTACCCCAGTCATATTTGTTTCTGAGGGGAAAAAATGCTCTTCAGCCTTGAAAAAAACCACCTTTGACAGTGAAGCACAGCAAAAATATTGTAAAAGAAAGAGCCACACCAACTTCAGTAACTCACAACTGTACCATAATACTGCTCTAACAGTGTGACCAGCAGGATCAAGGAGGTGATCCTGCCCCTACACCCAGCCCTGGTGAGGCCGCAACTTGAGTCATGTATTCAGTTTTGGGTGGACAGTTGGACTGGATGATCTTGAAGGTCTTTTCCAACCTTGATGATTAGATGTTTCTAAATACCAAGATATCAATGGCTGTATTGCTCTGACGGCAAGAGTCATGTTCTTTTGTGAATAGACTGGGCTGTAGCTGTCTTTTACTGCAGGGCCTAATCAGCTGTTACAGCTCACTACACACAGAGGTTTCAGAACAGTGTATAAAGGTGTTTCCTGTTTTTCTCTACTGAAAAAGAAAGAGGTTTTGTATCACAATCAGATTAAAAGAAGAAAAGCCACGCCTTTTCTGTGGTGAAGCAAAAGAGGAATCCCTGCTATGTTTGACAGCAGCTTCACAATTTGCAACACACTAATTTCAAACTGACGGCAGAAGACAGCTAAAAACTTTTGAAAGAAATTATAAACTTCCACCACAATTCTAATTCAATCACAGGCTCCTTTTATTTGTAAAAGACCTGAAAGGAGCAATGAGGAGTTAAACATGCAGCTGGTTATAGTATGTCCGGTAATACAATATGATCTCTATTTCCTAAAATGCTTTATACAACAACAGGAACGTTGACTTATGAGAAGGCAACCCCTCCCAAGCCAGAATGGAAAATGAGATTAATGCCAGAGTAAATAATGTTGCATTTCCTTCATGGTCTGTTCCCTTCAGCATGGGATACGGAAAGAATAAACTAATCTCCAAAGCCCTGTATATGTGGAAAACCTTATGGACTATAAGCAATATACTTCCAGTTAGCTTTCTGCTTTTTTTTCTTTACTTAACCTAGAAGCTCTGTATTCTTCCATCCGGTGTCTAGTTGGAGTGAAGGGGGAAGCAGATTTTCAGAATATGTAGTAACCTGTTCTCTTTGAGAACATGGGCCTTGCATCTTCCTTCCTAAAAGATTCCCATAAAAGAACAGTAAAAGTACAGTGAAGCAGCTTGACAGCACAAACAACCTTTGCACCACCATGAAGCCAAAAAGGGAAAGGGTGAGTCCCAGGCTCAACTCCTGTGTTACCCACCCCAGCAAGTACAGTCATGTGACAGTTACCATCTGTCTACTGTACATGTTGATTTTAAACATCAAATAACCTATTTCCTTCCCTAAAAGATGATTTTGCCCAAGTCTTAGAGCAGTAAGCAGGTATCAGTAAGAAACTGTTAATGGGAATAATTCTGAAAAGTAGAAATGCCATGCTGCATTCCTTTCAGCATTCCCATCTCCCAACAGGTGTCTAAGACAGCACTGCTGATCTGCCAGATCAGGCAGGGCTCTCACATTTCTAAACCATTCTAATGTCATCAGAGCCAGTAGTAGTACTCAACCTATTGCAACAAATTTCCACTTCTGGGCAGCTCTGACATAGGCAACAAGACTTTGCCAGTGTAAATTTGAAGGTGTTAGTTCTAAAGTGTTTGCTGAAAAAAAAAATTGTATTTTTTTATGTTAATCTAGGAGGGAATACTTGTTTGATCAGTGATAAAAACCTCAAACTCTTTGTTGGAGATACACTCGTATTTCTGTGTTTGCTAGCTGTGATGCTTCAATTAATTTATATATGATTAATTAAGATACAGGCACTGCTGTTAACATTTTTCATGGATCTAATACATGTGTAAAAGAAAGTAGTGAAGTAGTTGCTTGAGGGATGCTAGCCTTTTCCTAATTTAGCCATTCAAGAAGCACTAAAACTGTCACTTGTTCTTCTATTCCTTGGCTAAGCAAATCCCTCCTTTTAGTAGATGGGCAGAAAGTGAAGACTCATCAACCTTGGAGACAAAGAATGTATCATATGCAAGATTTTGGAATTAGTTATGATCTGAATTGGGCAGACAGGTTTGTGTGTGTATTCCTTCCATGACAACAGCATATTTATCGACAGGATAACAACTTAAATTAAGAACAGACCTATCAGGTGACCATCAGCTAGGGAAGGAAGCCAACATAAGCAGTTTTACCTGTAAAATAACTTAAATCAAAGTCCCTTGGGTCAGTCAGAAGTAAGAAAGCAGAGAAAAGTGTTACTGTTCATTTTCACATGTGCTCATCAAAAGGCACTTTTGCTGGCATGTAGAATGCTGACAAGAAAGCGTTAACAAAATCTGACAATAAAGCTTATGATTGCTACAGATCTTCTAACTCCAGATTGCAAGGTGCACTGCTGCAGCAGTGGAAGAGCTCACCAGTTCCAAGTTTAGCAGTTATAATATAGCTTATATACAAAAATGTTACCTGTAAACCACAGCAGCCCACCGCATTCATTATAGAGGCATTATGAATGACCTTGTATGGAATCCCCAATTTTACCGCACGTAGTACTAAATCACTGTGTGTCGTGGCCCTGTATTAAGAAAAGAAAGGATTTAAAGATTGAAAAGATGAAGTGACCAAGTGTCACTAGCATTATAGTTAGTTTTGAAAGCAAAATTAAGGCCTTTGCAACTAGGGCAATGCAGAGGTGCCACAAGGACAACAACAATAACTTGACTAACTGTGACATGAAAGTAAAATCTCCAATAAGGCTTCCATGTCATCTTCCCTAGCTGAAAATACAAGCATCCTCAGCATGTTAAGAGTTCTTTGCAGTTTTCTGGCACCATTAAAAGTGTAGCACCACAACAGTTACTTTATAATGTAGCTTTGGCAAACACTCCTAAGGAAAGTCACACTTAGCCTTGTCTTCTGCAGGTGTCTGTTGGACATCTGTTGAACTGTAAAGGTCAATTCTATTTGGCATAGGCTTCAGCAGAATCACAGCATTTCCTGACTCACTGCACAGCCAGGCCTTCTGTCTGCACCGGTTCATGCCAAGAAAGCGACACACTCCAACTAGAACTTTGAACAGACTGAGATCAACTGCAGAACTTACAAAAAAAATCCTTAGGTAAAATCAGTATTTTATATTTAAGCAAAATTAGCCAAATTAACAATGATAACATTTACTATGAAACATTTAAGAAAATTCTAGTCAAACATGGAACTGAGTTAAATTTAGTTCCAGGTCTATTGTTCAATACAAATCTTGCAGGGACTGGAGCAAGAATTACTGATCTTTTAGTTAATGCAACAGGGACTAGAGTTCTACAGTGGTAAGCATACAAAGACCGAGCAAATCTGTGAACTATAATAATGTTTACATACATCTCTTGCTTGCATGCATGCTTACATACACTAGGCATTCCACTGTCAAATCTGACAACGCATCTTGCCTGAATTTATCATACTTGAAAACTGGCCTTGGCTATCTCTCACAAGATACACCACACACTTCTGTGCAGCTGATCCAAAGAAGGAATCAAAGAAAGAAATTGCATAGGCCAATCAGAATAATTAAATAGGAAGACTACTTTCACCTTGGTCTGGTTCTGCTAGCCTAACAGAATTCCCCTGATTTTTACTCACATAATTTTGACACATGTTGTCTGACTAGCAGCATCAGCAGATCAGAGGCTTCTGACTGGAACAAAAGTGTGGCAGTAAGTAAGTTCTTTAAGTATTGGTCATATGAAAA
Source organism: Upupa epops (assembly GCA_013397515.1). Taxonomy (NCBI): domain Eukaryota; kingdom Metazoa; phylum Chordata; class Aves; order Bucerotiformes; family Upupidae; genus Upupa; species Upupa epops. The sequence continues at coordinate 147,965 of VZRI01003395.1, forward strand.
CCAAATTCATTTCACTGGAGGAAAAAGCACAGAGGAATCTGAATTTGGAAAACCTCAGGCCCTGACACAAAGAGGTTCTCAGACCTAAGAGAAAGCAGTAGAACTATCTAAAGTAACAAAGTACTCCTGTCTTCCATAAACAGGTGACTTAAGGATGCCTACTGTACAAGAAAAGGAGACTCATTTTACAGCCTTATATTATTCCTCTCATATGCAAAGGACCAGGACTACTGGAAAATTCTGTGGTAAGGCTAATACTGACCAAGGTATCAGCTGATTTTATTCACTGCAATTTGCCGTATTTACTCCAAATTGACCTGTCCATAATGATACAGCCAAAAGCAAAAGCACCCTCTCAAGCAGTAAGCTAACACCAGCAAAGATTTCATGGAGTCAGACCTCTAAACCCAGAGCTACACTAGTATTTGCTGTCACTGTTACACATCTTATGGACAGTGATACTATGAATGTTAGCAACAGGTGAAAAAGTCAGTACTCTTTCCTTAGGGCTCTGTGTGGGCATAGTAGAAGTTCTAGCTGCAATATTAAGAGCTAAGAATATGAACATTTAGAGAGAAGCAACTAATTCAAATAAAGGGTACTCTTCTACAACGATGGAGAATGTTAATCAGAAGTGTTGTGTCGATGCTAATGAAACTAATGACAAATGAGGCAGATCAAGGTACTGCCTACCAGTAGTAATAACACTTTGATACACAGGTTGGTTTTGAGTTCTTATATCAATCACTGAATCAGAGCACAAGGGTACAGGTAACATGGATCTATACTCTGTATGAATCCTAATTTTAATGTTAGTATGCATGGAAAGTATAGTTAATATTTCTGAAATATATCATCTGGCTGTAAGTACTAGTTTGATGTAATATTCTTTTGCCAATTCACTTCAGCTTGCATTTACATAAATTATCTACTTTTGATGGATGTGCACAATGCTCCTCTTTTTCAAAAGCTCTATTTTTTTCACTCACAAATAGGTGCTCATTGATTTGATTTTTTTCTTGTGCCCCTTAACACTGTGGTATAAACCTCAAATTACCAGCTAGAGACTAAAATCTCCTCTGTATGGCTTCATATTACAGATCAATGATGCCTGACTGGAAAGACAGGAGATCCTTCTGATGACAGAAAAGAACTACACTATTCAGCAGGAATTAAAAATGGAAACAAAAGGCTTAATAAACCAGATGAGAAAACATTTCTAACAACCGAAGTGATTTTTACAACTGGCATATATCAAAGTAAAAGCACTGTACAACCAAGAGTCAATATGCATTCTAAAACACTTGATCATAAAAGCCGTGGTTTTTAAGCAGTAGTAACTAAAAGAATACTCTCTCAAAACACAGTATGTTTCTTAATTACGTGATATCCTAGAATTTCATCGGTTAGCTGATAAAACCTGGAACAAAATATTTTCTATAAAAGAAATGGAGAATGAAATAATGACTAGTGAAGGGAAAAATTATCCTGGATGGTCCACATTCATGTCTACAAGGGACATCCGGGCAAAGAAACTCTACCTCAAGATAAAGTGTAGACAATTGCACATATTATTAGTACAAAAAGTGCTTATGGTCTGAAAATGAGTTCTTCATCTAGAATTACAGTTATGTAGTATGGCTCCTTCCTATTGAAAAAAACAGAGCGATCAAGCTAGAGCAATATTTTTAAATGCTGCTTTGTCTTACCCAAAAGGATCACCAATTACAAGAAACGCGACATCACAAACATCAGCTTCTTTTAAAATGCTATCTGCTTCTTGTTCCACCATTTCTCGGTCAGCCAAAATCAACTGTTTTCCATAAAACTCTTCCTAGAAATTGAAATTTAAAAGAAACACCAAAATAAGACACATAACAGTGTTTTTATACCTTTCTAGCTGCTGGCTTAGGAACATGGACAATGGACATGGGAAGACCAACCGTATTACTCTTTTCAGCTGTCTGACCCACTTCTTAGAAAACCCTGCTTTCCCTTGCAGTAACAACCGAGCTTCCAATGAAGCAGCTCAGAAGCTGACAAATGTTAGCACAGCACATCTATCACATCTGCGTACCAAAGACACCTAAGTGGTCTCTAGGCATACTTAATTTAACCGGTCATCCTACCAGGCTTCCTCTCTCAAACATCTGAGCCTAACTGCTTAGGTTACAGTACTGACATCAAACCAAAAATAATTATCACATTAGCTACATACAACATCGTTTTTTAGATTTTTCCTTATTGCATTTTAACTAATCACATCTAAGGAATTACTTCACCTTAACCCTTAATTTTCAGTTCTCTGTAAGAAATACTTCACTCTGTATTCAAGGAAAACATGTATGATCATGCCCTTTGTTTTTCTTTGAAGTTCTGTAATCACTGTGTCTCTGCACATTACTAATGCCTTTGTTTCAGAATCAAAGTTACATAATAAAACTTCAGTTAGCATGTTGTCTGACCACCCTGGACACAGCTGTCTTGAGTCACATGTTACCATACATTTCTACATGATCAGATAAAGGGGTTTTATTCCCAGGGCACAGACCAGAACAGGAGGGTTTGTTCTAAATAGTATGCATAAAATTTGGGTGGTATTAGAAATACTAACAAATCAATAAATCTATTAAAGTCATGTATAGTCCAGAAAGATTCTCCTTGGAATTTCCCTGTGACTTAAGTAATAGTGTCATCTTTGCCTGCAAATAACAGTGAATTGACAAAAGAACCACCGCATTTTTACAGAAGCAGAGCAGTGTTTCCATCAGAAAAATTCATCCCATAGCCAGAGTACTAAACATGGGTCCTCTGTTATTGGGTTTTCCTCCCTTTTCTACAGATGACTTTCCCACCATTTTTGTCAAGTTTCTCTACTTCTATGAAATTATATTATTTTCCTAGTGAAACAGACAGTGAGCAGTACAGGTTCCACAGAAAAGTCTCCAAATAAATGCATCAGCACACTTTGCATCTGTGATTAAAACAGCTGATGGCCACCCTGGAATACTACTGCAGTCTAAACAAGTACTGACTTCCTACTTGGTTTTATTAGGCATTATACACTAGATGTGTAAGATGTGTACAGGAACTGATCTATAACTTTAACAAAGCACTTGGTGCTAAGAACACAATGCTTCAGACATTTTATCATTGGACCAGACTAACTTTAGTCCAAATACACACCTGACTACAAGACAAAAGTGCCACATGCTGTATGTACATAAAGGTGTGCATTCAAGTATAACTAGACAGCATCCAAAACCTCTAGCAACACTCTGTATAGTGCTACATAGTTTATTTGGAGGCAAGATCCTTGTTCTGTGAGTACAGAAGCTCTTTTTTGGTGTTATTTCAACATTAATATTCCTATGACCAAACAACTCATTGGAGCTGCAACCTGTGCGTTGTACTACTGCATATTGTTCATCAATCCATCTTTGACTGTGCCACATGTTCTGGAAGTCTCAATGTGGTTTGACGGCTTGGCCCACAAGGAAACATGGCAATGTGAAATGACTGTTCTCAGAGAGCATACTGCAATACCTCAGGCTGATTCTGAGGTTCAAGGCTCCAAATTTTTTTGGTGAAAAATGAATTCTTCTCCTATGACTTATGATCTCTTTTTGTTTTTAAAGCAGATCAGTCATTTTCTAACAACATTCTCAATACTTCTGCATCTCCATACACTGTTAGGACTTGAGATGAAAACTAGCATCAATACTTGTCAGAAGAAGAATTTTATTTTCATCCCAGTTTTCTCACAAGGCAGCAGAATGATTTCTCCTACAAAAGTAGTAGGTAAACGTAACACAGCCATTTTTTCGAGAACATGCACCATTACTTTCTCCAGCTGACGGTACTGACCCACCAGTCCCTCTCTGAGAGACTGCGGGGCTCTGTGCCACAGCGACCTACCAGCGCTTCCTTGCCCACCGTAAGGACGGACGTATAGGCCTCCAGATACACCCTGCGGCAGCGCCTCACCGCCTCCAGCCCCTTCACCGTGATGTCCTTGGCGTCCCCCAGTCCCAGCCCCACCAGATACAACATGATGAGGCCGAGAGGAGGGGAAGGAAGGTGAGGGGACCTTAAGGCCGCCGCCGCCACCACCAGCTACAGCGTGACTCCCGCCACTGGCGTACGGGCCCGCCCCTTCGTGCGACGGCGCACGGGCAATCGTAGGGCCTGCCGGGAGCTGCAGTCCGCCGTGGCAAGAAGCGTGCGTGTCGCAGCCGTTAAACATGGCGGCGGCGGGAGGGGGTGGGGTGTGGGGTTGCCCTGTGGTGCCACTCGCTAACGGTCTGAGAATTCCCGTGTTGGGACTTGGTAAGTGCCGCTGCCTCCACTCAACCAGAGCCGCTGTGAAGAGTCTGTGGTGCAGCCGCTTCTGTGGTCGCTGCGTGAGGTGGGCAAGCCTTGTGCTCCTCCACAGGCTTATTCTTTGCTGGTGAATACCCGTGGTCCCTTTAAATGGAGCCTTGGTGGGCATCTCTTGCTGCCTCGTGGGCCGCTCTGCTTCGGAACACAAATCTCTTTCCCACTTTCCCCGAGGTAGAGTTCGCTCTGGTATTTTCCTTTGCAGTGTGGGAGCAGAGTTCTTTCTAAAGTTGTTTTCAAGCCTGAAGGAATCGTATAGGAGGCTGATCTGTTAGCTGCACCTGTTGCTATCAAAAGCCTGTGCAGGAATCTCCTTCTGCTTGGTAGGCTGTACTCTGTGCTTGCAGCAACACATGGACGGTGTGTGTAGTGAAAGAATTCAAACACTCGTAAAACTTGACGGTTTACTTTTTCACCCCCCATCAAAAAACAAGGTTCTGTGATACTATACTAAAGTTTAACAAATACGTGGTTTTGACTGTGGCTTACACAAATGTGAATGACATTGTTAATAAAATTTTCATGAGGGAAAAAAAGACTGCCTGAAATTATGGGGAAATTATCTTTTTTATTATTCAGATTTAATTTTGTTATTAATTGTCCAGTGAGGACTTCAGCAGTGGAGTTGGTTAAACCCTTAAGTTGTTTTATGAAATGTGAATATTTGGATAAAAAAGTTGGAAATCCTCATGGTGTTAGCCGTCTGTGTTAATGATGGTAATAGGGTCAGGAATGCTGTTGCATTCAGTCCTAGTAAAACAACATACAGGCTAACCAGAATACACTCTGCAGTGAAAACCTGGGCTTAAAAGTGTCTATGAAATTAGAAAGGTACAGCTTTGTTGGTTCTTTTTCCTCAATGCAAGCAAAGTATTTTCTCAGCTCTGAGAAAACGGGGGATGATCTTTTTAATTGAACTGTAAATGATAGTGATTTTTCAGCATAATACTCCTTTTAATTGTACACAGGAATATTAGGCTTATACTATTCTGTTTCCAAATCAGCCTCATCAGTGGACTTGGTTCAAAAGAGCCAAACTAGTAAATGATTAAAGGCTGTTTTTTCAAGTCAGCATAGGAGAGACAGATCAGCAAGACAAGGTGGTAGAGTTGCTCTTTACGTGAGAGAGCAACAGGAATGTCTTGAGTTCTGTCCAGGGGCAGATGAAGAGAGAGTTGAGAGTTTTTGAGCATGGATTAAGGGGCTGGCTGTCATGGGTGACACTGCTGTGGGTGTCTATTACAGGCCACTACATCAGAATAAGGAAGTTGATGAGGTCTTTTACAGGCAGCTGACAGCAGCCTCACAGCTACAGGCCCTGGTTCTCATGGGGGATTTTAACTACCCTGGTATTTGCTGGAAGACCTCAGCCAGCCATCCCCAGTCCAGGAGGTTCCTCCAGTGCATTGGTGACAATTTCCTGACGCAAATGGTGGAGTTGCTCACTAGGAGAGGAGCGCTGCTGGATCTTGTACTCGCCAACAAGTAGGGTCTGGTTGAAGCGGTGAAGGTTGAGGGCAGCCTTGGAGTTCCAGGGGCTCATGTGGTAGGAAGGGAATACCTAGCAGAATCACACCCCTGGACATCAGGTGGGCCAACTTTGGCCTTTTCAAGCAATTGCTAGGGGAAATTGTATGGGACAGGTTACTGGCAGGTAAAGGGGCCCCAGATAAGTGGTTAACATTTGAAGACCACATCTTTGAAGCACAACACAAGTGCATCCTGACAGGAAAGAAGTCAAGGAAGGGAGTCAGAAGACCTGCGTGGTTAAACAAGGAGCTGCTGGGCAAACTGAAGAGGAAGAAGAAAGTCTATAGGTCATAGAAGAGAGGGGATAGCCACTTGGGGTGATTATAAGTCTCTGGAGAGAGAGAACATAGGGATGCAATTAGGAAAGCCAAGGCCTCCTTGGAATTAAACCTTGCAAGAGAGGTCAAGGGTAACAAACAGGGCTTCTTCAAATTCTTTGCAGGTAAAACTAAACATAGATAGACGATACAGAGAAAGCAGACATACTGAACACTTTCTTTGCCTCCATCTATACTTCTGAGAGCTGTCCTGGTATCAGACTGCTGAGGCTCCAGAGGAAGTAGAGGCAAGACAGGAGCCTGCCTTGGTTGATGAGAACTGGACTAGGGATATGTTGGGCAAACTGAATGTACATAAATCCATGGACCCTTATGGAATGCACCCATGCATGCTAAGGGAGAAGGCAGAAGTCATTGCTAATCCACTCTCAGTCATCTTTTCTAAGTCATGGGGATCAGGAGATGTGCCTAGAGACTCTGAGGTTAGCAAATGCCAGTCTTCAAGAAGGGTAAGAAAGAGGACCCAAGTAACTATAGACCGGTCAGCCTCACCTTGATCCCAGGAAAGGTGATGGAACAATTTGTCCT
>VZRI01003395.1:157120-235089 GCA_013397515.1 Upupa epops
TGCTGTCTCTAGGCACATCAGGGACAGGAGGGTCATTAGGGACACTCAGTATGGCTTCACCAAAGGGAAGTCATGCTTGACCTACCTGATAGCTTTTTATGAGGGCATAACCTGGTGAATAGATGATGGCAGAGCAGTGGCCTTGACTTCAGGAAGGCATTTGACACAGTCTCTCATAGCATCCTAGCAGCCAAACTGACGTAGTGTGGACTGGATAATTGGGTAGTGAGGTGGATTGTGAACTGGCTGCAAGATAGAAACCAGAGAGTAGTGGTCAATGGGACAGAGTCTAGTTGGAGGNTGCAGGCCATGGGGTCCCCCAAGGGTCAGTACTGGGACCAGTCCTCTTCAATCTATTCATTAATGACTTGGATGAGGGCTTAGGCTGCACTGTCAGCAAGTTTGCTGAGGACACAAAGTTGGGTGGTATCGCCGACACCCAAGCAGACTGTGCGGCCATTCAGTGAAACCTGTAGAGTGTGTGTGTATGAGCTCTAACACTTAGTAATATCTGGGCAAGAACAGCCCCGTGTACCTCCCTTGTGAGGAAAGGCTGAGGGAACAGGGTCTCTTTAGCTTGGGGAAGAGGAGGCTGAGGGATGACCTCATTCATTAATGTCTCTAAATATGTGGTGGGTGTCAGGAGGATGGAGCCAGGCTCTTCTCATTGTCATCTGGTAATAGGACAAGGGGCAAGGAGTGCAAGCTGGAACATAGGAGGTTCCATATACATATCAGAAGGAACCTTTACCCAGTGAGAGTAGCAGAGCATTGGAACAGGCTGCCCAGGGAGGTTGTGAGTGTCCTGTGGAGATGTTCAAGACCCGCCTGGATTGGTTCCTTTGCGACTTGGTCTAGGTCATCCTGCTGTGGTAGGGGGATTGGACTAGATGATCTTTTGAGGTCCCTTCCAATCTCTAATGCTTCTATGACCACATGAGCAAAGGAAGATTAATGCCAGTGATGTGATGTTTAGAATACTGCACATGCTGTACAGGTGATAGGTGAAAGGGGGAGTTGCAGTAGAATGTGTGGAAGGTGTGTGAGAAAGAGTCTATCTCTGTATTGTATATGTGACCAATCTTCATGGGTGTTGCAATTTCTTTTTATATATGGTTGGCATAAACTGATATTTATTTCTTTGAAGGTAGAGAATTAGCTTATTTCTCTAATAAAGCTTCAGTTTCTTTTGGCACAATATTCAAGCATTGTTTTGCATCTTCTTAAGAGTCTTTAATTTATAGCATGTTCTGAAATATTAATACCCTTCCCAGTCAGTTTTTTATCATGGTCAATACAATATCCTAGATTTTCCATTATTTTCCATAAACATGAAAATCAAATGCACTTACAGGTTTTTGACAGTGAAACTGAAGTTAATCAATCACACAAGTATCAAGCTAAATTCTAAAATTAAATGACCCTTGTATTCTTTTTGTCTTCATCCTATGAGAATGTACTGAATTCAGAACAATTATTCAGAATTTTTATTAGTATAAAAGGAGGGCAAAATTTGAGCTGTGGATTTCAGAGTGTATTAAGCTACCAAACTCAATAGGAGTTGGCTTTTGATTTCAGTTAGGGCTCTTTTTTCACTAAATGCTAAGTGTAGAAGTAGCAGCATTAAGTAAATAGATAGATCTTGTAATGCTCATTTTGAAGTACACAGTCATTTCAGCTGCACATATTAGTTAAAAAGTCCTAGCAATTCTGCATCATCAGCCAAAAGATTCTTAAAGCGTACAAAGTGCTGATGACTCCTTTTATCGTGTAGTTATGTGCATACACATTTTCATAAACGAATTAAGTGCAAAATTTTCTGATCCGATAAATTCTGTCAGGTATGGTCAAGGATGTCATGAACAGCATGACTTGGATCTCTTGACTTCAGTTGCCTATTCTTGTGGTAGCGTGAGTATTATGTAACATGACATATTGCTTATGGATCTTGCAGTTTTCTGAGGTTATTGTAGTAGATAGATGCCAGTCAGGTAATTCTAAGCAATCCTTGATAGATACCACAAAAAACTATAGATTTAGGAAAAGAAGAGGGAGTGGTGGCAAGAAGCTCAATAAATACTCAGCACACTTGCATTTATGGTCAAGCTATAAATACCATGATATGCAGTGTGACACAATGAGATCTTTATCTATGGTAGATATTCTCATTTAACTACTCTGTTGCAAATTAGTGGCTTGGTTTTGTTGCAGCCTTACTGCATTAATTAATGTTTGCAGTGCAAAAAAATTGACTCGGCTGTAGAGAAATTTCTTCAATGAGAATGCATTTTCTGTAAGGCTATTTTCTGCAGGATTTAAGATTTATTTTCTTCTTTACCGTTGCTTTATAATTTATTATCCCTTTAAACATTCAGGCACAATTGTTAACTGTTTAAAGAGAACAGATATGTGTGCTGCCTCTGTTGCTAGATATTCTTTATAAATGCTTTGGAATGAGAAAAATACACTGTTAAGATGGTTGCAACCATTCAGTCATGTCAACTGGAAGGCCGCTCTGATAGATATGCAAGTTATTTCCAAGTGATAGAATCCCTCCCATAGCAACATGAGAGTTGGAGAGGGAGAAGTGGAACATGCTTTTTAACCGGTATGCAACAGCAGTCTAGGAGAGCATTCTGTCAGAAGTATGTATTCTTTATGCTCAAACTTCAGTTATCAAAAGGAAATGAGGCAGTAGTTTTTTAATTGGGTTTTCTGCTACTTTGGCTTCTGAATTTGTATAAAAGAAGTTCCATAAACTGGTCAGGATTTGATGCAAAAGGAAAGAAGAGGTTAAGAGGTCTTTCATTAGGTTACCATTCTCTTTCTAATGCTCCGTACTTTCCTATACAAACTGTTCTTCTGAGGAAGATCCATTTCCACTAAAATATCTAGTGAAAGAGAAGGATTTGTACACCAGAGAAGGCTATCTAGTGTGGAAAATTTATGGTCATTCGGAAAAATTACTTGGAATGACATGACACATTCTGAACATCTAAATTTCAGTATTTGCTTCACTGTCTTTTGTCCAGCAGAAAGACAAGTCTTCTAGCTATGGTAAAACATGCTGAGTGTTCCTGGCAGGAACCTCTGTGTTCAAAATAAGCTGTATAACTAAAATCTTAATTAAAAAATAAAAATAAGTCATCTTGTTTTTCTGTGGTTAAAAAACTGTTGATAACTTTATATCCCTTTATGGTTCAATTCTAACAATTGTGTTGGGCAATATTATTCATATGCAGACAGTCAGATGTTTATGGTTAGTCATACTTTGCACTATGAAAGCTGCATTCAACTATAGTAGCCTTAAGTCTAAAAGAATTGGCATTTTGACCCTAATACTTCATACAAACTGTGCCCCAGAGAGTACATTACCTTGCAATGGCTTTAGATTGCTTTAGAGCATGGATACGTTCACCACCTTTCTAGTACGATAGCTATAATTTCTTGTATTTGCAAGACTTACTTTACTAGGCTTTTAAAAATACAGGGCAAATAACTGATATAAAAATGATGTTTTGAAGCTGGGGTTGTTAGACTTTTTAATAGGAGTTACATGTGGCTGAGAATTGCATATTCTGTGAATCTTTGTACTGTAGTAATTACATGCTCTTCCATCGCCTTAATTTAACTGTAATATCGTCCAGAATGGATCACTTGTCAAAATGGTACACCTTTTCAAAATGGTATTCCTTTTCAGATTTTGGAAGAAAATGCATAGTTTGTACTGTTCATGCTTAATACTTTTAACTTGGAAGCTCTCCTTTTTTTAAGAGTTAAAATGCAAACTGCTAAAGCATTTGTATATGATTCAGTAGCACAAGAGCTTTCCTTCATGTAAGTGAAATACTAGGAAGCTTTTTTAAGGTCATGTGCTGATGCTTAAATTCAAAGTGGCATCACTCTTTTTGAAAGCTCTACATTATGAGGGGTTACTTAGTGGTAGAAAGCATTTGATATGTTCATGAACTTTACTGACACACTTCTGAATATTTAATTCTATTAAAAAAACCAAACCTGCCATATTAGAAAAGGTCTCCAAAGCAGCAATTTCAGGTATATGCTAAGGCTTCTTGTGATTCTGTCTAGTAAGACTATCTTCACCCCCTTCATATGGTAATTACATTCCCATTAGAAGAGGAGTAGGTTTTGTGTGTTTATTGCCTTGTTTATTTTGGATGTTGTATTTTTTAGGGTCAATAATTATGAAATTCAGGGAGGCTTGTGATTTCTGACAAGATGAGCTATTGACACTAAAAACTCATAGGTTTTTAATATAAAGTTGATTCTAAGTAATCCTAAGAGTATCTGGAATTAAAAACAACTTGAGATAGAAAGTTCTCTAATGATCCCCTCCTATTGAAGTAAAAAAATTACTTGCTTACTTGTTTAGGAAGGGTCTTCAGGATAGGCAATTACTAAATCAGGTCTTTGTTCTCATGACACACAGCAAGTATTTTATTAGTAGCAATGAAGTTCTTTATGGAACAAGAACTTGACTAAGTCAAGAATGGGTGCTGCCATTATGCTAGGGACTGTGACTGGGAAAGCATACAGGTACTGCTTTGGCAGTTCATACTCTAATAGCCAATTGTCTCGGACAAATAAAAAATCAATCCCAAGAGATAATATGATGGTTACCTTATAGCACTATTATCTTGTTTACATTGCATTTTTACGGCATTAGTATTTTGCACTACTAACGTGGTGAAATAATGCACACAACACATGCATAGAATCCTTGCATATTCAAGGGCAACCATTAAATTCTTGTTTCAGATTTCTGATATTCAGCTGTAGTGATATCTAAGTAAACAAATTGCAAATGCGAGTTTTTACTGTCTTTGCTGATTGCATTGCTTAAGACATTGCATCATTTGCATTGCATCCATACAAGACTTAAAACACATGCAGTGGTGTTCCCAGTTCTTTTCACAAATAAGTTTTCTCTGTAGAGCAGTGTAGAATCCGATTTGCTCCACTTTCAGTACATCAAATTGTGCTGCTTTTTATCGTTATGAAATACTATATGTGTGACTTGAATCTTAATGCCTAGTGGAAGTTTTTTCAACTTTCTTTACATTATGTATTGTTTAATGCCATTACCTACTTCTTAATTAATTCTAGACTTGCTCTTTGTGATTCTTATACTGAGCTGTGGTCAAAAAAGACTGAATCCTTTTGGGACTGGAATCAAATGAGATCTTGCCTTTCAATGCAGTGATAAAAGAATCAAGCCTTCACTTTTGATCATTCTCCAGTGTTACTTCCTTGTTTTTTCATTCATGTCTCTTGTGTCTTCATGGCTTCAGTTCTCAAGGAAATTTATGGAACAGTGGTCCTAGNTGTAATAAGAATCAGCTGTTTATTTCCTCCCTTTGTTTTATGTCTCAACAAATTTTTTTTATTCTGTTGTGACTGTTTCTCACCCATGGTTACCAAGTTACCTTAATAGCCTCTTGTGATGAACAAAATGCCACATTCATAAATCTTTCTGTCTCAATTCTCCCGCTGTTTCAGTGGATGTGACCTTGAGAAGTTGTACTTGATCTTTGAGGGCCTCCAGATATTTAACTTCTATCTTACACAAAATGTAGCCGTGTCCCAGGTAGCTGGGATATGTGTACTGTGGACAGTGGAACAAAGCTGTCTACTGTCCTAACCTGGCTTAACCTGCTGAGTGACTGGGTGCTGTACAAATGCTGTTTTAAAGTGTACTTGTAAATGCATCCAGGGCAAAAAGATAGGCTATTTTCTTGCTTATACCAGAGTGTACAAGGTACAGAAATATTTTTCTTTTCTGGGGGAAAAATGCTGCTTTGTCTCTGCTCTTTGTGCAAGATCCTGCAAATCTATCAGGTCAGCTTTTTGTAGTTGTTGCTGGGGATTTTACCTTGTTATATTTTGACATAGGATCTATGATTTAATAGCAGAAAAATAGCTTCCTTTCTTATGCTGTATTCTTTTTGCTAGGCACACTGTTGCTGGTGTGATACAGATGAATTTTAAACGTCCATCGCTAATAAGTACTAAAATGAAATTTGAGTTTCTATCCCTGTTTAATAACTAAAGTCTTTATCAGTATAAACAGAGGCTCATTGTGTGTATACTTTGAAATTAAGTTTGGTCATTAATACTTCTAAACATTACAAGCTTAATTATCCATTAGATGAATAAATCATTTGTAACCAGTTTGAAATGAACATAGAATCAAGGTCCAGTGTATGTAGCATTTGTCTTTCACCACGTTTCTGTAATTTAGAAAGATTATATCAAACAGGCCCGGGGGAGAGAGGGGAGGGAAGGGGCAGGGAAGCAGACTTTTATCTTTTAACCTTCATGAGGCAGATGTTAGTCATCATACCTTTTTTTGTTTTCTTTAGCCAGAATTCCCTAGCATAGTTTTGGCAGCATTGAATGATGATGTCACATTCTGCTGTAACCTGAATTGCAGTAGCTTACTGTGGGGTGCTGCCAAATGGGGAGGAGGGGAGGTACTGGTTCCTAAACTTTATTTAGTTCTTTTAATGTTTATGCTAAGTGCTTTCAGCACTGAGAATGATATGAAATCCTATTTGTGGGGAAAAAGGAGAGAGAAAGAGGAAGGCCATCCTTGTGGCTTTGCACCAGTTTCAAAACTGTAAGGTCTGTTCATCGTGCTTAATGCCTGAATGGAAGTGCTTTGCATTCTAATACATGCTATTCTAATGTTGAATGTGCGGTGGAAGAGGAGGGGCTACAAGACGTGTACTTCTTGGAAACCTTGAGAAAAAACGTTTTTAATTCTTAGATGAGGTGGAAAAAAAACCCAAACATTTAATCAGGAATGTTATCTGTTGTTCAGACCTAGTTTGCGCTATAGTTAGCTGAGTCACTGCTGTCTTTTGAACCCACAAGTGCAATTAGAAGTAGGATGCTTAGAGTTCCAGACCTTGCAGTGTCATGTGACATTGCAGGGGTAGGATTTTGCCATAATTCACAACTGCACTTAACACCTGCCAGACTACTCACAGAGTAAAGGGCATTGTTATGATGTCAGAACTTTGCCATCAGCTTGAACTGATGTTTAATCTTGTAACTGTTTAATCTTTAATTAGGATCTTACAAGAATAAGTTATTGTACATCTGTTTTGAGCTTGTAAGCTACAAGTCACTGTAAATTGCAATTGTCTTCATAATTCTAGTTGATCTTTACAATATTCTAAGTGGTTTGGAATTATTGCTCATACTGCCAGCTAGACTTCTTAAAATTGCTGTCCCTCTACTTAATTGTGTGCTGATTATGCTTAATTTTAATGTATGTAACTACTTTTTAATTCAAACATTCACAGGAGGAATTATTATTATAAATGTCCTACTTAAGCCCATACTCTGTACTTAATCAATTATTTTTCTTTTGATTCTTCTTTTTTCTGTGCAGGGTGTTTGGTGAAGGAGGACATTGTCACAGGTCTGTCACATATACTGTGAAGTATTCCAGATGTCTAATATTATTAACCAGTTAATGTAGTCATTCTCAGATAGAATACTTTAAGGAGTTATATTAAAATGGAGGAAAGTATTTTTATTCAGCCTATTTGCTATACATAGTGCTTAGTCTTATTATTTATGATGTTAAAAGCTCTATGATAAGTACTGGAAGTAGCTTCAATTCAGCTAACAAAGGGAATAGAAAGAAAATAATTTAAAACTGCTTCACACCAGCAATTCTTCGTGCACTATTAACTGCTAAGATCTAGTCACAAAACATTACTCCGAGGAGAAAAGGTTTAGTGAACCCTAGAAATTGGATTTGATTTATGCCAGAAAATCTGCCTTTTCACTGCTTGAGATTTCTATGGAAGGAAGCCACAGTCTTTTACCAAATGGTTTCTAGGGTAACATCTTATAGCAGAGCATCTGAAACCAATTTGGTTGTTAATGAGAAGTGGTTCTCACGGCGGTGGGAAAGTGTGGAATGAAAGAAAAGGCTTCAAGATTTGGCAGTCTGTCTGTAAGGGCATTTAAATAAATGTGTGTTGCTTCTCTGCTTATGAAATTTCTACATACATAAATTCATCATTGCCTTGCAAATGTATAGGTCACTTACCAGAGTTGTCCTTCCTAATACATTTAATTGAGAAGTTCTGCATGACAAAATGTTTTGTACATGAAAGCTAAATAATTTAAATAGCTGGCATTTTCCAGTGGAAATCTCTTTGTTTATTTGTTTTTTGTAGGAGTAGTTTTTTCAGTTAGAGTGTATTTTTGCTGCTGGAAATACTTTAGTGAATTGGTACTATACCAAAGCTGTACCATCCCACCGATGCTGAATGTTAATTGCAGATTTTCTGGGCTTGTTTGGGAGACACATTCTAGGAAGTTGCTTTTATGCCTCCTTTGCTAGAGTTCTGACTAGATAAATGATATGTCAGTAATCAGAGCTGTACAGTCATTTTACAGTAGATGCTCTGACTGTAAAGGATATTGAGATTGAGATTCTCTTTGGAATGGAGGGAATGGAGTGCTTCTGTCAACAATGGTTCATTGCTATTTCTTCCTTCCTCTCAGGAAGAGCAAAAACCAGCAATTCTGTCTTCCTTTTCCCTGAATACATAATAAACATGTCATGGCTCTCTCCTACCCTTTTGCACTGTGGCAAGGCTGTATTCCTGCATTCTGTTTCTTCGTGCCTGGGCAGAGTTGCCTGAGTAGAACTGCAAGGTTCAAAATCCTGCTTGACTACTTTTCTTCCTTATGTTACTGAATTGTATGGCTTAGTCTGGCTGAGTCACACAGGACAAAACCAGTACCAGACTGATCTCTTTGCACTAAGCAATGGATTGTAATTAGAGGGGAGGGGAAAAAAAGAAACGTTACTGAAGTAAAACCTATATATTAAAAAAAAAAAAAGTAATATACATAGTCCAGATAGTTTTTTACAGAGGCAAGACAAATTTTGTGGTATGATCTGTCGACATTACATAGGCCAGGTGTATTTAGAATGTTTCATTATCATAGTGGTATTATTTAGGAATGTGAAAATATCATACCCATGAAGTGTACCAGTAATGCCATAAGACAGGTGTAAATCCACAAAGATCTCGCTCATGAATTCTCTGGTCAATCTTATACCACTATATTGTTACCAGTATGGAAGTACCTACCTTACTGGTGCTGGTAGGGTGGTCCTCACTGATATTTGGAGAAGAAAATTCATGGCTATACTTGAACTACTGTAACTCATATTGCATGATGTTTTTATACAACAACCAATATTGGCATTTGTTTAATGGAGTTATGCTACTACATTAGCATTTTTGTATTATAGCCTCACAAAATTAATTTATTCCTTCAACTTTCATACAGCTTTGGTAGCCTAAAAAGCTTGAGTTTTAGGTGAACCCATCTGCTGCTTCATTTCTGACCAAAGGGTTAGTTATATGATCCAAGCCTTCTCAGTGTCTTTTTATTATCTTTGAGACTGTCCTACCAGTTTTTCTAGAAGCTGTCATCTCTGTACGTTCCATTGCTTCAAGGGCAGCTGCTCCATTTTATATATATTTTATACATTTTATTTATATTTTAGCCTGCTTGGAGTCATCTTAGTATTATAAGATATATATATATATGTATCTTTATATATGATAACAATCTTGGACTCTGAGTAAAATATCCAAGTTATTTCTGTAAAAGTGATTGTGATTACATTTGGATCACATAACTTGAATACTCTGTAGTTGCTTGATGAAAGTTGTAGAATGTAAGATCTTCACAACAAGCTGGAATTTGTTTGATTTCACATCCTGCAGAGGAAAACTGTACACTCTACAAAAGAAGAGAGGATGCTACAGAAACATGGTCATGTGCTGCTAAGTATTATCTTTGGAACCCTGCTAGACAAACTGTTACAAAATACAGTAGTAAGACTGTTTGGGTTCCAACACTGTGGTTATAGAAAGTTTATGTGGCTGGGGAACTGCATGGAAAGAAAGGCTCCAGGTGACAAGGTTTTAGAGAAGGTACATCTTATCATTTGGTGATTGGCTTGAACACACCTGTGATGTGTTGTAGTCATTTGGGGTTTTTTAAATTTTAATTAAAATTCTGAATATAGCAATTTGTTTAACTGCTACTGCTAAAGGAGGAACTTTACTTGCCTAAAATGTCATGGGTCTTTTCCCTGTGAGTTAATCAGGTTCATGAACAATTCTAAAACGATGCACACTTTGGCCATTTAACAGTTTGAATCACCTTGACTGAGGATTATATGAATACAGAAGTAGGTGAAGAAGAAAGTAAGACACTAGGCAAAGACAGCAACTAATGTCTGTCCTTGAACCATTCTATAGAAGAGGCATATGTCTGTTGTTTTTATTAATCAGCAGTAAACACTGGAAGTGGTGCATGTTATTTGGTTTCTATGTAGAGGCAAAGTTTCATCATCAAGGTTGCACATAATAGTGAAATTAAACTGTATTCACACCAAAAACTGTAATGTATTCATAAGATGTGTAATGCAGCCTTAATGTAATTTTAAATAACAAAAATGAAACTTAAAGAACAAGATTATTTCAATCCTGCAGTGGTATACAATACCATATATACAAAGTGAGCATGTAAACATTGATGAAAAGATGTTTGAGATCTTGCTTTTGAGACTTCCTTTCTCCAGTGGTTACTTGGAGATAAAAAAAGAATATCAGCAAAGGAATGGGCATTTTTGTAGGTATTTAATAAACTGTTTTAATTTTGTATTGAGTATTGGTATCAGGAGATCAGTAATCTGCAAAAAGATTTATAAATGTCCTGGTTTTGCTTTCACGATGTGAAACTCTTCTAATGGAAATGATCACATTGACTTCAAGTAGACAAAGTTACTCATTTATTCCAATAAATAATACTTTCACATTTCACAAAAAACTTGATGCCGCTTTCTCCACAAAGGAAGAAAGCAAGGAGAAAGTAGGTCCTGATTCTCTTTTGAAAAGCTGTTGGAACTTTGTCTGTCATTCTGCAGCTTCTGTGAAGGAGAGCAGAAAATTTAATGAGGCTGAGAGTCAGCTGAGAAGGTGCATAAAACTGGGAGGGGGGAGGAGGGTTTTGGTTTATTAGTTATTTTACAATTCAATGTTTTGGGAAGGAGGGATGTTGTTGATTTGGTTTTGGGGAGGCAAAGTTGAGTGAGAGCTTGCTCACTGTTTTTTGTTTGGGTATTTTTTTTTGTCCTGCAACAACTGTGTTGTGAGCAGGATTTTGCTTTCTAATATAAATTGCCAGAGAGCATTTCTCAGCCCAGTTTTGTCAGCAGTGTTCTTCAGGATATGAAGAAAGTGATGAGTAATCATGACAACAAAAACAATGTAAGCAATTAAGCTTAGTTTTCAGTGGACTTGTGTCCTATGACCTATCTGTTTCCAGACATCTTCAGATCTATCAAATTTAGATTGGTTCAGTCTGTCAGAGTGCTGTACCCCTAGACAAAAAAGTTAAAACACTAGCTGAAAAATAGGGAGCTTTTCCAGACTTACTTCAATTTTATTTCAATTAATAAAAGGTATTCCTACTTTTTATCAGAGAATTCTAGAATAAAAAATATTAATTCAGTATTTTTACTAACAGTACGGTGATGAAATGAGTGCTAGTTCATGTTAGCTTTAAATCAGATTTTAGATCAGATTTTTGTCTTTAAATATACATGTACAGTGTGAATTACAAATATATTACCATTACATTAATGGGCTTAAATAACACAAGTCAGGATTTAAAATGTAAAAAGAAATAGAAGTTTAAGTCACTCCACTTTTTTGTCCCCCTTCTGCAGCTGTGAATTGTAGCATATGTAATCACATGAGTAAACACACAAAAATTATTTCTTAAGTCTAGAAACTGATGTTAGTAGTATGATTAACTTGGAAACCTGTTGTTCATGATAAAGTTGGCTTGAAAAGTGATAATAGTAAATAATTGTTAAGGTTAGATTTTCTTTAATTGTCATTTAGTGCATAAGGACTGTCACAGTTCATTTTCAGACATAGCAACTGAGATAATTTCCTCCAGACTGATCTTAGTCTTTGTTTTCAGTGAAACAAGAAATTGCCATCACTGAATGGAGAACAATACCAAAATTATTCTGAGTTTTCCTTCTTTCCCGCTGTGTCTCTCTAACTTAAAAGGGTTAAATTTAAAAAAATTGTTTGTCCTAAATGTTCTTACTGAAATCCATTATGCATGAAAAGAGTTCAAGTCCATTTGCAAGACCTCTAAATGAACTCCATTCATTCTGTGCTTAGAAATGTCCATTCATCCAGAAACAAGACACAATAGTTACAACCTCGTTTATTTGGCAGCAGTACTAACATTAAAAGTGAAGGGATTGTTGTGAAAAAGTGTAGTAATTTTTCTGTTGTGGTTATATAATTATTTCATAAAATTCCTTTGGGATCTGGATAATGTGTGTATGTTCTTTGCCCATAGGTGCACTGCATGAATCTAAAATTCGTAAACATTCATGAATATTTTGAAATAGCTATTTTGAAAAAGCAAATTGATCTACCTTGACATATGTAAAACCTAGAAATAAATGTTGTTATAACTTGTAACTCAGGAATTAAGCCAGTTACGAATGGGAGGGGGGATGTTATACAGTTTTTTCTTTTCAAACATTAAAACTTCACATTTGGAAAGTAAAATAATTTATGATACACATATAAACACTGTAGAAAAATAGCTGCGTCATTTCATCACTATAAATGTCTTTGATTACTTTTATGTGTTTTACAGTCATCACTGTCTGAAGCCTCTGTAGCTGTATTGACACTCTGCACAAACCCTTCTGAAGTTAGTGATATAGCCATTTGCATGTTGACTGTTATTTACCGCACTAGGGCCTTTAGGGCCTAAATCATCACATTAGAAGGTGGCTTCGAAACTGCCTGGAACTGAGCGTTTCCTCCAACAAACTGTAGAAATTACTGTTTGTAGGAAGTGTGTGAGTGAGGGTGGATGGGTGAGGGGCTCATGGCAGGAAAAACAACTAACAGGAAAGGGTTAGTAGAAACATCAGTCTCCTTGCTCTCAACCAGTTCTTTATCTGACAGTCCTCCTGCTGGTTGCTTTTCCTGCTGAGTCTCCTCCTCCTTCCGTCCTCTTGATGTGTTTAATACATGTCCAGTGAATACCAACAGTGAGAATTACAACATTTTATTACTGAAAACCCCTGTACCCCTGTATGCCCATTCTGTAACTCTTCTGTAGGATTCTGTTGTTCTAGTTACTACTGAGCTTGACATTCAGTGATTTGTGTCTGTGGTATTGTCCAGTCTGTGGTGGTGCAATGCAATATTAACTTGAAGTTACCAGAAGGTCAACAGAGATTTCAGGATATGCTTTCTGCAAAGTAAATTGCCTTTTAAGTTACATTTTCTTTCTTTTTATGCTTTTAGGTCTAGTTCTCCTATACAAAAATGAAGTGCTGCATGCTAATTCTCCATAAAGTGTGTTTTCTCTTTGATAGTGTTCAGCTTCTGAAATCACTTATTTACTATTAGATACTGTTGATGATTTCAGTGGAGTTGCTCCTGATCAGCACCAACATTCTAGCACTTTGTTTTTTCCCAGCCTAGAGATGTATCACTTCTCATTTCTTCACTATTAGGAAATTAAAATTCAGTAAGAAGGTTGTGTGACAGTAAAAAAACCCCAAACAAACACAACAGAAAGAATGATAAAGATGATACGGTACTGCTGCTAACAGTTCACTTCTGATTTCACTTGTTTAGGTACTTCACATCAAGGTGGCTATTCCCATGATGCTGTGGTCCATGCATTACAGAAATGTAGCATTCGTCATATTGATACAGCAAAAAGATACGGCTGTGAATCTCTCCTGCAAAAAGCTATCAAAGAGAGTGGTGTGAAGCGAGAGGACCTCTGGATAACTACAAAACTGTGGTATAGTGATTATGGCTATGAAAACACAAAAAAAGCCTGCTTGGAGTCATGCAAAAGGCTTGGTGTTGAATATCTTGGTATGAATCTTTATACATAGCTCGTTTATTTGCCTTTTATTTGAGTATTTACAAAGATGAATGAATTCCTGAAAAGCACTGTGTGTTACACACAGATCACAGAAACCAAATTGTGTCTCTGTTTACACCTTTGCAGATTTCTTGCTCTGTTCTCTACGAAGCATATAGTTGAGAGCACAGACTTGTTCCTGGTTACAGATGATGTTAAACAGATCAACATATGTTTTGTGAAGGTGCATTTAATAGTTAAATTGATTTGAGCAACCATTTCATGAGTTTTGTATATTTTGCAAAAAGCACCTGAAAACTCTGAAACAAGGATTAATAACTATAAATTTAATACGTAACAAGGTGACAAAGCTGCCTGATTTCTTTTGTCATGATATCTCTCTGTTCTAAACCCTATTTTGTAGGTCTATTAACTTTTCAAAATTCAGAATAACTGTCCTTGGTTTTGGTCTGTATGATGTAATATACTTTGGGGAAAATGTTAGAAGTATCTACAGGACTAGAAGACAAAATTTAACTAACACTGAAATAGATATGTGCACTTTTAAACTTGCAGATTTTTGCACTTTTAAGCTCATGATAAACTTCTCATAGTTACAGAAGCAATGCTATTACTCCACTATTAGACAGGCAGGGAGCTGCATAAATGACACCAAATAATGCTTTGCAGCTGCTCACAGGAGAGGAGGTACCACGTAAAAACAAACGTTATGTTTTTTAAAATGTGCTTGCTTCTTCCATGGCTAGAGCAATGAAAAGAAAGTGAAGGTAGAGAAATATGACAGTAATACTCACAAATAATTACAATGATGGAGATAGTGGTTATGCTCATAATCAAGGAATAATGGACTTAACTGTCAGACATTACACACAGTTTATTAGGGTTGGAAGGGGCCTTCAAAGGCTATGGGGTCCAACCCTCCTGCTCAAGCAGGATACAGATTACTGAAAACTATAACCGCACAAATTCTAAATCAAACTACACAAAAATGCATCCAGACAGGTCTTAAATGTCTCCAGAGTGGTGGACTCCACAACCTCCCTGGGCAACCTATCCAGTGTTTAATAACTCTTAACCATAAAGACGTTTTTCTTCATATTGAGGTGAAACTTCCTGTGTTCAAACTTGCATCCACTACCCCTTGCCCTCTATGACACAACTGCAAGGAGAGTATTCCTTTCTTCTTACACCCAGCCTTCATGTATTTACAGACAGTAATTAAATCCTCTTATCCCTGTACCTTTAATTTGCTTTTCTTTCCGTACCCTGTCCCCCTGTTACCTATAAATGAACTTTAATGAGAAAATGAACAGCCTTTGGTGTACAGAAAAAGTACAGAATTTGGAGAATTAATGGTGTTTAATATTAATGGTAGTTGTGTGCTCTATGTACTACTGTACTCTATCTACTACATCATAGATGTGTTTTCCATCCTCAGTGTTCTGTTATATGTATGCACATCCTTAAGTTCTTACACAGATACAGAATAATTCAAAATTAATTCAAATTTCCTTTTTTTCTGCTTCAAGGCCTGACTTCCTCTTCTAAATTAAGAAATAAAACTTGTTTCTTCCTCTCTGTTTTCTGCTTTTAATTTTCTTCTTGCTGTGGCACTCGTGCTGAAGTTGGTAAGAAGACTCACTTTTTGTCTAATACTAAAAGGTATTTTTGGTCATTCCTTTTAGTATTGCAATTTTCGCAGATAGTAGACTAATTAAAATAAGTACTCACGTAAATAGGTATAAATAATCAGAAATACATAAAAAAGGAAAAAAGTACCAGAGAGCAAGAAATGCACAAGTACTATCACCATGTGATTGAATATGTGGCCTGTCATAAACAGAACTTCAGTTCATCAGGTGTTCAGCTCAGACTTTGTTTACTTCCATTGTTAAGACAAGGAGTATTAGAGCCGCCTGTGCAATTTGACTCCATACTAGATTTTTAATTTGTAGGTTGTGGGTGTCTTACCCTCATCCACTTTACTTCCTTCCTTGCCTTTCCTTTCACTGATGCGGAGATGTCTGCAGAATTTATAATGCTCTTCCTGAGCCATCATTTTTTCTGACAGTGATCTAAATCAATGCTGGATTCAGCTTATTTTAACAATGATTTGTAAATTCTGATGGCCTCGGAAATATTTCACATACATTTCACTAATCTGTCATGATGGTGTGCTCTGCAAGGACAGGATGGTAAGTAGAGTGCTTGAGTTTAGTCTTATGTTGGATCAACCTCCTAAACATTTTTTGTTAAACACAGTATGATCTGCACCAATGTGAAAGGATAAAGTTTAGTGCTGTCTGTGCTGGTGAAGGAGACTCTTAGATGAGATAAAAGACATGGTGTGTTTCATAGCCTTCATAGAAAGCTTCATGTTTTAGGGAGTCTTGTATATCCTCTTGGCTGGAAGGTGCTAGTGAAAGGATTTTTAAGCAAAAAGTAGTAATATCTTGAACTTCTCAAATCTTTCAAGAGTGCTTACAGTAACACACTTTTGTTGGAAATGTATGCTTATCTCAAGTAGAAAAAAAAATACCTAGAATGCAGAAGACTGTTTTGAAAATATGGCTTACAGGACTAAAACTAGATATTCTAGCTCTGTTTCCATTCATACCTGCATTTTGTGTCCCTTTTCTATGGCCTGTCTGTAGGATAGAGAGGACTTTACCAGATCTTTACTTTTCAGGAATTTAATAACAGAGCAAATTGCTTCCAGGCTACTTAGGAAAGTAAATTCTTTAGTTACAAGCATGTGTTAAAGCTGGCAGTTTTTCTGTGTAATAAGAATGTGAAATACAGGTATGTGATGTGTACCTAAATCCGAATTTCCTGATTATGGCCAGGATATTGTCATAGGTTGAGTCTGGGCTGGCCATGAGACAAATGACACATGCTCTCAACCCCAAAAGGGGAGGGAAAAGGAAAAGAGAAAGACTTGTGAATTGAAAAGTAAAACAGATTTAATTAAAATAATACTATGAAGTATAAACTAAACCAATATCAAACCTAGCTCATGGTAGCAATTACATCACCATCATCACTGATGCAGACACTGTGGAAGTTGCAGACTGAACTCGGTGGCAGACAGGAATCATCTGCAGGAGCTAGATTCTGGAATGCATGGATTGGTGTTGAAGGCAGAATGGACAGAATCCTCCTTAGTTGCTAGCCATGAAGAAGTAATGCAAAGAGGGTCAAAGAACGCTGACCCTTGTGATCCCTCAGCTNATGCTCTCAACCCCAAAAGGGGAGGGAAAAGGAAAAGAGAAAGACTTGTGAATTGAAAAGTAAAACAGATTTAATTAAAATAATACTATGAAGTATAAACTAAACCAATATCAAACCTAGCTCATGGTAGCAATTACATCACCATCATCACTGATGCAGACACTGTGGAAGTTGCAGACTGAACTCGGTGGCAGACAGGAATCAGCTGCAGGAGCTAGATTCTGGAATGCATGGATTGGTGTTGAAGGCAGAATGGACAGAATCCTCCTTAGTTGCTAGCCATGAAGAAGTAATGCAAAGAGGGTCAAAGAACGCTGACCCTTGTGATCCCTCAGCTTTATAACCAATATGTTGTCTATGAAATGGAATACTCGGTTGGTGAGTTTAGGGTCATTTGTCCTGTTCACTTCTATCCACAGATGTGGCCTCTCGCTGCACTCCCAGTGTGGCACTAGAGATTTAGCAGTAACCTTGGTCTTTATAAGAACAAGTCTAATTAAGAACCTTTCTGCATGCCAGCTGCTGGTAGTAATTGTAAACATCAAGCTATCACTTGTAGAAGCAAAATACACCATTAACCTCCAAAAGTGCAGTTACTGAGTAGAGACTGAGATGAGAAGTAAAATCAATGAAGAGAATTGGTGCTGTGACTAATTTATGAGGGGTTGCAGCATTTCCATAAAGATACATGGTTCATGTAGAAATTTGATTGTATCTTATGTTAGAACTTTATGTTGGAGGGAAGGTTAGTCATTTAGAAGACTGCAAGAAGAAAAAGTTGCAGGAGCCTTGTCAGCTAAACACTATGTTCCAGTAAAGGTCCTGCTAATTTTCTGGAAGATCCTTAGAAGCTACACAGTCCATGCATACAGATTGAATTGGAGACTTGGGAAATAATGTAACAGGCATTGATATATCTGCATCTGCAGTATATATAATGCTAGTTATTGAAACGGATGAACTATTCAAAGCAGTAACATCTTTTTAAGAGGAACAGTGTTCCCTGTAAAATACTGTTACAGAATCTTTTCAGTAAACACTTTTTAGGCAGATGGTGTTAGGAGACCATCATGCCAGGATTTTTATTTGAATCAGTGGATTACGTGCCCATGAGAACTGGATATTTATGTTATTTTTGGGCAGTAGTTGTAACAGATTCCCTGCTTTTTTGCATTTTTAAAATATGATCCTCAACTAGCAGTCGCAGTAAACCAAGAGGACATGGCAGCAATTCTTACAGGTTTGGCAGTAGCAGAATACATTCTTTGGGATTTGGATCAAACCTCCAAAATGATTCTTGAATGTGATTTGTGGGTTACTGAAGTCATACACAATTTTACTTTCCTTTTAACTGTTCCTAGACACTGACATTCAGGCTAATGTAAGCTGTCACAAATCTCCAACTGAAGTTGATGAATGTTCTGTCAGCATATTCAGTGTAACAGATGAATCACATTAATTCATGCAGTACACCCAGACGGGATTGTTTATTAATTTGGAACACTTTGGAGGTTGCCTCACTTTGATCTTTGTTCCAATATAATAAAAACCAACAAAAACCAGATTGGACATGAGAGAAAAATACTTTATTTACATACTAAGTGCAGTGATGATTGAGAAAAGCAGGTAAAGTGCTGCATTATGGTAACATTGAAATATGTACTTTTGCTTTAAGGTTGAATAAGAGACAGGGCTTATTCTTCAAAACTAGGTTTGTTTTATGAAATCTGACCTTTTCTTAAAGTGCTGTATTTGAAATTTTAATACAATTGCAAACCACTGTTTCCACGTCAACAAGCCTATTGGCTTTTAAGTCTCCCTGCACTTTTGAATTACGAGGAACAGACTGGAGAGATGGGCAGACTGTAATAGGATGTGTTTTAACAAGTCTAAGTGTCGGGTTGTGCATTTTGGTTATAACAACCCCAGGCAGAACTGTAAGCTGGGAATGGAGATCTTGGAGAGTACTCAGGTAGAAAGAGACTTGGGGGTATTGGTGGACAGTAAACTTAGCATGAGTCAGCAATGTGCCCAGGCAGCCAAGAGGGCT
Source organism: Upupa epops (assembly GCA_013397515.1). Taxonomy (NCBI): domain Eukaryota; kingdom Metazoa; phylum Chordata; class Aves; order Bucerotiformes; family Upupidae; genus Upupa; species Upupa epops. The sequence continues at coordinate 176,421 of VZRI01003395.1, forward strand.
AATGGCATCCTGGCCTGTATCAGGAATGGTGTGGTCAGCAGGGAGAGGAACATTATCCTCCCCCTGTATTCAGCACTGGTTAGACTGTGCCTGGAGCACTGCATTCAGTTCTGAGCCCCTCAGTTTAGGAAGGATGTCGAGGTGCTGGAACGAGTCCAGAGAAGAGAACTAGAATAGTAAAGGGGCTGGAAGGTAAGCCTACAAGGAGAGGCTGATGGAGATGGGTCTGTTTAGACTGGAGAAGAGGAGGCTCAGGGGTGACCTTATCGCTGTCTATAACTACCTAAAAGGTGGTTGTGGTCAGGTGGGGGTCGGTCTTTTCTCCCTGGAGACTGGAGACAGGACAAGGGGTCCCAGTCTTAACCTCCATCGGGGGAGGTTTAGACTTGACATTAGGAAAAGGCTTTTTACTGAAAGAGTGATCAGATTTTGGAACAGGCTGCTCATGGAGGTGGTTGGGTCACTGTCTCTGGAGGTGTTCAAGGTTAGTCTGGATGAAGTGCTGAGTGGCATGATCTAGATGTCAGATGTTTAGGTTTACTTGGTTGGTTTTAGGTTGGACTGGATGATCTTCAAGGTCTTTTCCAGCCTCATCATTACTGTGATACTGTGAATTGTATGAAAATGGTACACACATTAATTTTAGTTTTACGGCAGCACTGTGTTTTGACATTTGAACTTCAGGCCCTGACTTAACCACTGCATCAGTACAGGATGCTTTTCAAAAGCTGATAAGTACAGAATTCATTGTAGATGTTTGGAAGTTTTTTCTTCTTTGTCAAGTGCGTCCTAATACTGTACATCATCAGAGGGTTGGGGTTTTTTGTTATAAGATTTCTTTTTTTACCTGTGGTTAGACAATGTGTCAAGGTATTGATCAATCTATCCCATGCTACAAGACACAACTCCATTGTTGTCCACAGGTAAAAATATATTGTGTTTTTAAAAGTCTACAGTGAGATTTTTTGTAATCTCTTGATAACTAGAACTTTAAGCTATTTTGTCCTTCCTGCAAGATTAAGAGGTTTTGTGCCTTGTAATACTGCAGGAAGGGTAGTCTTTTCAGCAAAGGAATGTGTACATGTGAGTGAAAGATGAAATTCCCAGACCTTGGTTTCTGAAGTGCTTATGGAAAGATGCATTAGAAGTATGCTGATGTTAATTTAAAATTGGGTATGCTTAGTTTATCAAAGTAGAATGGCAGCCCCATTGTTTCTTGTAAGGTACATTGTATTCCTTCCACGCCTAGCTGTGCCCGGGGTGGTTTGTGTGATTGAGAGAAAGACTATTCTACGCTTTATCTCTTAGATAAGGTACTTTTGCCCCACAGCTATTGGGAGCTCTCCCTGCAGTCTGGAAAACTGCTGCCCAGTAGGTGGTTTCTAGCCCTAAATATGTTTCTAACTGAAGTAATTGCTATTTCAACACAAAGCTTACATAAAAATAAATATAGTAGGATGATATGGATGCTACATACCTAGTAACATGTTTCTAAAATGTTTTTTGCATTGAAGAGGTCTCAGACACTTACTAGAGGGAAGAATTATGTACGACCATTTTTTAAATACTCAAGGCCAATTTTTTAAATAGTCAGCTATCAAATCTGTTAAGTCACTCTTTTGAGAGTGCTTCTATATCTCAGACTGAGTACAAAACATCTTTTTGTGTAAACGCATGATGTAGCTCTTTCTGTGAACATTTGCTAATTGTGATGCTTAGCTAAATATTGTGTTTAATGATCCAATGGGTTAACCAGGACTCGCAGAAGGTGATGGTGGGCGGCTTAGCAACCACATCTGCCATCTCCCTCCACACTCTGGGGTGTATCTGTCTGGCCCCATAGACTTGTGAGTGCCCAGCTTGAGCAAGTCCATAACCATTTCTTCATGGATTATATAGGGCCTATTTTGATCCTCATTCCTGTTTTCCAGCTCAAGGCACATTGAGTGCCTAGGGACTAACCAATTCTACTATTAAAGACTTCGGCAAAGAAGGCATTAAGTACCTCAGTCTTTTCCTGATCCTTGGTCTCTATATTTCCCTCTGCATCAATAAAGGATGGAAAATCTCCCTAGTCCTCTTCTTATTATAAATATTTTTCTAGAAACATCTTTTGTTGTCTTTCACCAGAGTGGCCAAGTTTAGTTCAAGCTGGGCTTTGTCCTTTCTGATTTTCTTTGTGCACAGCTTTACTGTGTCCTTGTAGTCCTCCTAAGTTGCCTGCCCTCTCTTCCAAATATCATAAACTTTACTTTTGTTCCTGAGTTTCATCCAAAGTGCTCTCTTTAGCCAGGCTGGTCTCCTTCCCATCAGACTGTCTTCTGTGACTTGAGGACGGTCAGCTTCTGCACCTTTAAAATAGATCAGTTCTATAAAGTATGTCTAGCCTTCCTGGGCTCCTCTGACTTCCAGTACCGCCAAACAAGAGATTTTCTCAACCATGGTACTGAAGAGACTAAAGTCTGCCCTCTGGAAGTCCAAGGTGTCGGCTAATATCAGAAAGAGGAGATGTAGTTCATTGTTTCTGTGATACATTCAAAATAAATTTTTCCTCAGTGATGTATCTTACTGTATGAATTTTCCCAGTGTTCTAATCAGATTTTTAGTGCAAGCAAAGTTCTTTAGCAATGTTCCAGTGATGTATCCAAATGTGATCTGGTGTATTATAGCAAATTTCATATTACCTTTTAAATTGCAGTTCAGTTTGTATCTGTAGAGGTTGAAAACTAGTACGCCATCCTAGTGACAGAGTCACTGATAGTGCATACCTTAAATGTAAATAAAAAAAAATTGGCAGAGCATCTGCTTTGTGATGCATTCAAACAACAGAAATCTCTGCTCATTGTAAATAAGTCTGCTTTTTTATTTCCTAAATCTTTTTTCAAACTGCCCCTAAAATAATGTTACAAAGCATAAAGACAGTGGTATATGTCTTAGTGATACGCTTATTTCCATTTCCTGAATTTTTTGGTCAGAAAAATGTATGCGACAAAGGCCAGTACCTTGTTGACAAAGAAACCAGCAGTTACCTGTTTAATCTGCAGTTATAGTTTAAATATAAATATAATTGTTTTCTAAGTATCTCCTAAGTTTCTCCTTCAGAATGCTCAGCAGTGTCTACAAACTTATAAAGGAGTTACAGCTTCGGTTTTTGGATTTTTTTAAAATGTGGGTAATCTGATTTAGAACTTGGAGTCCAATGTATGTAAATTTCCCATTTTATGTTGGAAATGTTTACTTTTGCAGTTGAATGATCATCATTTCCTGCATGGGCAAAAACCCCCACAAAACCAATGAAAAATAATCTCCTGAAAACCGATCAGTAACTGCTTGGATAATTTAATCTCAAGTGAAGCTTAATTGTGTCTGAAATTGTGCTGACACTTCATAAAATGATGAAAAACATAATTTGGTTTTCTTAATTTTTTTGTTAAAAACTTCACAAATGCTGCTACAAAATTACTGCAAAAACAAAACAAAACTTCTGTGAAGAATGTGATATAATTTTCAGTAGAAATTAAAAAATTAATATATTCTTTAGAAAAGAAAAAACCCAGATCTACTGATGAGGCTGTATAAAATAAAACTGCCAAACATATTTGTCTTCCATAAAGTTGAAGATATGTAGTACTTTAGCAGTGGTCCACTCTGAAATCCAGTGACCAAAATCCCTTTGATTAAAATGGGGCTTGTCCTGTGTTGAAACATTATTGAAGCACAACACAAGTGCATCCCAAAAGGAAAGAAGTTGAGGAAGGGAGTTAGAAGACCTGTGTGGTTAAATGGGGAGCTACTGCGCAAACTGAAGAAAGTCTATAGGTCATGAAAGGAGGAGATGCCAACTTGGGGTGATTATAAGGCTCTAGTAAGTGAATGTATGAATGCAGCTAGGAAAGCAAAGGCCTCCTTGAAATTAAACCTTGCAAGAGAGGTCAAGGGTAACAGAAAGGGCTTCTTCAAATACACTGCAGGTAAAACTAAACGGAGAGGCAATGTGGGGCCCCTGCTGAATGAGCTGAGTGCCCTGAAGACAGAGGATACAGAGAAAGTAGATAGACTGAACACTTTCTTTGCCTCCATCTATACTATTGGGAGCTGTCCTGGCATCAAAGCCCAGACTGCTGAGGCACCAGAGGAAGTTGAGGCAAAACAGGAGCCTGCTTTGGTTGATGAGAACTGGGTTAGGGATGTGTTGAGCAAACATAAATCCGTGGGTCCTGATGGGATGCACCTGCACATGCTAAGAGAGATGGCAGAAGTCATTGCTGAGCCCCTCTCTGTCGTCTTTTCTAAGTCATGGGAATCAGGAGATGTACCTTGAGACTGGAGGTTAGCAAGTGTCACTCCAATCTTCAAGAAGGGTAAGAAAAAGGACCCAGGCAACTATAGAACAGTCAGCCTGACCTCCATCCCAGGAAAGGTGATGGAACAATTTGTCCTAGATGCTGTCTCTAGGCACATCAGGGACAAGAGGGTCATTAGGGACAGTCAGTATGGCTTCACCAAAGGGAAGTCATGCTTCACCAACCTGAGTCCCTTATGAGGGTGTAACTGGGTGGATAGATGATGGCAGAACAGTGGATGTGTTCTGTCTTGACTTCAGTAAGGCATTTGACACAGTCTCACATAGCATCCTCGCGACCAAACTGAGGCAGTGTGGACTGGATGATTGCGTAGTGAGGTGGATTGTGAACTGGCTGCAGGATAGAAGCCAGAGAGTAGTGGTCAATGGGACAGAGTCTAGTTGGACACCAAGGATCAGTACTTTGCCAGTCATATTCAGTCTTTTCATTAATGACTTGGATGAGGGATTAGGGTGCACTGTCAGCAAGTTTGCTGATGAGACAAAGTTGGGTGGTGTCGCAGACACCCTAGCAGACTGTGTGGCCATTCAGCATGACCTGGACAGGCTAGACAGCTGGGCAGAGAGAAACTGAATGAGGAACAACAAGGGCAAGTGTTGAGTCTTGCATCTGGGCAAGAACAACCCTGGGTACCAGTATAGGTTGGGGACTGACCTGTTGGACAGCAGTATAGGAGAAAGGGACCTGTAGGTCCTAGTGGACAGCAAGATGTCTATGAGCCAGCAATGTGCTCTTGTGACCAAAAGGACCAACAGCATCCTGGGGGGGATCAGAAAGGGGGTGTTTAGCAGATCGTGACAGGTTCTTCTCCCCCTATGCTCTGCACTAGTGAGGCCGTATCTGGAGTATTGTGTCCAGCTCTGGGCCCCTCAGTTCTAGGACACAGAGCTTCTGGAGGGTGTCCAGCATAGAGCAACAAAGATGATGAAAAAGGTAGACCAACTCTGTTATGAGGAAAGGCTGAGGGAGCTGGGTCTCTTCAGCTTGGAGGAGGCTGAGGAGTGACCTCATTAATGTAAATATGTGAGGGGTGGGTGTCAGAAGTATAGAGCCAGGCTCTTCTCAGTGTCATTTGGTAATAGGACAAGGGGCAATGGGTGCAAGGTGGAACATAGGAGGTTTCATATAAATATCAGGAGGAAAGTCTTCCCAGTGAAGGTAACAGACCACTGGAACGGGCTGCCCAGGGAGGTTGTGGAGTCTCCTTCTCTGGAGAAATTCAAGACCCACCTGGATCTATTCCAGTGTGACTTGGTCTAGGTGATCCAGCTGTGGCAGGAGGATTGGACTAGATGATCTTTTGAGTTCCCTTCTGATCCCTATTGATTCTATGATTATTAAGTGTATATGGGATCATAAATTCCAATTACAGTGATGTAAACTGTGGCACATGTGCCATTTCTGCTACCTTTATTTGTTAATGAAATGTCACAGATTTTGTTTATTAGAACAGATGTATTCAGTAACGGTAATAATCATAACTACTTTGATTATATGAGAGGGGCCATTATTGATGGAAAATACTGTTTCATATGGTTCAATATTTATATTCCTAGGCACTTTAATGACTAGTCTATTCTGGTTTTTTTTAGATCTTTATTTAATACACTGGCCTGAAGGACATATTCCAGGTAAAAGCAATCGAGAGGTCCGCGCTGAAACCTGGAGAGCAATGGAAGAACTCTATGAGAAAGGTGATAATATAATAAAACCCTATATTGGCAGAAAAAATTATAGTATATTTTGAATTTGGAGAATTCATAGTGAGAGATACTAAAAAATTTCAATAGAGTGCTCATACTTCAGTAGGATTTGTGTGAGTTTGTTATGAAAATCTCTTTTGGAAACTCCAGCATTAACATTTTGTTATGTTGAATAGGAGACCTTTATGTTGCTTGTAAATAAGACATTGCCAAATTCTGCCTGTGAGATTAATGTAGTGTGCATATTTTTTTTAAGAAATCTAAAGATGACATTGAAATGTATACACCACTATAGAAATCTTTGTAGTAGTCTCCTCCCTTTTCAGTATAAAGCATGCTATGTTTTACTTAACTTAGAATTTTTTTTTTCAATTGTATGATGTCATTTACCAATTTGTTACATATTGTGATGCATTTGTGCTTTAGAAAAGGACAACAAGACAGAATAGCTAGATGAGGAGCAAATGCTCAACTGCAAATTCTTCAGTACTAACTTCTGGAAAAAATATTCAAAGATGGGAACTATTCTCTCAAGTTCTGGTAACTGTCAATTTCTTTTTTGGTGCACCGGTAACTTTATGTTTTTTGCGATAGGAAGAGTAGATTGTCATGATCAAAATTTATCATGTAGATTTAATAGGAAGATATTTCTCCTTTACGTTTGCAGTTTTATTAGAAATAGTGTCGTAAGAGAAGATCCTGTCATGCAGTTCTTAGGCAATATGGACCACCCTGTTTACAGTTTCAGAGAGTTTTATCAACAGGGAGAAGAATTCTTGGATTAAGTAGTCTACTGTCTCGGAGTTATTGAAATAGTGATTGTAGCAGGAGAGTTGCTTGAAGGCAATCACAGGCTGTGTGTCACTAGCAGTTTTATAAGAGCAATAACTAAGTCTGTTCTCTTACATGCCAACCCTTTGATTACTTTTGGTCTGCCTCTTGAAACAGAAGTAAATTCTTTGATACATCTTCTGCTCTTGCTTTTTATATTAAGCATAGAGGAAGTTGCAAAAAGTGTTTTCTGCTGTGTCAGGGATTACAACATTCAGTTTTTAAAGAAACGCTACACCAATTTAACATTTCGAAGCATGAATGACTTGTAAGCCCAAAGATGGCTTAATCAACAGGGTACTTTATCTTTCAATTGAGAAGTTCTTTTCTGATGAGTATTTAAATTAGTGCCTAATTTGCTGCCAAAAAGTCAGGTTTTAATTATTATTCCTAACCTATTAGCTTTATTCTTATTTTGATCTTCTCCATTTTACCACTTTCTTTGTATCTTCTTACTCAAAAGACTTTGAGCAATTCAGTGTTCTTCCAGTAAGACACTGAAAATACCATTGCTGGCTTCATAGGCAGAGGAATACTTTTATTTTTTAGTTCCTATGTGTGATGCCTCTCTACAGATATCTGTATTTATTTTCCTTGCAACTGCATTTCATTAACTGTTTTGTCAATTGGCATGTTGTTATCCTCAGTCTGTTTCTAAAATGAAACGTTCTGTAGAGTCATGATTCATTTACTTAAACATAAGGTTTTTAGCTGTGTCTAAATTACATTGAATCATCTGTAGGGGAAGGAAAATGTATTAGTCAAGTGCCTTAAAACGTTGACCTCCACATTTTTGTGCTAAGGGATACAGCCTCTGTATTACAGAAATGAGAGGCAAATACTAACCACTCTGGAGATGGAAATGCAGTGATTCTAAAGGAAAATGTTAAATAATTTGTTTGCTTGGTTAACCACTAAACTTTCCACTTAAGATTAAACACTTGCTGCATGCCTTAATTTGACTTTCCATGTGTTATGTAAGCAACTTGTTAACATTAGTATGAATAGGGAAAAAACCTCACTTAAGGAAAAAATAATCTGTTGGAGTAAAAAATTCTAAGTTCTGAACTAAGCAGGTACATAATTTGTCTTCTCTGAACTTGGCTTTGATTCAGGTTGTCATTGGTTCTTTGTTTTAAGAAAAAAAGTAACAGGATTGCAGCGCGTGTTATAGAACAAGTAGGAACTAAGAGCAAGTTTAAGAATAAATCATTTTAAAATTAATAATAAGCTCCTGCAGTCAATTTGTGAAGGAATATTGAAATTACTCATCTTGCTAGTGAGTTTAGCAACTAACTGTGTCCATACCAAAGAGTTTCTGAAAGTCACAATAAACATTGCTTTCTATAGGGAAAAAAATAATTGGTATAATGCATATATATCTACAAGAGACTTATGAAATGGTTAAAAGATCTCAGTATTGACTAAAATCTGGTCTGGCTGATGTTACTAAGATTTTGTTTAATCTCTTATTCTGTATTCATAGGTTATTTGAGTGCACATATTTAAAAAAAACTATTCTTTAAAAATCTCATTCTTTAAACTTCAATTTAAATCTAGGCTAATACTTTGAAAAAAAAAATCACTTACCTGCAGCAAGCAACATTTTACAATCATGTCGGTTACTAGTAGTCTTTTTTTTTTTGTTGCTATTCCTGCACTAGAAAAATGATAGACTTAGTATCAAGACAAAGTCTTTAAAACAATTTATTTTTTTTAAGTTTGGTCAGTGGTTGTCACAAGAAAAATTACAACTTGAATCTACATTCATAACTTTGAGAAAATCTTTTTCTTAAGACATCTGTACAAACATAGATTCAACCAGGTTCATCTGAGAGCCAGCACATAGCAGCTGAGACAAAGCTGCATCAACACGACTTGCAGAGTTTTTAACCTTCAGTGTCTTCTCATATAGTTGACTGATGACACACCAGAGGTGGTGGGTCTGTGCCCTTGACCAGATCAGTATGTGCTAATTTATAAAGCTGTGTCCCCACATAATAAAAACTCTGTGCCAGGTTAAAAATTATCTGAAGTATTTGTCATAATTTTAAAAATACATATCTTAGGGAACAGAAAACTTGCATGAAAAGTTGGGCAAACTCTTCCAATTTTAATGAGTCAAATTTTAGTAAACTCCTAAGTAGCTGAGCTATAGAAGAAATAGCAAGTTCATTGTTACTTGAATGCAGTATGTGCTGATGAAATGGGTATGTAAACTGTAGATGTGTATTCATTGAGATGTGTGGGCAGTTTGTAGTTTCTTAATCTTTGACTGTTTAGTATATATTTAGTATATATATTCTTTATATACTGTTAATGAAGGGTTGGAGTTGAGCTTCATCAGAATAGTCTCATAAATACAAAATAATTCAGGATTCAGGTAACAAGAGACCAGTCGTTATTATCACTGAAAAAACCCCACTGTGGCTTACCACTGTCCTGTTTTTGTATTTCATCAAAAAGAATTTGAGGTTAACATTTTTCACAAGAATCTCTTGCCCTGATATGATTTAACTGGCAATACAAACAATTTAAAATGAGAATCTGAATAGTATTTCTAAGAGATCTTTAGCCGGTTACATACCATACAAAAGTTTTGAGCTGCACTCCTTGGATCCAGTGGGCTTCAGATGTTTGGACCCTAAACAGAATATGGTTACTGCCTTAAGGTTGGAGTCTGAGGAACTTGAAAGGTTTCATCTTTTAGCGTTCTCACCCTTGTGCTTGAATCCACTGTTTCAACTGTCTAATGCATTTAAGAGTGAGCTGAAGATCCCATTTCAGGTTAAAACCAATATCCAAACGAGATTTTTCATGAGGGAAAGCATGACAGATCTGAGAGCATACTCAAAAACACTTGTATTGATTCTGATGTTGCTGTTGTCATTTACTGCAACAGTATGACACAGTAGCATTTATTAGCTGTGTTAAAATCACACGCCCTGAAAATTTTTACCTACTTCAGGTGCTTTAATCCTTGTGAGTCTGAACCACTGGGTCTGAAACATGGCCCTGTTTTGTGCTTTCCCCTTAAGCTACAGGGCACTTCAGTTTTGGCTAAACACGCTCATCTTTTTTCTCCTGGTTAAATCCTTCAATGATTTTTTAGAGTTTTTTAGAGAATACATTTCCCTCTTTAACCTCAAAGTTTATAGGTTTACTCCGTATTCTCTCTTGCCTACAAACAAGGCAAGATTATAAATTAATTCGTTTTTATAACATTCCTGTTGTATAGCCAGAATCCCAGTCATTAAATTTTATGGTTTTCCTATATATATTGTTAGGGGAAAAAAGTTATACAGTCCTGTCAGCAAAGGTAGATACATATTTACAAATTATAGTATTTTTCACAGTATCACAGCAATGATGAGGCTGGAAAAGACATTAAAGATCATCCAGTCCAACCTAAAACCAACCAAGTAAACCTAAACATCTGACATCTAGATCATGCCACTCAGCACCTCATTCAGCCTAACCTTAAATACCTCCAGAGACAGTGACCCCACCACCTCCGTCAGCAGCCCGTTCCAAAATCGGATCACTCTTTCAGTAAAAAACCTTTTCCTAATGTTAAGTCTAAACCTCCCGTGATGGAGCTTAAGACTGTGACCCCTTGTCCTGTCTCCAGTCTCCAGGGAGAAAAGACCGACCCCCACCTGACCATAACCACCTTTTAGGTAGTTATAGACAGCGATAAGGTCACCCCTGAACATCTTCTCCAGGCTAAACAGACCCAGCTCCATCAACCTCTCCTTTAACAATCTTGTTGCTTTTTGTATCAGTCCAGAAGATCAACCAAAAACTTAGAAATTGTATGTGCATTTCCCCACATCATATGGAAAGTGTATTAAAACACCTATTCATCATATTAATGAAATATAACATTGCTTGATTTGTGAGTCAGTGCAGAGATTTGTATTTTGTTTTACAGTCTGTTGTTTTCCACAAGTATTCAGACTGTGGGGTTTATAAGCATTTAGGCCCATCCTTGCTTCCAGAGAAAATTGTGCCATCTCTTTTTCATTGCTGTTTTAAGAATTGGACTGTGTACCCAACAGTATAGGATAAAGACACTTGCCTGTGGTAAAATGTACCCTTTAAAAATGCTGGGTCACTTTTAGGAGACCACATCGATAGCTGTTTTTCTACCAGCTTACCGTTTCAAGAATTTGATTCTTTAGATGCTGTAATGCCTGAGAATGTGTCTGCTTTCATTCTTTTTTGTTGTTGTTTGCTTGTTATCTTCTGTGACTTGTTAATATTCTTCAGTCTGGACCAATTTCATAGGAGCTGCTGACCATACTGCTATATGTGCATTTGTCTTAAGGTCACAGTCTGAGTGAGGAAATCTTTGTACTGCAATGCTGAGAAGTAAAGTCTAGACCTGTGACATTTTTCGACAGCCTGCATACACGTTCTCCTTTCAAGAGTTATGGTATAAACAGTTTTGAGGGGAGGAAGAAAAAAATACCGTCATTTTGGTCAGTGAGACATTTCTGTATAATAACTGGTTCTTTTTGTTGTAACAGCTGAAATCAGCTAGGATTCTTGGTAGTATCAAGGCTATGGTTTGAAATTTTGTGGTCTCATACCTTGTCATTTTGTAGAATTATCTTCTCCAATACCTCAGGACAGGCCAGACTGGCTACAGAACTCATTCCAGGATACATTTGACATGGAGTCAAATATTCCCTTGACAGCTGCAACATTCTTGTATAGGCATTTGGCTGCTGGCAGATGAAAGCAGTGTGGCAAGCTGCTTTGACATCATGAATAGTCATTATATGCGCTTACTGGTAATTGGTCTGTTCCTAGCAAAATGACCCTTTCCATATGCAGTGTCTTTCATGATATTGATTTTGGCATTGTGGCTAGCCCATCATCTGGGCAAGGTTTTCATACACACATGCACATGATTACTTGCCCCTCCATCTAAAAATGCTGGGAAGAATGACAGTCTCCAGTTAGCTTTTGCCTGAAGTTGGCAGGGTACTAATATGGTGGTTGTTCTGGGCTCATATTGCACTGGGACTCAGTGCCATTTTACTCGGAGTCAGATTTTGTGTTATCTTTTTAGTGTAAGCAGTGCTGCTTATACTTAAGCAAAATACTCAGACTCACATCAGAAGTACCTTAATGTGTGAAATAACAATTTTAGTAAATGTAGACAAATGCTCTTCACAATCAAAACAATTATTCCATTAATATGTTAGTTTAATAGTCTTCATGTATGATTTGAAGGCAGTCCTGTAAAGTAACAGAACTGATACTATGTCACTATTATCTTGGAAAAAAAGTTATGTTTTGCTAAAGTCCAAGTGAGAGAAGAAATCTAATGAAACTTAACAGTGTTCTTTTTTCATCTTTGGGCATAGACCAGTTAAGTCATTATCTCTTCTTCCTCCATTTTCTATCAGGTTTTAAAACTATGAGTGAGGATTCAATAAGCCAAATACAATATTTTGTGTAGGTGGCACAAAATATAATATTTTATACAATATACAAAATACAATAATTTGTATAGGTGGTACTTACTTTCCTAGATGTCATGTTCTGCCTTTATTCTACCTAAAAATGACTTTTGACCATGTAAGTATAGATTGTGTGATGAGCAGCTGACAGTTTATAAACATTTGTGGTACAGCTCCATGAAATGTTTGTCTCAAGTGTTTATGTTGGCAGAAGTTATCTGTGAATGTGTGTGTTTAAGTCGCACTAAAATTTGAATAAGTAAAAGCAAGTAATTTTCTTAGCAAAACTTTTTTACACTGTCTGTAGTATTCTCTGTACAGATGAAGGCGTCTCATTGCCTTGTTATTATCAAAAAGAGTTCAGAGTTGGGTTGAAGGTGGTTGCTTGTTGGTGAGGATGTTGGTTGCACCACACCCTGTTGATCAGATAAGATAGACATTGAAAAAGCCCCTACATTTGTGTTGAAGATCATTCTGCATAATATGCAGTATCTTACTCAAAAAAAGAAATAGTCACAAAGTCACCTAGCAGATGTAAAAGTTGGCACAAATCTAAACTTGCATGAGACTGTCCTCATTAGTTAAGTTTCGCACTCTCTCTTTCCCTTTTTGTTAAATGTTAAGAACTTCATAGGTAAAGTGTAACCAAAACAAAAAAGCCCTCAGATGTCTTTGCTTTATTATGGTGTATGCAGTGTATGTAGCTTTTTCTACCTCTGAGATCATCTGTTTTCTTAATAATCTAGTTAAATCTTTTTTCTTAGCTTATTAAAACAGATGTGCATGTTTGTTTGTGTACTCACACACAAGTGCCTAGAGGTACCAGTGTGAACAGAAGAACTCTTGGGTTGAAGGCAGTGCTGAAATGCATTTCAAAGAAAAATCCTTGTTTGATGTAAGTCTTTGCCTTAATAGATAATGTACATTAAACTGTTTTACATATGTGAATTTAAGCCACTGTAAAACAGTCAAGTTTCTGCTATTCATATCAGTTGGGAATCATTATCTATTCAGATAAGGAAGTCCGGGAAGTATCCTCCTTTAGAAAACTGTGCCATTGTAGCTACAGTGGGGACAGATACCTAACTACGCTCTCCAAAATGCTTTCAAAGTGCTACTTTTAAAGGTACATATTCCCAAACCAATTGATTGGATTTTGAAAGAAACCAGACAAACAGCATTTTTGGCAATTTTTTTTTTATTTGATCTCTTTTAGAATGTGAACTCAAAAAAAAACCAACCAAAACATCACCTAAGATAGTATTGCATGGTAGTGAGAATGAGCAACTACTGTCAAAGTGACAGAACACATCAAGTTAGTGTTGCTGCATTATGCTGTCTGGTTAGCCATTTAATACTTGTGTATGCTGAATGTTTATAATGAGTTTTAAAGCATTTTCAATCAAATCAGTTCACAATTTTACTTCTGCTCACACCCTCTCTCCTGTTTTTCTCACTGTTTACTCCTGCTACTGTGATGGCCATGATAATGATAATGGAATTATAGTATCAGGAAAGTAATTTTAAGGTAGATTAGCACCTCTGTTGTAATTAATAGGATAAAAAGAAATTATTTGTGAAAAGAAGCATGATTTTTGTGTTTTGCCAATTTTCATGGCGTTGGCTTGGAATCTTCTTGTGGAGCACACAGCCTACAGCTTAAAAGCTGTGCTGAAATAAAATCTTGTATGGTTTCTGTGAGTAATACCATTTACCAACAGAGGAATTCTTAGCATGCATATCAGAGAGAATGAGAACATTACAACCTATGTAACCTCCTTTAATACAGTTTCTGCAGCTGACCTCTTGTGAAAAGTGGATCCATTTGTGTTTTGATTCTGTGGCCTGAATAGAAAAGAATGGGCACTGTTTGCTGGATGTGGGAATTCTCCTTTACTCATGTAGAGCAGCAGGGAGGGGAAGGAAAATGGGCTTCACAAACCCAGTATCCAGTGTGTCATTTTAAAAACATTTTTTATTTGTACTTTGTACATTTAATATTACAGGGAGTATTTAGAAGTTTGATAAAAGTTCCTAGTAGTGCTAGAGAAAGATAAGACTCACTATTGTACTAAAGCAATGTTGTGGTGCCAAAGTTTATTCTTTTTTGTAGCAAGACTGATACAGAAGTTTGATGGGCACTGTTAATTTGGTAATGGAAAAACCCCCCAAATAATTGTCTAGGTTACCATTAAAAAATGCTTTAAGCTTAACACACAGCTACAGTGCAGACCAGTCCATTACAATGATGTGTTGCTTCACAGAAGCTGGGCATAATAATACCGTGTGGTGAAATTACTCATGTGGCAGAGGCCAAGTTTTCTTTTGTGTAGAATAGAGAGGACACCTTTTTATACATATACGCCCATCTTAATCAACCTTTATTTTACCAGTATGTTTTCTAATGTGTTATGCATATTTTTATGATTTTTTTTTTTAAAGCTGGATGAAAATCTGTTACACCGTTGTGGTCACTCAAATTTCAGCATGCATAAAAGACACATCACTGCCAACTTTTCCTTCAAGCCTGTGAAGTAGGAGCACAAGGAAGGCAAAGCTTCCATAAACTTTGGGGGCTAACAGAGATTGCAAACTCTTTATTGCACGTGGCATTTTCTCAGTCTGCTTTGTAGGGGCAAAACCACTCATTTCCTCAAGCATAAAAGGAAGATGCTTGCTTTCTCTGAGTCAAAGCTCTATGACTTTGTAAATAAGGCAGTATAAATGCATATTTTAAATGTGTACTTTGTACAGGGATCAGAGCTAGCACATTGCAAACCTGTAGCTCGGAAGACCTGAACTTCAGGGCTAGTTGAGCTAGTTAAATGTGACTTTAACACCACCTGCTATGATGACATGTAAGACATGAACTGTCCCTGTATTGTCTGAAATGGAATTAAGTATGCTAAACAGGTATTAAATTTAAAATAAGCATTCCTCCCTCTCATTTCTTTCCCAAGACATTTTGGTTTTGAGGCCCATGGCACAACATCTGTTGGAGCAGGTTGAGGGAGGATATATAAGGAAAAAAGGTCCCCCCACACACAAGTTGTTTCAGGGCAATAAGTCACTTTTATGCAGGTTTCTCAAGACATAATTTTTTTTACCTCTGCTGCTGATGTGTATCATTCTTTGATTTACACAGTCACAAGTGGGGGTCTCTCAGAAAAGGCCTAGAAGCTAACCAGGCCTTCTCTTTCTTGTTCCTAATTTTCTAATTATTTTTTCTTACAAAATCCAGCAGTTTTAAATACAGAAATAATTTTGTATAATCTTCTGCTTGGAGGCAGTCTTTCCAGATTTGGATAATGCAGGGCAATTGTGTTAATCTTCCATCAAGGACATGGAAGCGGAACTCTAGAGTAGAATTCATTGATTGTTCAATTTTTTCAGGCAATTATAGTTTTGAATTCATGTTTCCACCATGCATTGAAATAAGATTGTTAATATTGTCAGGCTGTGTATTGTTTTCACATGTATTATATTGTAATTTAATACAAAAGTCAAAACACCTTGACTTTCATGTATTAGACTGCAACTAAAAGCAGTGAAGTCGAAACAAAGGGTTCTAAATTCAGCAAAACAAAATATTCAGACTAATGAAAAGTAAATGTTTTGATTGTATTCACTTGCTGGTGTCACAGAAGGCTTTAAATTCTAGTTACTGATTCTGCATTTACTTTCTGGGCAATTTTGAATTTAGCTTTTTCTGCATGACATCACTCTATCACATGGGAATGCCATACTATTGATTTTAGTAGGAGCAATGCAGATTAATTTGAAGACAAAACTTTACCAACCTGAAATTTCTTGATGGGAAATTAACAAAAACTTACCAGTGAATGCCATGGGACTATAGAACAGTCTTCAAAGTCATTTTTGAGACGTTTGCTACAAGAAAAGCGTCTTTAAAATATAGTAGAGGAAAAACAATCAAAGCTTTCTGTTGAAGTGGACAAACTTAATTAAGTCCTTTGATTTTTCATGTATGTGATTTGAGTTTTATTTTGTCTTGAAATAAAAGCTTTATTCTTCAAGGGCAGTAACAGCATTTTTTTTTTCCACTCCTTAGCTTTCAACAATGGAGTATATTTGGGTTTGCTATTGTGTTAAAACTGCAAGTGTTTTTCTGACTTCTTTAGTATCATGATTTATTAGTGTTGACCCTTCAAGATTATTTGTCAGTTGAAGCCAAAAGCTCAGGTTTTTCTCCTTCTGGCAGATTACATGCAAATTATGCAAATAGCTGTAGTGCAGATTCTAACCTAATTATGTTCTACTTCTTGAACAATGATCATTTCTGTAAGGAAAAGCTCTCTAACATTTTAGTCACTAATGTATTTTTTCTCATTTTTGTATTCTATATAAGAAACCACATTAAAAAGTGGCAGTATGCATGCAGGTCTTGCTTCTGTGCATCTTATCTGCTTGTGTTGCTCAAATATGTGAAAGTAACATGGCATTGAGATTGCCCATATTTATATGGTTACTGTTTTCTTTGATGAATAAGTGTTTTTCAGAGCTCTAACAATCTGTTTATAATAACAAGCAAGAAACTATAACTTCCCTTCGAGCTTTTTGTAGAAGACTAGAAAAATTTTTCTTCATTTTGTCCAGCTAACGCTCACCTGCAAATTCAAGACACTTTATAATCTTACAGTTCATATTTTTATATTCCAATTTATAGTCTACTTCGGGGTATTGGTTTAGTCTGTTGGGTTTATTATATGTAAAACACATGCAATTTAGGAACAAGTATTTGTTTAGTACATTTTTTCTGACATTTTTCTTAGGTTTCAGTTCAAGTGAAATTCTTCTTTTTAACGTATGCATGTCTCTCCATTGCATTTTATGCTTTTCATATGTCTGTTTTCCGGCTTCAAATCAAGGCCATTCCACATAGTTCCCTGCTGATGTCAATAAAATGGCAGTTCTAACCATGCTATGAAGGCAGTTTCAGTTCAGAAATCATTCTTTTGACATGAAATGGTTAAAATTGCCCAATTACATATTCTTTTTTGAAAAAAATAACATAACTGTTAGCATAATTCCTTTATTTTTCTGCTAGAGAAATTTGTGTGCATGTATATAGATAAGAAGATTATATAGAATTGGCAAAGACACTGGATTAGCAACAATGACTTGATTTGTGAGTTCACATACCTTGAGACCGGCTTTTCATCTCTAGGGTTACAGATTGAAATGCAGATCAAGTCAATCCTAAAACAAAATTTCACATACGGAAGAAGTGAGTCTGAATAACAGCCACAGAATCCACAAACTAAAGAGACCCCTACTAGCCAGACCGCAGTTGGTTCCCCTGTTAACTGTGTTTGGTACAGAATACAGACTGAGCTATAGAGGATGAGTCAGACCAATATCGAGGTGGTGGCAGGCCAATATATGGAGTTGTGCTTTATCATATCAAAGGTTTGAAGGAAGACTTCTGGTTTCAAGACTGTCAGGACTTAATTTATTAAATGTACGTGCACATACCATTTAACTTTATTTCCGTGTCAACAGGAGCTGAGAAATGTAGCTACATTTGTAAAATACTTGGTTCCTGTTAAATGTTACTCACTTAATTGAAGTTTCAATACTGAGTTTTATGTAAAATCTTGCAATGCATAGTCCACTTGGGCTGCGTGTCCTTGTGTTGTATTGCTTGCACCGTAATAGTCTTCAGCAAATGTTCCACTTTTCTTTAGTTTTGGCAAGCTGTTCGGAACGCCATTTCCTTCTTTTCATTCTGGTGGAGTTCAATTGTTCTTTGCTTATACTACATCAGCCTTTCCCAGAATTTAGCCTGGAGTTTTTATACACTGGGGAGTTTCCAGTGTGTTTAGATTATAAAATGTTTTCCTAGTGTTACTGTGACACACTGTGCTTTGAGATAATGCTGTCAAACTAGATTTTAGTGCTGGTTTTTTGTGTTCAACTATTTTGATGTACATAAATGATGTGTACAATCATTCTTTCTTGAAAATGGTATTTTTCAAGTCATCTTCTCTGATAATTAGGATTGTCCCAAAAATGTGTTCATGCTCCATTTTTTTGCTAGGTTTGTGTAGATCAATTGGTGTAAGCAACTTTCTTATCAGTCATCTTGAGCAACTAAAGGAAGACTCTGTGATTAGTCCACATGTTAATCAGGTGAGTAGGTGAATATATTTAAAGTATCTGGATTTGGGGTTTAGCTATGGGTTTTTAGGTTAATAATCTCCACCAGTGTGCCAAATTGACTACACCCAAGCTAGTCATAGTCATACAGTGTATTCTCTTTCGTATATCTGTCTATATACACATTGAAAAGCATTCAGGAAGATGACCTGAAGTGCGTGTGGAAAGTCCTTCCTTCTGTGTTTTTCCCAAGTTGTCCCAAGCTACATTTTTATGGCTGATGGTAAGGCACAAATAAAAAAAGGTCCTTATGCCAATTTTAATGATGAAGCAGTTTAGAAATAGAGCGTAAGGAGCACCTCAATAGGAGAGATGTATCAAGGTGCTGGAGTGAGTGCAGAGAAGAGCAACAAAGCTGGTGAAGGGCCTGGAGAATAAATCTTACAAATTGCGATTGGAGGAGCTGGGGCTGTTTAGTTTGAAGAGGAGGCTTAGGGGAGTCGATCATCACTCTACAACTGCTTGAAAGGACATAATAGAGAGGTTGGTGCTGCTCTCTTCTCACAGGCAATTACTGATAGAACAAAATGGAATGGCTTCAAACTGCAACAGGATAGGTTTAGACTAGACATTGGGAAGAAGTTTTCGTAGAAAGTTTAATTAGACCATGTCTGAGGAGGTGTTTGAGTCACCATCCCTGGATGTTTTTGAAGTTGTTAAGATATGGTGTTGGGGGGTATGTTTTAGAGGTGAAATTTGTAGAGTAGGGCTGATGGTTGGACTCAGTGATCACAAAGGTCTTTTCCAACTTGAATGATTCTGTGAACATTTAGCATCTTCAGAGTGAACAAGGTTTTAGAGACCGTGTGTTTAAATGGTGTATGTAATTCCTGTAAGCAACACCGAAAGCCTCTAGTCCATTCAAGCATGCTGTTTCTCTTGCTCCCTACCTTTTTTCATATTAGTATTTCAAGATCACATGGAACTTCTCACCTGGGAAGGTGCTGTGAGAGCCTGAAATAAATTTTTTACTCCCCTTGCCATATAAAAAGTGGACACCCACAGATCATCAGACTTCCAGGACATTGACAGCTGTTCCTTTGTTGCAGTTTTCTGCCCACAGCTGTGCTGGAAGTTCATGGTCACCTCCTGTCAGTGAAAGTGTGCTTATGCTAACACAGAATTGGGAAATGGAATGGTTGAAGTGCAGACACATTTTCCCCTTTGTACAGGTGGTGAGGATTTCTGGCAGCTGTTTATGGGTTAATGTCATAAGCAGCCACTGAAAGTTTGCTCAGAATGTGACTGTCAGAACTCTGACTTATGCTGTGTTCTAGACTAAAGGTTAACTAAAGGACAATCATGAGTAATGTTACATTAGCATGAAACTGTATAAAGTATTTCAATACAGTTATTCAAAACAAGCCATTTAAATATGTTTTAACATGGTCAGGTTGGTGGCTGTTTTAAAGCTGGTGAGTTTGCCAAGGTTCAGTTGTGTTTCCCTTTCAAAAATACACATCTTCAAAGTCTTAGTGAAGTTTTGTATAAGTTACGTGAGAGTAGAATTTCATTGTCCTGCAAAGTCACTGGAAGGAAAAAAAAAAAGTAGTCTTGGATTTTTTTTAAAATTTCCTTTACCCACAATGTCAAAGTCCTCCCATACACACAGTGTCAGTTGTAAAGTTGTATCATGGTACTATTTGATAGCATCTCTTTTTCTGTGTCTGAAAAACATGGGAGAGAACATTGAGTGATAATGACAAGGAGTGGGATGGTGCTTTATTCAGATAGTAATTTCTTTAAGATGATGCATAGTGTTCCAAACTGAAAACAACAGAACAGAATGAAATATCCATGCCACTGCCACACAACACAAATTCCTTCACCTGGAACAGTTTTGTTGTAGCATTGATTTATATTTTTTAGAGCTGTAGAAATCTGATAAACCATAGTTCAGGTTATGCTCAAGACAGTATTTATTCTATTTTTGGACTTACTGAGTCTGATGGTGGGATTACTTAAGCATTATCAAATAACTAAGAAATTCCAAAATTTAAATCTGGAATGGGAAGTGCTATATGGAAATCTTATTTCATTATCATTTCCAGAATTTGTAATACAAAAGTTCTTTTGCTATATTTACACGTAAAACATGATATATATTCAAATTATTTTTAAATACAAAACATTTGCAAATAAAAAATTGTATTCAGAGACTAAAAACAGAAGAAATAAATGTAGGGAAATCACTTAGCGGTGGTACATTTAGAGTGTTATTTCAATCCCAACAGTTCTTATGATGTTAAAATTGAAAGGTTTGGGGTTTTTTTCTGTGAAGAGGAAGAAAGAGAAAAGCAGGAGAAAGGAGGTTCTTTGTCAGATTGTTGCAAACTAGGTAATAAGCACTGCTTCTGTTTTACAAAGAAAGTTGTAACCACTGCCTTTTCTTGATTCTTGGAAAAAACCCCCAATATTGTCAAGATTTCTAAAGAAGTAGGAAAGGTCTGTCTTTTCAAAAATATAGTACTGTTAAGATATTTAGTATTAAGAAAGAACCTTTTAAAAGTAAAATTATAATTATTTCATTCTGGCATCATGTAGAATAAAACCTACAACCTAGAAGTTACATGTTTGTATTACAGAATGTGTAACTGACTTGGCATTAGACAGTTTGGGTTTATGCTCAAGGAAGTCGTTGAAGGTTCTTATGCCTTTCAGTCAATAGTGAAAAAAAATTATACTTTATAAGAATTGAATTAATACATGTATCATTTAATAGTGTGGTACATTGGAAGTGGTAATGAAACCAAATCAAAACTGTTCCTTTCTGAATTCCACATGAGAATGCTCATCCATGATTCTTTTCTACTTTTATGGAACTCAGAGGCTACGTAGTGTTGTTAATACTGCCATGAATATTGAGCTTTCTCCTGTAAATTTGTTCAAGGCAGAAATGTATTTTAATACATTTCTTTGTGTATAAACTGCACTGTTTCTATAAAGCAAAATAATTCTAAGACTGAGCATTCCTCATGAGAAACTGATGTAAGTCCAGATGCAGGGAAACTTATACCAAGTGAAAATTTACCGCCACAGCAGGGTGGAAGAAGTAAGCCTTTTTTATACCATCATCCAAGGTATGACTTTCTAAGTCTGTTTATCAGGATTGTTACTAGGCTCAATGTTTCTTCATTGTGTTATGACTTTCATAAAAAAACAGTTCTTATTTAAGAGTTCCCTTGTAGCTGATCAAGTTGTAGCTGTAGAGAGTTCTGTAATGAGAAGTGCAAACCAGCTTATTAAACAAATGTGAGTTGTTACGCACAAGTAACTTGGGGTAGAGTGCCAGAAAAGATCAAGATCTTCCTCTCTTCCTCTACGTCTGTATGACAGACAGTTCGTGCCTGAGAAAAGTTTGACTAAAATAGCAAGGGTGGGGGAAGCCAGGAAGCGGGAATTATTATTTTGAGGGGAAGCACATACTGGCCACTCACTATCTGCCTCTTCTAGCCCAGGGTGCTAGTCACTTACATTCAGATACTTCTGAACCCTCTAGAAAGTTTTCACAAGAACAATCATTTCAGAAATTCTTATTTTATACATTTGACTACTTTAGGAATGTAATAAAGAAGATAAATGCTTGCTGCTGTCAACACACAACTGTCTGTGCTAATGTTAAATTCACAACATGTATAAGAGTCTTGACTCAGTGAAAAGCACAAAGTCTATGAGTCAGATGAGAACTAGTGTTGCTTGTGAAGCAGACATGTGACATTCAGCATCTTTCTTGTGTAACCTGAAACTGTGCTGCTTAGAAGTCTTATTAGACCATCAGATAAATTCTGATACAGTTATATGAGTGGTAAATGCTGTCTAAAGCACCTGATGCCATAGGGGTACTGCAGATTTTTCTGCATTTGATCCTAAATGCACAATTCTTGACAATATTTCTAGGTTGTGTTACTTGTTACACTGAGTGTAAAGAACTTCTTCTAAAGTTGTTTGTTACTATTGTAATAATTGAATAATCCACCATACTTGCTCTTTTTTCTTCCTTGTAAAAAGCCAATGAGAATGGTTTCTAGTCAGGTAGGGTGCAAACAAGTGAATAAATGTATGACTTAAACATTGGTCTTGACACATAAACACAAAATACAAAGGCTACTCAAAGGTCAAGAAACATCAAAGTTGAAGACATGGATGTCTGCTGCTTGAACCTTGTTCCCAAGTCCACCTAGTAATTTAGATCATAGATGTTTCAGGCTGACTCAGCCCAGCCTTCGAGTGGCATAGTTTTTTCTTAGTGCATATTGAATGACAGCCAGCCTATTGTTCCTGACTATTGTTGTTTGAAAAGACAACATGTACTAAAGATGAGAAACAGGAAATGTTCGTTAGTCCTCTTTGTGGCAGAAGAAATTTTCCAGATTCCATGTGTTGAGGTAATTGTTCAGAAGAGTATTTTTCTTCAAAATGCACAAGAGTTATATCACAGGAAAATGGTGATGGCCATTTGTAAAAATACATCACCATCACATGATTATGGATTTTAGAAAGGGAAACACTACCTGTTTTTACCAAATGTGGAGGAAGGTGTGTTTTTCACAATATATAAAATGTGAAATATTTAAACAACATATTAAGGAGTACTACAAACATTCTGTTTTGGCTTTGTTATGTGACAGAATACTTGGCTCTTCTGAGATCAAATAATTTTTGTTTTCTTTTGCTTCCAACAACTATGTAGCTTTTTACTTTTTCCTCTTTTAACTAGCTGTTGAGAATTAGTGATCTTCCTTCGTACACACGGTTGGCTTCACATTTCATTCCATAGCATGATCACTTCCCAGCATATGCTGTTGGTGACACCATGCACAAAATACAGGTTTTCCCGTGTGCAGTCCATGCCAGCCAGCTTTGCTTCTGAGGTCAGGCCCTTATCCTAAACAAATTGTTCTGGTTAGTCTCTTGTAAACCCAGTCCCTGCCCTACTTTATCCCTTTGCCTGTGCAACTCAAAGATAGTTAATAAAGAAACAGGAAAGAATTAATTTGGGGGGGAGAGAAAGTAGTCTCAAATCACCAATAAAAATGACCTAATGCTGACTTCCATATCTTTCTCAAACACAGAACAGAATAAGAGAGCAATTACAGTTGCAGGTAGAGCAGACAACTGCTCCATGTGTCTTATTTCTAGGGGGAGCATAAAATATGTGGTAAAATACTGTGCCACTTAATGGCAAAATGTATGTGGATTAATATTCCCAATATATCTGCTGTAACTGATAAGTGGAATCCATCTCCCAGAAGCACTGATTTCATTGATGTTGTCTTTCTAAAACAAGAGAGAATATTTTCGTTTATTAGTGATGTTTTCTACTAAATGTACTCGTTTATTTCTATTTATCCAAGGTTGAATACCACCCTTTCCAAAGACCTCAGGAGCTGGTTGATTATTGTAGGAGAAGAGATATTGTTTTTGAAGGCTACTGTCCTTTAGCCAAAGGTGAAGCACTCACTCATCCCAGTGTCATTCATCTGGCAAAGAAATATGGCAGAACTCCAGCACAGATTTGCATACGTTGGAGCATCCAGGTAATGGAGGATAGTATGAAAAGTATATCTCCTCTCTCAGGAGATTAGTTTGGATTTTGCACATCAAACCAGAATGTATATGAAAAGTATTTTTGCCTTCAATATGTTGATACCATGTGCACTAACTGTGCTGTACTGAAAATTTGGAATCTAGTGTACAAACTGTGGTAGTATTTTAAACATGCATATAGTCTGATTGTGGAATATAAAAAGAATCTCCAATAAAAAATGTGTTTTCAAATGATACAATGTGTGGGGCATCATTCCATGTCTGTCATTCAACACAAATTCGGTGTTTAAGAAGTACGAAAAAATGAAATTATAACCTCAGAAGACATGAGCAGTGTTTTGAAGAGAGATAGTTTTCTTTGAAACTGATGTAAATTTTAATGATGAGAAGTATTGTTTTTCAGAATGGGATTGTAACTATTCCAAAGTCGACAAAAGCAGAAAGGATAGAGAAAAACTGCAAGGTAAGATCTGGTCATGTGCTCATGTCTGGCTAACATACAAATTGCACTTCAGTTTGCCTGCCCATTATCCTATGACAGTTTTATATTTGGGACCATAAAATTACTATGGTATAGAAGAAAGCAATTCACAAATCTCAGAAATCAAATGGAGGGCTAATCACTGTGTGTATAAAAAGATATCCACAGAAAGATCTTTTATAGTTAATTTTTATTATATTTATTCCTTGACTGATTGTGGAACACCCTAATCTGGTTATGATTAGATGCTTTTTGTGATAGGTTGCACAGAAGGGTTTTTATGCAGAAGATATGTTCTGCAATGCATAACACTGTATGAAAGGTATAAAACACTTGGAGTTATCCCAGATAGAGACCTTTGAAGGAAATGATAGTCCCACCAGAGCTGACTCTTTCCCTACTTTCTTCCTTCTTCTCAACTTGTAGAGAAGGTCCCAGCATGGATAGCATTAACAAAGAATTGTGGGGAATAAATTAGGTTTGGCAGCATGATTTTCTCCACTGTTTCTTTTTAAATTCCTTTTCATAGCATTTTTTTTTAATTCATTACTTAATTTTTCTCTCCATATCTTTAATCTGAAATAGTGCTTTTTTTAGGGGGGGATAAAACACAACCACCTTATTGTTAATTTCCAAAATTGTGTAGGGAGGGGTATGAGCTGTTTGTCAAATCAGGAAGAAACTTTGCAAGAAGATAGGAAAGTTCTGTCTGCTAGTTAAATTACTCTGTGTGTCTCTGTACATGTAAATCATGTAAATCAATGTACAATATATAATGGAGACTTCTCCTGGTGGGAAATACCTGTGTGTATAGCTGCTGCCTTGACTATTCTGACATGCACACTGCCTTCTCTGGTTCAACACAGCTCTCTGTGGTACTGTATTGCCCATCAGAATGGAGAACAAAACTAGGTTAAAAATCCTTATTTATTTTTACCATCAGTATTTAAAATCCAGATTAATTTTATTTTTTACAAAGTTTACTCTGTAACCCAAACAATTTCACACAACTGAGGAAATACATTGCAATAAAACCTAAAAATGCTTAGGATGGAGAGGAAGAGGGGAGAACTGGCAGAGTTATTAAATGTTGTTTATCATATCTCCCCTTTTTGTTTCTTTGCTTTCTCACATGCCAGTGTGTTAGCCTGAGTTTATGCCACCTCCAGAATAGTTAGTGAAAGCATGAACCTCGTTAAGCCCTTAGTGTATCATATATTTTATAGTATTTCTAGTTTTGTGACTGGTCCCTGGTTTAGGCTTTAAAAGATTGAGTACTGATAACAGTATCACAGTAATAATGAGGCTGGAAAAGACCTTAAAAGATCATCCAGTCCAACCTAAATCCAACTAAACCAAGTAAACCTAACATCTGACATCTAGATCATTCCACTCAGCACCTCATCCAGCCTAACCTTAAACAACTCCAGAGACAGTGACCCAACCACCTCCGTGGGCAGCCCGTTCCAAAATCGGATCATTCTTTTGGTGAAAAACCTTTTCCTAATGTCGAGTCTAAACCTCCCCTGATGGAGCTTAAGACTATGACCCTTTGTCCTGTCTCCAGTGTCCAGGGAGAAAAGACCGACCCCTGCCTGACTACAACCACTTTTTAGATAGTTATAGACAGTGATAAGGTCACCCCTGAGCCTCCTCTTTTCCAGGCTAAACAGACCCAGCTCCATCAGCCTCTCCTCGTAGGGCCTACCTTCCAGGCCCTTTACCAATCTAGTTGCTCTTCTCAGGACTCGTTCCAGCACCTCGACATCTTTCCTAGACTGAGGGGCCCAGAACTGAACACAATACTCCAGGTGTGGTCTAACCAGAGCCAAATACAGGGGGAGGATAACCTCCCTCTCCCTGCTGGCCACACCATTCTTGATGCAGGCCAGGGTGCCATTAGCCCTCTTGGCTGCCTGGGCACATTGCTGACTCATGCTAAGTTTGCTGTCCACTAGTACCCCCAAGTCTCTTTCTACCTGAGTACTCTCTAAACTGATGTTCGATCACAAGGGTCATTCCAGCAGGCAATGATTGCTGGTAATGCAGGATGGAGAGGAGCTCATTTGGCAGCAGCTCAAACTCCACATGAACTTTTTATTGAGTATGGAGGAGCTTTGACAAAGACAACAGACCAACTTAACTGCAGTTCTGAAGTGATAATGTTAGAATAAGACACCTGCTGAAAAATCAGTGACACCATTTTCATGTTGCAGGTCACACCACAGAAGGCGGTGGCTTTAAGAACCGGTGAAGGAACACATGCAGCTGCTTTCAAGTTTGAGTTAGTACTAAGGCACATAGCCCTGTATCTGTTTTCTTATTAGCTGCTCTGTGAGTGTTTTGTCTAAGTGTACACAGAAAAGATAGATCTAGCTTTTGGTTTGCTAGCATTGTAGATGCCCTGATAAGATACCTTCTGATATGGTTCTTTGTGTAAAGTTCTGAGGAGAAGAACTGTAATCTCAGAACTGAACATTGGGATACCAGGGAATTCATGTACCTCTAGCAGTAACCACAGAGTGCTACCAAAGCCAGCTTTGATACTGCCATTGTTTTGGACCCTTGTCTGTGGCCAGAATGCCCTAAACCATCTTCAGGAGTCTACGAATGAAAACATGGCACAAAAGCAGGAAGGAACAGAAATGGAATTTGTCTATGGCCAAATATAAGAATTTCTAGAAGGAAAACTATAGGAAAAAAATTCCTCAAATTTACATGAATATCGATTGATTAAATAATAAAAGCACTCCTGATTCTTTCTGTTTTCATGATGTCAACTATGTATGTGTTCCCATAGGTGTTTGATTTTACAATATCAGAAGATGATGTTGAAATTTTGAATGAAATGCATGATGGTAGACATGTTTCCTGGGACCCAAGCCTTATTGCGTGAATGAAGGTTTGAGCTTTTTTCTTTTGTCGATGATCAATGAGTCAGGCCATGAAATTTAAATCCAGGAAAGGTTACAATAAGAATATAATATTAAGATTAACGGCTGCTGTTAATTATAACATTTTAAATCCTTAACATTGATTAAAGGCAAAAGTACTTCTGTATAGGAATTTAATATTTGTCTCTCAAATCCTAATCCATAGTTCATTGAAGCCCCATGCAAAACCTCCTGTTTATGCCATTGACCCTACATCAGGCCATTTAATCAAATGCACGAGGAAATACATCTTCTGTAAAAATGTAAGAATAATGCTATGTACAACATAGGTGTTAAGTACAAAAGAGAAAGCCAGTTGAAAAACAGTTAATACCATTATTATTACAGTACTTAGTCTGTACAAATATACTGAAAATCACCATCAAAAATACAATCTCACTAATTGGCAATATCTGATCATCACCAAAACAAGTCCTATAAATATTATTGCATAAGAATGGCATCAACGCAGAAAGTTCTATGTATATCATTTACTAGCCTGTAGATAGAGCAAAGCAGGAACGTTTCTAGAGAAGGCCACATAGCAATGCAAATAGTCCATTTCTCAGATTTGAGCAGCAAGCAGTAAGAACTAAGGAGGCATCTTTCTTATTACTGATAACTTTTTAGAAATTCTGGTGAGTTTTGAATATCTTTCAGTGCAAATTATTTTAGTTTTAGTGTTGGATTTGTCCAGGAAATCTCATTAATAGACTATATTGTTCCCCAGATTTTTGTATTAAATATGTATGTGTAAAGAGAAATAGATCTATGCAGTCAACAAATCTGTTTTGAGAAATACATCTGCTCATTATTCAACTCCCAGTAACATTGGTTTGATATTTTAGGAGTTCCTGTGTCTAGAGAGGTATGGAAAATATGGCTATGATTTATATTGTGTGTGGACTTCCTGAGGCAGTTTTCCCAGTGCTGTTCTGCTTTAGTCATATTGTGAAACAAAGCTCCTTGGTTTTTTGTCAAGAAGTAACTTACAGCGATCATATATTCTAGCCTGCATTGTTTGTCCTCAGAGTAGAACTTCTATACAGCTTGGCTGAAATACTTACAAACGTAGCTTTTTGATAACAGCTCCTCAGACTAACTGGCTGCTTTTTCCTGGTAAATATTTATGTGGACATTTGTCTAGCTTTGCCTCTGGAATAATTCATGTATTATTTATTATTTTAAGACACAAAAAAGTGTATGAAGTGCTGTGCTCACTAATACCTGTACAATATACAGCTCCAAGAAAAATGTACATTGTTTACAGTTAAGTTTATTTTCTAGTATGGCCCGCAGTTTGGGGTGCTTCAGTATCTGGGAATGCCACTTCAGGTGTCTAAGACTGGCTTAACTGTTGCAGTGAGAAGCTCAACAGTTTCAAAAAGCTAGGCTTCTTTATAAAAGTAAGGCAATTTTTAGTCTTTTTTTAACTTTTGCAGAAAATTAGGGTAATGACCAAGTGAAAATAGGAAGGATTGCCCAGAAATAAAGTGATTGTTGTCTAATTCTGCTTTTGAAAACTCACTTTAGAGACCAAAACAATTGTTACTATGCTGTTGAGGGACTCATTGCTTCACAACGTGTTCGAATTCCTAAAACAAGGACTAGAAGAGAGTCATTTCTAGTATTCACTCAATGTGCCTTTATGGCAGCAAAAACACTGTCATGAACTACAAAGGAATGTTGAAGAAACAGGCTATTTCATCAACATACTATTCCAACACAAATGATACACTTAAAGTGAAGCCAGTCTTCATATACACTAGCAAATCCTAGCTTCAGTATTACGAGAACAGTATCAGTTAGGACTAGCTAAATGGCTACAAGTCCTGTGTTCATCAGAATGGCTCTGGGATGGTTTTTTTCTCTACACAATTCTGTCTTAGCCACCTTCCTGTTCTGAGCTAAAAGCACTAAACCAGATTTTCTTGCTGCTCCCCCACATAGATGACTTTAGGCTACAGTGAGGATACTTTCTTAAGTTTGTTGATGTACTTCATTGTTCCCAGTGCCACACAGATTTTACAGTGTTTTTTGTGTCTGCATCTGCTATTGATAGGAAGGCAAGCCACTATTTTCTCTGGTCTAGACCATGGTATCTAAGCAGTACAAAAAAAGTAATGAAAGGAATGATCAGATAGACAAAGGATTATTAAAAAAACATTCATCTAAAGGGGCTGTTGTATGGCAAGTTACAGTTTTCATCTGATACTTTTCTAACTACATTCACACTTAACTGTTGTTGGGTCAAGTCTTGTTCAGTTGTTTTGAATAATCCTTCCTGGCAATTTTTTTGCTGCCAGTTAGTGGCTTTAGAATTATGGAAGAGTTGAATTTTAGCTATGTACAAAGTCAAGTGTAATTAGAAGTAATACGGGCTTCTGAAGTGCCAGGACTCAGCTGTCTTTCTCCCTGACATGATGTGCAGTTTTGTACATTGAGCTGAACATTATGTAATTTCCCCAATACTGGAACTCTGTTATCTCCTCTGTGGCTGGGATGTAACACTAGAGCCTTTTCCTTTGAATATGGCATTCACAAGTTTTATATGGTGTTAGTTAATTTAGAAGCATTGAGCAAATCCTCTATGACTTTTGATTAGGTTGCAGGGGGAGAGATGAAATCAGCAGATTCATATTTTATTCTCCTCTACAGCTAAATTAACATTACCATTGTGGTACATAATTTTATTTTTAAGGCCAAAGAATACTGCCACATCACCTAATCTAAAAGAAAATTTCTGAAGTGTTGACATCTTTGGTTATAGCATAAAGAAATAAGACAACTAGTAAGAAATTAGAAAGTGAACAGTAGCAATTTAAGGGTAGCAATGAAGAGTGATTGTTCTGTAATTGAAACCAGAAGACAAAAAGTATATAAAAGTCCTGAAATACAAATTCAGGAAGTTTATCTAAATTTCATAATTATTTTTTTCTTTGGTCAGTTAGCCTGGGGGTGCTCATTTTTTTAAGTTTGGTTTTTGTTTTTAAACTCAAAATTTATCCCTCAAGTGAATACTTGGAATTATATGCATATTATTCCTCAGGGCTGAAATTCTTCCTCTTATCCATATTTCTGTAAAACAAGCTTTATCTAGAGAGTAAACTTGTTTGCCTTTCTACAATGACCATTTTTAAGATACAGCAGTGCACCCGTTTTTATGACTGAAACCCATCATCTTGCCAATAGGATCAGGGAATATATCTGAAAATTCAAGACGCTTACTGTGTAGGTCTTTATGATAGTGTCTGGCTGAGGCACTCCTTCCTAGCTGAGATAAAGCAGTATTTAAAATAAAATAAAATTTATCAGGGTTATCTACCTAAGTGCATTCAGCTGCCTTTGCAGGAACACCCTGACTCTTAATGGAAGGGAACCCTCTTGAAGTAAGTAAGGAAGGGAAAAAATAAACTGAAAGTCAGTGGAAAGGGTGAGACCACTTTCTGTGCAGGTGAGTAGCTTCCTGTTTCTATTCCTGAATTTCATCTTTTATATTCCTGGAGATGAAGACCCTTAAAAACATTTAAGGGCAGAGGGGGGGGCAGGTAGGAAGTGTTTTTTGCTGCTAGTATGTTCACAAATAACTAAGCTAACCAGACTGCTTAATATTCACCCTTCTTTCTGCACTGTGGTTAACACTAGATGATTTTCTTTTTAAAATAGCAGTGCTGGTGTTCTGACAGGAAAGCTGATGTTAACCCCAAGTTTTTGAAAATGAGGACAAAGGTGGACTACTTCTTGCTGACACTAATTGAATCCAAGCGGATAACTCTTTTTACTTTGCCACACCTTTCCAAAGCTTTGAAGCTCATCTCTGTCAATAGCATATTGAGTGGAAATCACAGATAAACCAACCTTCTGGGAATTTTTGTGTGGCTATGCTGGGAGTTTTGTTCTCTACTTAATCTTTTGGCACCATTTGCAGCCTTGGTTAAGATGTTTGTGCTTTTGAACATTTATTTGCACTGCCTGGTAGTGAGCCTATGCTACTTTTAATATAAACAGAGCAGCCTTTATGTCTTTATGAATGCTGCTTCTCCATAGGATTGATAGACATTGGACATTACAGCATAGTAATGACTTTTAAGGGACCAGAGCATGAGTACTGTCTTCAAAACTTGCCAGAATCCATTGCAGAGGGGTGGTCAGACAGAAAAGAGCACAAAGCCTGAATTTAAATCGATGACACTGATACTACTTCCCAATGATATAACATGTATCGCCCTATAAACCACTGTAGTCATGGCCAGCATTTGGGGAAGTGTTTCTCTCAGCAACTTTTTTGCACGCTTATTGTACCCATCTCAGTCACTGTGCCAAGAGGAATATTTAATAGCAGCTTTGCTAGCCCAGAGCAGAAGTTTTTGGCTTGCTTTGCTCCATTTTGGTTTACTTTTTTTCTCTGAATTCAGTCTTTTCCAATGGTTCTTCATGGCCTGGATTCATCTGATTGTATATCCTTAAGTATGATGTCACCAAGATGAATTTATGGTAAAGTACTTGCTTTGGGCACAGTGTAAAGGTGCTAAGGTTAATCCAGATCTTCACCGTCGAGGTCATATGAGTACTGTGGTATAAATTTACTGGTTTTATGCTGGAAACTATATATATGTAATGGACTCCTTATATTAATTGAATAACAAACAGCTCTTCTGTATCACAGTGTGATCTTCCAATAATAGCCAATTTTCTAAGACTTTTGTTTCTTCAGAATACCACCTTAATTTCAGTTCTCATGTCCATTAATGTCTTTACCCTAGCAGAAAATGTGCAGTAGGAAATTAGGTGACTGATGCATGTAACTGGAACAAAACAATGATCATCAAAACATTTTCCATTGCAGTTTCACTGTTGTAGAACTTCTGCTCAATTGTAATACATAGATCTAATAATGAGATAGAGTTTCTTAATATTAAACTGTGTTGTGGTTTGAGTGCAATGGTATTCAGTATACATGCCACTTTCTCAACTACTTCAATACTTTCCACCTGGATGTAAGCTTTACCTAATGCTATGTTCAGCTTAATGATCTAAAAATAAAGAGGTTTTCTCACAAAAAATACTTTTCTCAGAAAAAATAATATAGCAAACCATTTACAACAGCCTTTTAAAGTAAAAAAGACAATTATCAATATAAAGAACTTACAAATAGGCTGCTAAAATTATAAAATGCTAATACCAAACAAATATCTGTGCTTTAATATTTGCAGTGTTTGCATCACTCTTCTTTTTTGTCTTTTCTTTTTCTCCTTACCAGGTTTTTTACTTTCAACTGAGGGAAGAAGATAGGGAATGAATATCATCAGACAATTAATTCATCACTCTGGAAAGGATCATTTGAAACCAGATTGTTCCATACTACAGAAGTGATGCAACTGAAATGTTTTAAACTGAACAATAAATCTGAATTATTCCCCTGGGTACTTGGCACTCCTAATTAAATATTGATCAATAATCAAAAATCAATATATTGTATTTAGTGTTAACAAATTAATAAAATCATGCAGTCTCTTTGTTGCTTTCTGACAGGTACAGAAATGCTTACTTTTCAGCATTTGCTGTGCTTTCTTGGAACTTTTTGACATATTCTCATAGTATGGGTTGAGTGAGCTACCTCACAATATTTTTTTTTTCCGCTTACATATACTTTGTTTGAGGTGTCACTTTAACCTGTAGAACCACAGAAATGTTAGTTTGGAAAAGTTCTTCACGAACATTGAGTGCAACCACTAACCTAACTGTACCTAACCCACCGCTAAACCTTGTACCTAAGCTCTATATGTACACAACTTTTAAATATGTCCAGGGATGGCGATTCAGTTGCCTCCCTGAGTAGCCTGTTTGAAGGGCAGACGATCCTCTCAAGAAAATTTTTCCTAATGTTCACACTAAATTTCTGCTGGTGGAACCTGAGGCCATTTTCTCTTCTCCTATCACTTGTTACTTATGAGAAAAGACCAACACCCACCTCTCTGTAGCCCAATTTAATAAAGAAGTTTGGTGGGTTATTTTTACCTTAAAGATTTTGAAAAATTTTAGTTATTTGAAGGCACAGATAAGGGCAAGTTATGATACATGTACATCTTGAAAAGTTATTCACAATATGGAATACCTGTTCTGAGACTGCAGCAAAAATCTGAATCTTACTTTGCATTGTTTATTACATTTCATCTAGGTATCAGAATTTTGGGGAATTCTGGAAGCCACTCTTGGTACATCCTTCATGTTCTATTGGTACTGTTTCAAGAATCCTCTGTCTTGACCTAGCACATCAGAAGGAATGCCTCTGCTTTGTAGTAGTGAATAGAAGTACTTTTCCTTATCATAGAATCATTAGGAATTGGAAGGGACCTCAAAAGATCATCTAGCCCAATCCCCCTGCCACAGCAGAACCAACTAGACCAAGTCACACAGGAACAGATCCTGCTGATATTGGTATGGAACCACCTGTGTTCCAGCTTGCACCCATTGCCCCTTCTGCTATCACTAGACCTGAGAAGAGCCTGGCTCTAACCTCCTGACACCCACCTGTCACATATTTGTAGACATTTATGAATTCACCCTTCAGCCTCCTCTTCTCCAAGCTAAAGAGACCCAGTTCCCTCAGCCTTTCCTCATTAGGAAGGTGTTCTACTTCTTTCATCATCTTCGTTGCTCAATGCTGAATACCCTCCAGCAGCTTTATGTCCTTCTTGAACTGAGGGGCCCAGAACTGGACACAATACTCCCGATGCAGTCTCACCAGTGCAGAGTAGAGGGGGAAAAGAACCTCCCTTGATCTGCTAACCACCCCCCTTCTGATCCCCCCCAGGATGGTTGGCCCTCTCGGCCACAAGAGCACCTTCCTTGCTAATAGTCATCCTGCTGTCCACTAGGACACCCAGATCCCTTTCTCCTACACTGCTCTCCAGCAGGTCAGTCCCCAACATATACTGGTACCTGGGGTTGTTCTTGCCCAGATGCAAGACTCCACACTTGCCCTTGTTGTTCCTCATTAAGTTTCTTTCTGCCCAGCTGTCTAGCCTGTCCAGGTCTTGCTGAATGGCCACACAGTCTGCTGGGATGTTGGCAACACAACTCAACTTTGTCGCGTCAGCAAACTTGCTGACTGCACCCTAATCCCTCATCCAAGTCATTAATGAATAGATTGAAGAGGACTGGTCCCAGCACTGATCCTTGGGGGACCCCACTAGATACAGGCCTCCCACTAGACTCTGTCCCATTAACCACTACTCTCTGGCTTCTATCCTGCAGCCAGTTCATGATTCACATCACTAAGCAATCATCCAGTCCACACTGCCTCAGTTTGGCAGCGAGGATGCTATGTGAGACTGTGTCAAATGCCTTACTGAAGTCAAGATAGACCACATCCACTGCTCTGCCATCATCTATCCACCCAGTTATGCCCTCATAAAAGGCTATCAGGTTGGTCAAGCATGACTTCCCCTTGGTGAAGCCATACTGACTGTCCCTAGTGACCCTCTTGTCCCTGATGTGCCTAGAGACAGCACCCAGGACAAACTTCCATCACCTTTCCTGGGATCAAGGTGAGGCTAACTGGTCTGTAGCTGCCTGGGTCCTCCTTCTTACCCTTCTTGAAGATTGGAGTTACATATACAGACAAAGATTTTGAAGGTGCATAGCGTAATGTGTTAGAGTAAAAATGATTTGCTGATCTGTTTTGCAAGAAACTTCTGCAAGGATGGATAATTTTAGGACACTCCCCTGATGCAATTTTGAGTTGTCCAGCAGTGCTAGCACTAAGGTAGTATGGTGTTCTGGTAGTCAGTGGCCATTTATCTATTAGTTGGCAGGCTTTGGGAATACCCCAGCTTGCAATTACTTTTCTGTCAAGATCAAAATATTTTCATGCAAAAACCTGTCCTGTGACTTTCCAGATTTTCAATAAGATGTGCCACAAGAAAAACTCAGTTTTCACAGGCAGAAATGGGGTGGTGGTTTTTGTGCCAGACCCTGAAACATGAGTTACTGCTCAGTTTGAAGACTCAATTATTTACGAGCATATCTAGGCATTTGGGATCACTGTGAACAAAAGCATCTACCTCTTCGTGTTGCAGAAACATTTTTTTAATCATTTACTTACGGCAGGTAGTTCTTACATGTCAGATTGGTGTTCTGATGTGTGCGCCACTCCTGCTGGTATTCTGAGGCCTGCATTCTTGTTCTTTCTGAAAGGGTGCATGAATAACATTGTGTTGTCCTTGCTCCTGATTCTGACTGTAGGCAACTCCAGAGTTGACTTGTCAAAGGTCAAGCTTCCTTAGCGCTGCATCTGGCAGATGGAGAGGTACTAAGGGAAGACCTCTTGTTCTGTCAGTGGGGATGGCATTATAACCCTGGTGTCAATCATCTCTCTGAACACCATCTTACTTTGGTAGAGTTGCCTAGATCAACCTGAATTTACCTCTGTTTCAGTCCTTGTAAGCAGGATACATGCAGTGCAGCTAAGCCACATTTGCCTTTCATCCGTGAGGTTTTAGACAGCCATCTGTGCAAATCCAGCTGATGTGGCTTCATCTCCCTGAGAAGAATGAAGCTGTATTTCAATATCCTCGCTGCTGAGATTTCAGGAAGGGCTATAAATGCATGCGGTCATCTAATTTTAATGATTTTTTTGTGATACAAATACCCAGATGTTTGGTGTGGAATTGAAATAGTCTAGGTATTTTACACAACCTCTGACAAATAAGTTGTTGGATGTCACAGCTCTGAGTTGGAGTCTTCTTAGTTGGTTAAGCAGTCATCTAAACATGAAAGTCTATGCATCCAGCTGCTGAAACCCTGAATCACTCAGTCCTTTAATTAAGGCATGTTCCTTTAATATATTACTCTTGCTTAATATTATGCAAGAATTATTTCCTAGAGGAAAATGCCTAATGAAGACACTTCTATTCAGTATGTTCTCTACATTAGATACATAAATAAAGGGGGAAAACCTGAGATACCTAGGGTATGTCTGGCAGTTTTTTGGGGCTGCATGCATCAACCTCAAGCATGATTTATCTTACATGCCTTTTTTTGTCAGTTGCAATTTAACGGCTGTGTTTTCCTTCAGGCTCTCAGAAGGCTTAACATCTTTTCAAGTTTCTAGCTTTGTGGTGGAAGAGCAAATGTCTGTTTGCCGGTGTAATTTATCTGAGTCATTCTGGGAGAGGCGTGGAGCAATTGAAGCATGAGTATTAGCATAAATAAGAGAGGGACTCTCTTCCTGAGGGTAGAGTTACTCTTGCCGAAAAGGAAAGCTGCTGTCCCATAACAGCTGCTGCTCCTAATTGACTGGTGTGGTGCTATGAACTAAAAAGGCCCAATATATTGAGCTCTGGATGTTCTTTTGCATTTCAGTTTGAAGTGGAGTTTAAAAAAACAGAGCAAGGAAGGAAGAGGAAAATTCCCACAGTAAGTGCAGCAGGGTATTACCCACAGCGTGAGCATTTCACCTACACTGTAGTGGTTGGAGTTTTTTTAAAAGGCAGAAGGAATTACACAACCTAAGCTCACTTCTTTTTCAGTCTCTATAGTCTCTATATAATAGCATCGCTTCTACTCTAAGTACTTAGTTTTGTTTTTAGAAACTAAGTTTAAACTTTTCTTTACTATTTTCAAACCTGTCAGTGTCTCCCAACAGCCTCTGAACATTCAGAAACGTTTTTGCATGTGGGCACACCACTACAGGGTCGCGTATGGCGATGGCATCAAGCGAGTCTCCTCGGCCAGGGGCCGATGCTAACATGTGCCTTCGGCTGTGTGTCTCTTCGCCTACAGAAGCCCCGGCCCTCTAGCTCCCGCGGCTGCTCCCGTGCCGACGGGTGGAGGCCGAGGCGGGGCGGGGCTGTCCCGGCCGCCGTCGGGGCGCTGCGAGAGGTTTTGCTGAGCTGAGCGGGGCCGACCGTGCGGGTCCCTCGTAGGGGCTGTCCCGCGAGCAGGGAGGAGTTAGGAGGGAAAATCGGAAACAGGGTGGGGAGCGGTAGCTGCACAAACACCAAAACCACTGAGCCGCTGGCCCCGTCGCCGAAGTCGCTCCGCGGACAAGCAAGATGTGCAGGGCCGGGCTGAGCTATGCGTCGCGCTTGAGCCAGGTAAGGCTGGGGGAGCCGGGACCGTCCCGCACCGCCCGGCGAGGCCGTCGAACCGCACCGGCGTTGGGGCTGTCGAAACAAAAGAGGCAAGGGGCTGTTTGGGCCACCCTATGCCCTGCTTGGGCTGTGCGGGACACTAGCCGGCAGCCGAGGCAGAGAGCTGATCCCTCCGGCCTCGCACGTTCAGCGTTGTCCCGCTCAGGCTGTAACTGAACAGGTCTGCCTGTTTCGTTGAGTGATTTTTCCGTCTCTCGCTCTTCAAAGGCCCACGAGAAAACATTTCTATATCAAGCGAGTTTCCTCTGTGTCGGAATTCCTTAATCGTGCCTATTGCAAAAGCTCGTAGTGCTAATTATTGAAACGCAGGCTATTTCTTTTGCCATTCTTTGTTCCAGACCTATGGATCAGGCTTGCTGTGTAGCTTATTTACATTTTTTTCTTGGGTTTTTTTCCTCAGCTTTTTATTGCTCTGGGTTTGTAGAGCATGTTCTCCCATTTATTTAGCGAGGGCACCCCTTGCCTGTTTACAGCATGTAGATGATCTTTTGCTCATGTACAGCAGTGAATTCCCCATCGTTGGAGATGGCATCAGTAAATTGCATAGGTGCCCCTTCCAAACCATGTTGAGACTTTTTATTAATGGAGGAGAAAACGGGTCCCCTGACCAATGACTTCAGTGCAGGCTACATACATTTGCAGTGAATGCAAATCAAGACTATATCCTTTTCTTAAATCTCTGTATTGGAAGGTGTGTTTTCTACTGAAGAAAAAGATGCGCTAGAAGTTATTACTGGGGATCTTCAAGATCTTTCACATTGGAAGAAGTCCAGTAATGCAGTCCTTGCCGACTTCAGTTTACCTGTTCATCTCTGCATGACAGAACTTTATTTTTTTTCTTTATATCTTTACCTACTGATTATTGTATTATTATATTACCTAACCATTTCAATATGTATTTTAGCAGCTGAATTGATTACTGTGTGAATAGATTTGTTTCTCTCACATACAATTAAATTAGCAGATTACTTTAAACCATTTATCATTTGCTATACTGTTTGCTTGCCTTCTTTTAACTCTGGCTTTTGTGCCTCTTGTTCTCAGGGCTGCGGTTTCTGAGGCTGTGCAGCAGTGCCGGGCAGGCTGAGGGAGCAAGGAGCTTTTGAGCAGCCACCGGCTTTGCGCTTGGCGTCACCATCCGGTGGCCACTGGGGAAGCGGTGCCCAGCTGGGCACCATGAGCTCCAGCACTACTGCTCCGCTGAAGGTGGTCAGCAGCCTTGCCAACACTGATGTCAACTATGTCATCAAAGAACATTATAATTACACAGGAAAGCTAAATGAGAATGCAGACAGTGGAATAAAAGTGACATCTGTGGTTTTTATCATAATTTGCTGCTTTATAATCTTGGAGAACATTTTTGTCTTGCTTACCATCTGGAAAACCAAGAAGTTTCACAGACCCATGTACTATTTCATTGGGAACTTGGCTCTTTCGGACTTGCTGGCTGGTGTGGCTTACACTGCCAATCTTCTGCTATCTGGACACAAAACATACAGCCTCACCCCCTCCCAGTGGTTTGTAAGAGAAGGCAGCATGTTTGTTGCCTTGTCAGCTTCTGTGTTCAGCTTGTTGGCCATTGCCATTGAGAGGTACATCACCATGCTGAAGATGAAACTCCACAATGGCAGCAACAGCTTCCGCTCCTTCTTATTGATCAGTGCTTGCTGGGTCATCTCCGTGATACTGGGGGGACTCCCAATCATGGGCTGGAACTGCATCAGCCTGCTGTCCAACTGTTCCACCGTACTGCCTCTCTACCACAAGCACTATATTCTCTTTTGCACCACCGTTTTCACTGGCCTTCTGCTGTCTATTGTTGTCCTCTATTGCAGGATCTACTCCATGGTGAGGACTAGGAGCCGCAGGCTGACATTTCGAAAAAATGTTACCAAAGCTACTAGGAGCTCAGAAAAGTCACTGGCCTTACTCAAGACAGTGATCATAGTCCTGAGTGCCTTCATTGCCTGCTGGGCTCCCTTGTTCATCTTGCTTTTACTGGATGTGGGATGTAAAGTGAAGACCTGCCCAATCCTCTATAAAGCGGAGTATTTCTTAGTACTGGCTGTGCTCAATTCAGCCACGAACCCTATCATTTACACCTTGACAAATAAAGAGATGCGGAGGGCTTTCATCAAGATCCTTTGCTGCTGCAAATGTCCTCCAGCAGATTCTGGGACCAAATTCAAGAGGCCAATCATTGGAGGGATGGAGTTCAGCCGGAGTAAGTCTGACAACTCTTCCCATCCACAGAAGGAGGAAGGCGACCATCCTGAAACCATCATGTCATCAGGCAATGTTACATCATCCTCTTAGGAATAACAGTGGGGGTGTATTTCAGAGCCATCCTCTGAAACTGGGGAGCTGAGATGCTTCCTGCTCACAGTGGCAGTGTTGGGCTAAGTGAGCAAGTAGCATTAGTTCTAATGAGGCAAACAGTGCACTTGCGAGGCTGGAGTTCAAGAAATGGGACAGACTGTTCTGGCTCTGGCTTGAAAAATCTTTTTCCCTGGAGCGTGTTTTGTCTTTGCACTGAGGCAGTTCAGGATTGTCAGGCGCATTCATATCCTGAAATCTCCTTAGTAACTCTGAAAGACTGATGCCTTGGTGAAATGATGCCTGGTGTGAGAGAAAGAGCGAAAGAGAGAGGGGGAGGAGGGAGAGGGAGAATGAATATCTTTTTTTTTTCCCATGTGAGAAGAATGTGAAGTTATTTCTCCTTGCAGCAAACTACTGACACAAAGATGTTTCTGTACTGATTTTAGTGGTGGCTCTGGTGTAATTGGTCAGAACAGTTTGCTTAGCACATAACAAGGAAAGAGATCATACAAATATAACTTAGGCCACAAACAAGTGTAATTTGGCATCACTTTCTAGAGTTTTTAATTAAGTCATGAGATTTTATGTGCAGAGTCTAAAGCTTTTGGAGTTTCCTTTAGCCAGGATCATGGCTATGAATTTCCACTGTCAATTCATATTACATTTGACTGTCATGAGCCAGACTCTGCAGTTACTTTCACCTGTACGATTCCATTGACTGGATCAAATTTTACGGAGTAGCTCAGAGCACCTTTTGGCCCCATTATTGCCTTGTTATTCTATAGCATTAAATAAACTGCATTATCATGACAAATGCAAGGTAGAACTAAAAGTCATTTCTCTTTAAGATGACCAAAAGTAAATCTAATCTTGTAAGATACTACTGACAATGGCAGATATTTTGCCTAAGTAAGAAGAGTTTAAATCTAAGAGGTGTTTCAGTGTCAGGGTCATAGTCTTTGCAAGGGTAGAGATCAGTTAGAAAATCTGAAAAGAGTACCTTGTGTTTCAGAAAAATAAAAGGAGAGATGAAGTGAAATGACTATAGATAAATGCACTTCCATAGTGAAATGTAATACATGTTGGCACATTTTATTAATGTTTATAATTTCAGCAAAGATGTCTGTGTTTTGTCAGCTGATGGAAGAAATACCTGTCATAAATTGAATGTATTTGTTTTACAGCATCTTTTTTATTCCTCTGTTTTTCTAACCAGTGCTAATGGGGTTGAATGTGTTCACTGTAAATAAGTTAATAAGGTGCAGGAGTCTTCATGTGCCTAGAGTATTACTGTAACACAAGTGGTATATCTGGGATAGCTGAGAGCAACTGACTGATTTACAGTTATTGGCAATTCCTAGAAGTGATACTTTGTAAAGAAAATGTATTGCCTTTGTAGTAAAATTTCCAGTGCAATTAAACTGTTGGGTTGGGGTTTTTTTCTGTTAAAAAAAATAGTATTTAAAATGTTTCTGACTTTTATTGTTCAATTTGCACATAGCTTTATTGACTTCTAAACATTAATAAACTGATTTTTTTAAAGATTCTGTCATCATATTACTAGTAGTTTTGTATTATTGTGGGGGTTTCACATGAGGTGTGATTTCTTAATGACAGAAGTCAGAGAAAGAATTCCTCTATTTCAGGAATAGGCCATCCCTAGGAATAAGCCAGTTCTGTGGGGGACATAATATGCATAGTACTTTCAGGAAAATGTATGATGCAAAATTAGCACCAGAATATAATTTTTTATCCACATATGCTGTATTGATGAAATGCCATAAAAAGACTCCTCACTAGTGATTCTTTCCAACAGCTAATGCAATGCAACAAAGAAAAAACATCTCTGCTAGTTCTACTGTGGTTGCCTGGAATAAGTAAAATAATCCATTTATTATCACTACTATAATTTGTAGGTTTACTTCTTAGCTTATTGTTTCAAGGAAGCTTATGAAATATAGAATGATGGCCTCAGCTGTATCACTGCTGCAGCTGCATTGGGTCCACCAATGAAGAATGTGGCAGTGCAGCTGGATAGGTACTGTGTTACTTCTTCCAAAGGCTTGGCTTCCATTTCCTCTCTTGCAGCTATTCCCTCTCAGTATTACTTTCAAGTTTCATGGAGTTGGTACAGGATGCAGTTGGAGTGTGAAGATAAACCTCACCTTCTCATACTCCATGTCATCGTTGTGCAAGGTTTACTGTGGGAAACGATAGTCTACTCACTGAGGAAGGCTCTGGGTCGTAACCTCACTTCCTGAAGGAAATTCCGAAAATGCCCTGAAGACAAAAGAATGGAAGTGGGGCTGGAATTTCTCCCCATCTGTCTGCCTGTACGGAAGGAATGATTTCATGTGTGCTCACTTCCTAGGCTTTTAATTACTGACCTGAGCAGAACTAGAAAAAAATCTCAAATCTGTATTTGCACACAAGATAAAGTCTCTCCTGGCTCAGGCCTTCATTTGGGCAGGGTTGGTTTATGCTGGTTGCTAACAGTCATGAGGGACAGCAGTGCTTTCTTTGTCCAGGGATAAAGTCACATCTGTGCACAAACCATGAAGGTCCAAGTTAAGCCTTCAATGTGCTACCAGTGGGTAAATAAAAGCAGTGTACAGGGGGATGAGGCCATGTATGGAGACCTCTGAATGTGTAGAGGTGCTTTTATCTGAAGAACAAGGGCTCTCCACTTTTGAAGAGTTATAGGCATTAAGGCTGTTTGTCCCACTTGGGTCTGA
This sequence comes from Upupa epops, assembly GCA_013397515.1. Taxonomy (NCBI): domain Eukaryota; kingdom Metazoa; phylum Chordata; class Aves; order Bucerotiformes; family Upupidae; genus Upupa; species Upupa epops. The sequence continues at coordinate 219,145 of VZRI01003395.1, forward strand.
GATCCTGTGACAAGAGATGATCTTTGTCACAGCATGGTTGTGTCACTGGTCCCTTATGACTACCACTGGCCTTTCTGTATTGGTAGCTGATAGCCCACAGGTGAGTCACTTCCCTTGGCTTTGCCTTTGTTTCTGTATCTCTCACTTACCTATCTCCTCTAATTGCACTGCAGGCCTTTGCGGAAAATGACTGTTTTCCCCTATGGAGATGACTGGGTGATGGAAGCCCAGTTTCGGTAGGGAACTCAAAGCCCTACGTAATTCATGCAGTAAAATGCAAATGCCAGTGTGGCAATGGGCCATGGGAAGCATTTCCTACTGTTTCCTCCATAGACAGACCACATCTAGTCATGTACACAAGATTCAAGGAGGGAACAATAACTGTAACAAAATAATAACAATAGAAGTCTGGATTCCTGCTGTGGAAAAGAAAACACTTCCTATAGGAGAGCTCTACACCTCCTGTGCCTGGGTGTGCACTACCATACAGACCAGCAGGATAGGTGAACATGTAGTGTTCAGCTGTGAAGAGTGCAGTATAGAACTCTTCCCAGGCTTTAGTCTGACTTCTGCATGTGTCAAAAGGGTGTATGGCTTTGTCCTGTTGTTGGCCATGCAACAAGCAGGTAGAGAAAATAAACTGAGAATTAAAAAGGTGCATTATACTAAATATCCATGTACAATTAAATAGCCTGAATTATCTGGAGTCATGAGGCTCTTTGGTTTATATTGCTTTTTGTAGTTGTCCTTGCAGTGTAAGGAATAGAACAGGAATAGAAAATCTGTCTGCGGCTCCCCTGGCAACTCTCTGTCTAGATATGTTGGTGTGAGACCCAGGTATAGCAAGGTGAGTATTCAGCAACAGAAGAGCTGCAGCCAGAATGCTCTATAGAGAGCATATCAGGAACAAAATTTGGGCTTGCAGGGAACCACGACCAAAACCAGGGGACATAAACTTGTAAAAATACTGTTATACATCCCTTTCTTACTCAGCTCTGAAATGCGGGAAATTCCCTAAGGACAGGCTTTGTCATTTATGGGGTTCTGAAACTCCCCAGGAAAACTACTGTATTTCAGTAATTCCCCATACTGTTTTTCTTGGAAAAGTAAATGAATCCTACTACCACTGAACCTTCAAGAATTTAAGAAACAAACAAATGAAATCCATATGTATTCAATTCCTACAATCTGCTTTCACAATCTTAGAGAAGTTCTAATTCCATCTTTGTATTTAGAGCTGGAAAGCTCATTCACCATCATCTAATTTCTTCTGCTAGAATCTTACCTCTTTTCAGAGTCTTCAAGAATTGCATAGTGTCAAGAAACCTTCCTTCAACTGCTACTCTATGCACACAATTTTTTGTCATAATTAACAGTAATCAAATTCACTCTGCACACAGGAGCTTAATATAAGAAAATGTGATACATCTAGCTTGTTACAGTATCAGTTTTCTGCTGAAATAAAAAGTGCTTGAGAGATCTAAAACTCAAGCATCTAGTATAAATTAGGATGTTAAAAAAAAAGAAGTATGGTTTGTTTTTAAGTTGGGAATGTAATTAGTGTTGATTTGTAGGATATATTTAAGAGAATTACAACATTAAAGTCCCTCTCTGTTGCAGGAACAGGGCAACACATTCCTTGTGTTCCCAGCTATTCATCCACAAATTTTGAGAAATGTTATATCAAAGCAGCAGTTTCTAATTAACAACACTCTGCATGGTCACATTTCTTACCCTGATGAAAAATCTTATACAGGGGTGAAGCAGGAACAATTTCCTTGCCCTCTGACGCTCTGTGCTACCTTCACAGGACAAACCATCAGGAAATCCCATCGGCCACACCCAGCAATGCTCCAGCATGGAAATGTCCTAATAAAGAAGAGCTGAGAAAGCTGTATAAACTTTCTGTGAACCTTCCAATAAGCCTGGTTTAGCAGTCGCATAATGGAAACCTGATACAATGGCCACTATTTATTGTGAGCTTTCATGAATGATTGCTTGGAGAAGATGCATTTTTAAATGCATGGTACAACAACTACACATCAAACAGGCTCATTGAAAAAGTGTGTGACTAAAGCCACTTTAAAGATTAATACATGTATGTAGCATTTGCAGTGTTTACTCAGAATTGCTCTTCCCATCTCCAAATACAGGCTGCAGGCTCAAAATACATACTGCTAATTTTTGATAAATAATGAACTTCTGGAAAATGCAGGCTGAACAAATAATTGAATAAATACTGTGTACAAATTACCTGCTAGGCTACACAAGCACATTAATGAAAACAATGTCCCTGCCTGGGAAAATCTGTGGTTTGAATAACTGCTGACAGTTGACACTTTCTAACCTGCACTTTCTGCTAAAGGTAGTTTTGCTTTCTTAAGCATAGATACACTTGGCATAAGCCAAGACTTCTTAGCAGGACATTGGTATAGATTGCTGGAATACTGTCTCAGACTAATTCTTGCCCACATTGAGCACCTATAATTGTATAATATGTTGTATAATATGAAGGCAGGACACAAATTGATAAAAGAAATAGAATTTATATGGTTACAGCAAAATGCTATAACAATTTTAATGACAGTGAAAATCTGATTTGGTACACAATTATGATTGAGAATGTACACAAGAATCAATTTCAGGAACAGTTTGGGGGAATTTGGGCTGTTGGACTACAGCCTAGAATTTTCCACTTGAAATGAAGGGGAGGAATCCACTCTGGTAATACAGACATAAAACGGGATTTTCACTCATGAACTCTATTCTAAGACCCACACTTCTTTTCTGAGCAACACAATGCAAGGTCTCATGAATTCTTATCTTAGCACAAAGACATATACATCTCATATATATATATATATATACACACATATACACACACAGACATAAGATATACAAGATATACACAAGAAAGTTTAGAAGTGTACATTTTTATTTTGTGATACTATTAAAAGATATGTGTTTTAATACAGGACTGGTCTTTTTGGGCATATACTGCCCAGCTATTTGCAATATTTGCTTGTGCTTTGAAGAGCTTGAGCCTGCTGTAGCAAGCACAGTTACTGTATGGTAGAATAAAAAAAAAATAAAATTTCTAGTAGTATGTGCAACCCTAGGCTCTTGGTTGGACAAAAGAATGAGACCTTGGCTGGAAAACACATTCTGAAAAGTGGTGCTATTATTGAAAAACAGCTCGATAGGGCCTGCATTATTATCTTTCTTGCTTTCAGGGAAGACACAATTATGGTCTAACGATTTCTTCTGATCTGGTGACCATTCCGATGCCAGTTGCACAAAGAATACAGACCAGCTGTTTCCCAAACACCAGGAGTTTTAGATGTTTTTTTATTTCCATCACAACTCCCACTTCTCCTGCAGGTTTAGGCACAAGATAAGAAATTGTAGGTGGTGTGTGGTTTCTCCCTCCGATCGGGTTTATTGGGTCAATGCACCTTTTGAACAAATCCTTTGTAGCTGGCACAGAGATGTTACTTCAAAGCAGCCACAACTCGGTCCCAAAAAAGTGATAACAACTTCTTTTGTGTTTTTTTGTTGTTAAAAAAATTCAACATTTTGAGTTTTATCATCTCCTGTACTGTTTTTACACGTCATACTGCGTCATATTGAAGATAAATTTTAATCTCAGAGGCTGTCCATTTCCCGTGCGAAAGTGATTCTCTTTTGTTATTCTAAAAAATAACAGAGGTGAGAGGGGGAGGAACGTGTCTGCACAGCGGAGGAGATAGCAACACTGAACCGATTAACTTGAAATGCTTCAGCGGTAGAAGTCGCTCTAGCGAGGGCTCTGTAAGGATACAGGGTGAAGTTTTGCTTTTCACTGAACTTGCTGAAAAATACAGAGGCATTAAAGAGGGTTCAGAGGACAACAAAGCGAGGCGCTTTAACAGGATGAACCAACATAAAAGGCTCGGCGAGCAAAGCCTTTTCCCACCAGCGAGGCGAGACACAGTACTCAGCCCTGCAGCCAGGCTGTGCAAGTGCGCGGGGAGGCTCAGAAGGAAATTTTCTAAAGCTCCAGACAAAAGGCAGACTGCCTACACAAACCGAGACCAGTTAAAACACGTATTTCAGATTAGGATCTACCTGATTGTCAACGTTTGAAGACTCAAAGTACGTTAGTATTTCTGAATATATTTGGAGGTGGGGGCGTTTTTCTGTCTGTTTTTTTTTTTCCTTTTATTATTTCAAGCAGCACAAGCCCCCAAGGCGACCTGCCACCATCTCCCACTCCAAACAAAATGGTGACGGGCAGCCCCTGCCCGCTGCAGGGGGCGCGGGCGCTCTGCACTCCAAACCCGGGGCGGCAGCCGTCAGGAAGCTCAGGAGTGGCCAGCTGCTCATTCTGAGGGGGAAAACACCTCTTGTTCTCCTCAGGCTCTTTCAGAATCTACTGAAACCGCCCCGGCTACCCTCTTCCCGGCCCCTTTCCTGTGTGTTGTTCTGTGCCCCCACCGGCAGGTTTTCCTGCCCGCCCGGCCCGGCTCTTCCTGCACCTCGGTTCCCCTCCCGTCCGCTTCCCGCCCGCCGCGGTTCGTCTGGGTCAGTCGCGAGGTCGGCCCGACTCGGCCCGGCCCAGCCGGCCAGGAAGAGTCAAATTCTTCCAGGGAACAACAACAAAAGCACTAAAAACAACAGAAAAGGGAAAAAAATTGCCTGAAAACCAACCAACCAAAAAAACCCGCCCCAACAACCGACAACCACTTATACCTCGGTAATAAAGGACTGGATAAAAAGCGTGTGCTCTAACGGCGAGGGAAGTTTAAAGGGCCCCAGAGCGAGAGGTAGAGGCGGGAGATCTCCCCGCTGGGTCCCAGCGCCGCTCCGGCTTTCGGAGCTCTCAGAGGTTAAACCAACAGCTCAGAAAGCGTGAAGCACCGCGGAGCCTTCGCGAGTGCCGCCTCAGCGGGTGTTAGCCTGAACCTTTAAGGTGAGAAGAGAAGGCAGCGGCTGTGAAGCAGGTCAGGCCTTCACACAGTCAAAATACTTGTGTGGGGAAGTGTCTAAACACCAGTGCGGTGCAGCCTGTGGATTGTTTATGAAAGGGTCTATCTTGAAATCTCGTTTTTTTATTTTTACTTAGCCGAAGCAACCCTGACTGCAACTGTTTGTACGAGGTGCCACGACCTAGCACCTGACAGACCCCAAAGCTATTACGCTCTGGGTGTAGCTCATGGGTGCTGCCGCCAGGGACGTGGGAGCTGAGAAATCCTGTCTGGGGTTCGGGGCAATCAGTGAGGAAACCTGCACCCCTGGGGTTGTAAAGTGGGAGAGCAGGTAGGGCTGGGGCCCACTCGGGAAGCTGGGTGTGGCAGGGCAGTATCCCTTGGGTGGCATGCCCAAGAGGAAGGAGGATCTTCATTTCTCCCCTCGCTACAGCAAGGAATAGTGTGGGAACGGAGTGCATTTATAGTAGTTGTGGTGTGGCTGTTACGGGAGTCTACGTGGATGTAGCTAAAGCAGGGTGAAAGCCTGACCTAACAAAGTCTTGTTAGCTGGAGTGTAATGACAAAATCCACTAAGCAAAAAGTGCAAAAGCTGTGGCGCAGATCATGGACAAAGTGCTTCTGTCTTGCCTTTACTGTAGTTCTCCAAACTTACCTGAGTATTGTCTGTGATTTACCTGAAGGCAGCCTTTTGGGAACAGGTAATTAAAGACACAAGGTGCAGAACAGGTCAGCACCATCCCGGCTTGACACTTCACAACTATGATAAGAATTTTTCAGGCAGAAGAGCCAGCTTGCTCACACAGGTTATCAAGCTGCTTTCACGCCAGCCTGTGTTGATCTTGTGTGCATTTATGCAAATACTTTGTTGATTAAAAAAAACAGAGTTATGATCGTTCTCCCTCAAAAAGTTTCTTTGGGACTTCAGTTTATCAAGACATCTATTTGCAATTAACAAAGGGACTGCAGACAAACTGCTTAGGTACACTGGAAAAAGTGCAAGTATTCCTAGAGGTCATGCTTTTTGCCCCATTTGACTGTGCCACTGCATGAATGAGGTTATTCTGGCTCTGAACTGCTCTTGTCTTTACAGCAAAGTACAACACATAGTAAGGCAGTTTGATACATGCTGCTTACAGCCTTGGCTTTGTGTGTGGCCTCTACTTGCCTCTTGTTATGGGAAATAAACCTAATAAAACTTCTCCTTTCATATGAATGCCATTGTTATAATCAGTGAGTCAGAAAAGAAACAACATTAACCACAAAATGTGGCAGTGTAACCACCACCAGCAGGAGTTCTTCCCTTGTCTATCAATCAGCTGCAGTGCCTTAACTGTGTTTCCTCAGTGTGATCTTAATTTGGCAATAATTTCATGAAACTGAAAGTGAAATTGTTCCCACAAATCAGAAGTAGGATTTTCACTGCTACAAGTGCATGCATAAGACCTTCCTTTCAGAAACCAGGCGCTGAAAAAAGCTTGTCACAAAAAAGCATTACCTGGATACAACTAGCAGGTCAATGTCTGTCTGGGTTTTGGAGGTATAAAATGATGACTTTAGCATGCTCAGTGTTTTCATGATGTAATGAATAAAGCCCATGACATTTTATGTCTGATGCATATTTTGAATTGGATATAAAAGGTTTGTAGAACCTGTGGATTCAGGTAACACTGTAATCTCTACAATATGTGGTGGAAGGGACGTCAAAGTATTAACTCCTTACTTAAAGGTGGAAAGTGTTAGGTTTCTGCTTGGTAGTAGCAGAGGACTCATACAAGACCTGCAATTTTGGTAAAGTGCTGGTCTAACAGAGATGGGTGCAAATATAATTAGTAAGTATTTCTCATGTTGCCAGGATGATACAGGTTCAGTCACACTCACACAGGTTCTAAGTTACTGCTATGTCCATTACAAAGAAGTGTCAGGCCTGTTTGACTCGTTGTGGTTGAGGTACAGCAGTTTCTGTTGGAGATGATACATGAGAAGGGAATGTAAACACTTAGTTTTTTGACTCCTTGCCTTAATGGCTGTTTGTATGTTTGTGTTTGACTTAAATGAGTACGACCTGGAAAGTGATTTAGGAAAAAGGCTTGGACTTGAGTCTGCCTTGATTGCAAGTCATCTTTAAAAGCTTCCACAGTATCTTGTGGATTTATTAGACTTGGCAAGGACAAAGTTTGTAAGAGTGAGATGAAAAGCAAAAGGAGACAAGAAGAACAGGCTGCTCTTCTTGTTTCCATGTGTAGCTACAGGTTTCTGGAGGTCTGTGTTTGATTTTAATTTACCTTTCTCTGAGCCTGAAAGCTGTACAGATGAGTAACCATAAGTGTGAGGGAAAGAAAAATGTGAAATTCTTAGTATGTTAATATGCAGTAACAGCAAAAATCCCACCCCTATTCTGTTTCATAGATGTAAGATCGTATCTCTTTTCAAGAAGGTACAGGAGTACAGTGAGTGTGCTTATCACAGTTCAAGACATGCAGCACAAAACAATAAATGGCTTTATAAGTTAAAATTTTGATAGGTTTGTACTTTCTTGTTGCCATGAGCACTCTCAGTAGAAAAGCAACAACTAAGCACGATGAAGATCTAGTTTTATTTTAAATCTCAGAATAATATTTTCTCGTTTCTATCATTTAAGTAGCAAAAAACCCCTAACCCAAACAAACCATATACTGATATTTGGCCTGTGTGCATTAAAATTTATCTTTTTGTATTCTGGTTTCTTACAAGACCAGATAGCAGAGAGGACTTTTCATGAGCCATTGAGCTCTGCCCAGTTTGTTAGGTTCTTTTCCTCTTTCATTGCTGACTAGGAGATGCTGATTCCAGACCAGAGGATAAAACTGCAGCTGCATTAGAAACAGGTATATACATATATAGAATTTCTTAATCATGTAGCTTGGGAAAGACCTTGAGTCCAACCATTAAAGCAAATGTCACAAGGCTACCATTAAACTATGTCTCTAAGCTCCAGATCCACAACTTTTAAACACCCCTTCTTTGGGCAGTCTGTTCCAAGGCCTGATGAACATTTCAGTTAAGTTTATCTAATGTCTAACTTCCCCTGGCACAACTTTGAGGGAACTTGGGCCAGGTTGAGGGAATTATAAGTCACTGCTAAATCTATGACTGATGTGCCTACTCAGTAGAGTGCCTGCTCTTGCAAGAACATAAATAAACTGCTTCACTGAGGAGTCTGTCTGGACTCAGTTTATTAGCAAATGATCATTTCTCACACAAGGCTGCCATATTCTGTGTGGTTTACTAGTTTCAGCAGTGATAATATAGCTAGGTGGTGTCTAGACTTGATCTTTCTCCCATTCTACTAGCCCTAGATACTCTAATTTATCTGCCCCCAGGCAAGGCCGTGTACCCAGAATTGTTTTGATTGCAGAGACATTACTACAGTTCCGTTTGTGGTTGCTGCCTGTATTTCAAAAGAGAGCTTTTATATGTAAAGTGCTGAAGTTAACAATGTTTACTTGTCCTATCTGGAGAAGGATGAGAGAATTCATGCTTTTTGTCTTGCTTTTCTTTAGTGTTTTGTTTTAGTGTTTTGTTTTTATTTTTTTTTTAAGCAGGCCAGGCGTCATTGCCCATTGCTTTTTGTGGTCTGTCACAGGATCCTGCTGGCAGGTCTGTAAAAGGCACGTTAGCTTAGTCTTTGTTATTATACAGCTGTTAATTAGCAATGGGACTATGAATAGAAACCATCATAAAGCAGAAAGAGGTTGCAAGGGTTGTGCAGGGACATACTCAGTTAATGCAGATCCTATACTGAGATCAAATGTCTTCTTGGCAAAGCACAGTGGGAATTCTATCCAAGTTGTTAAAAGCTCAGCCCACTTAACTTCAGTCCTGCGTCTGTCTTCTCAGTGGTCAGTGTAACAGATTGATGCTGGCTCTGAGTCAGACCTTGCTATCAGTGAAAGATTTGCCACCAGTTTTCATGGAAGTGGTGAAAAATTAACGACTGTTGCACTTCTTGTTACTGTGTTGCATCTTGCATGCTGGCTAAGTCGCTGTAGAAGCAGCAAATTTGATCACACCTCTAAGTTTCAGAATGACAATATGAAGTGTTTGAAAAAAACCGAACCTCAGCCCCACCCTGTCAGACACGGTTGAATGTTTATTTAAGCAAACCCTGAAATTCTGTATCAGCAGAAAGTCAACTGTTTTGTTCACTCATTATTGAGAATCTGGAATAGAGCAAAATGAGTGCTGTGGAGCTGAAAAATAAGGGAGAACTGCTTAGTCAGGACAGGCTCAGGAAAACGTTCCATGTTATCTACAAAACTAGAATGTACTTTTCTGCAGATCTACAGGATTTTTATTTTTTAATAGACAAAGTATTGTATTTTACATATGAAACCATGGTTTCTAATGAGGTCTGGGTAATCAGTGCTGTGATGTGCTGTTCCTTCCAAGGACCTTAAAATAATACCAAAAGAGATAAGTCTAGGGTGCTCATAACTCACACCTTGTAGATTAAATGCTTAACATAATATCAGGTTAGGAGGTGAGGCTGAAGTTTTCCTGTGGTTTGCACACTGTTTCTGTACCATTCACACATCATGTGAATGATGGGACTATCCACTTAAATACATTTTAGTTTAATCTCCAGGAACATTCTAGCATCTTCGTTTGAAACTCAGGTTTTGGGGAAGATGAACTACTTTTGAGTCTTTTGAATTTTTACTGATTCTTAGATATAGGCTATTCCTGGACTTATTTGTTTGTTGGTTTGGTTTTGGGGTTTTTTTTGATAATTTATTTTTTGGAGTTTGTCTCTGCCTTTCTTGATTCTGCCAGACATGGAAAGAGAAATGGCAAAGTCAATGAATGTTTCCATAGGGTTGTAGTGTGACTGGACACAGGAGAAACACTACTGTTTGTTCCATTAGAGGTCAGTCAACATCATCTACAGACTTCTATTTTATGAAGCCTGCAATGTCACAAAAATAAATAAACCCATGTTACAGCAAAGTAATCTAATACGTTTTCACCTTCAGTCAGAATGTGAATGCAAAGTCATTCTAGAAACATTTAATTTTATTTTAAAGATCTTTGTGTGTGAAGACTTGCAAGGTCTTCAGGCCACCCATCCTAGCACTTTGGTCTTCTTACCACTACAATCCCTAAAATTCTCTTTTTGCATTACAAGTCCATCACTTCTTATTCCATCTACCCCAGCTACAGAGGTTGGTCTTCCATTTCCACTTGTATAACGTTTTTACATATTAAAGATTTGGCAGGTTGCCACTTCATCCTCTTAATCTTTACACTAACCGATCCTAATTAATGTATTAGCTTCTTAAAGGTAATTTTTTTCCTAGAACCTCCAGTAATTTTTGCTTTTACCCTCTAGATGTTAATTGGATAATATTTGTATGTGAGCAGGTATTGAAATGCTTTAAGAATAAACAAAAAGGTGTTCAGCTTTGAACAGATATCACTGTTAACAGCAAATAACAATGTCCATGTGAAGGCTGTGTTACTAGTTTTAAACTATCTTTAATAGTTGGGTAAGATCACTTTTAACAAACAAGAGTGATGAGACCATAGAGGTTTGTTCCAAATGTTGCAGAGATTCTCATCAGTTTATTAAAAGCTGTTCTAAGTGTCAGTGCAAGTGAGTGAGAAAAACTGGTTCCTTAGTTTCTAACAGTTTTCTAACAAAAGTAGAAGAAATGTTTCTGGCTATATTTTGATTTGTGTGCAAATGCTCTCTTAAAAGACTTGTCTGTTTCTCCTTGGTACTTGCTAGGGAAACCTCAGGAAATTCTGTGGTAGTGTAAGTGCATTGATCTTCACTTGCAGCCCATCATGTGTAAAAATTGCAGATATTGTTCAGTCAGTCTAGCTTATGGCGATTTAGCACACAGTAACTTTTCCTGTCTTAATTGCTGTATGCCGCCAAATCTAACTTAAAAACATACTCCTCTGTGGCTGCTGAGGGCAATGGGATGTGTTTTCCTATGGATGTGTGTTATCTGTCTGCCCAGTGCAGTAATTTCAGCAACCCTCATGTTGCAGCCTCCCTGACATCCCAGTGTTCCCACTGCAAGGAGGTTAGGGGCAGGGCTCCTCCTGCGTTCAAAAATAGTGACAGCCCTGAAACACCCCACTGTTCTTTCTACCTTCACCGTCTGCCTGTGTTCCCCCTTTGCTTATAGTCTGTTCTGCTTCTCATTTTCCATTAAAAAGAGTTTGCTTTGTATAGCAAAACAGGCTTGCCAGGATGGGATATGTACAGCGTTGATATGGTGGGAAAACAGCAGATGAATTGCCGTCCTGAAGAGGGGAAAAAAGACATACCTAAAATGCACCTTTTCCCATGAGCCTGAAACAGTTGTCAGGGGTCCTTGTCCCATTTGGAGAGGGAACATCTCGTTTGAATTGGAACACTTCTCCTCTGTGGACAGGGTAAAGGAACTGGGGTTGTTCAGCCTGGAGAAGAGAAGGCTCTGGAGAGACCTTATAGCAGCCTTCCAGTACCTACATGAGATGGGTACTGTAGGAAAGCTGGAGATGGACTTTTTATGAGGGACTCCAGTGATAGAACAAGGGAGAATGGTTTCAAGCTAAAAGAGGGCACATTTAGGTTGGATCTTAGTAAGAAATTCCTCCCTGTGAGGGTAGTGAAACTGAAATAGGTTGTCCAGAGAAGTTGTGGGTGTCCTTTACCTGGAAGTGTTCAAGGTCAGGTTGGAGGGGGCTCTGGGCAACCTGGTCTGGTGAGAGGTGACCCTCTTTAGAACAGTGTGGTTGGAACTAGGTGATCTCTGAGGTCTCTTCCAACCTAAACCCTTCTATGATTTCTATCCTACCCCTGGTTTATCCCCTCATATTTCCCGAGTTCTTTCTGGACACAGGATTTTAGATTGACCTTACTTAGATGCCAACTGGGCAATTGATACCTGGATGAGAAGAAGAGTTAATCACTGAGCTGTGATTAGGCCAACAGCTGACTGGAATGACTGGTCTGACCAGGTCATTGCCAGATCAGTATCACAGGTTTTTTTGCTTTGCTCACGGCGTCTCAGACGAGGTCCTGCTGTGACAGCGGTGAGAGGGAGAGCAGAGAGCTGTCAGCCGCAGAGCCGGAGGTCTGCCTGGGCGCCAGGGGCTATGTGAGAGCAGCATCGTCCTGGGATGTTCCCTTTGCCCTCGCCCGCTTCCGACCATTCGCCAGGGCGACGCCGGTACCCGGGGTCGCAATCAGAGCGGAGACTCCTCCCTGCGGCGGGGACAGGGCGCCCCCTGGCGGCTTCCAGCGGGCCGTGCTGGCTGCGTATCGGGGTTTGAAAGTTCTCTCGATCCGTGTCATCCCATGCAGTTAGTGCTGCGAGAGGGGAATGCTGTGCCACAGAGCTTTGGTCTCATGTGATTTTTGGGATAAGGGAAAGTAGTGTGATCCCAAATGAAATACACACGGTGAAAGGTTTTACACTAGTTGATAGGAGATGAAATGCCACTGTTTATAGGGAAAGGCTTCAAACTTCCAAATTGTTCTTGAATTTATGGTATTTAAAGTTTCAGTTATTCTGACCTGGTCAGGAAAAGAGGGAGATGAACAGAAGAGAGGATGCTGTTACCAGATTTTTGTTTGTACAGTCATAGAAAAGTTGAGAAAATAGTTTCTGTAAATGGCTGATGGGACTGTGGCTGCATACCTATTGCTAGATTAGCCACAGTGTGCCACCAAAGTTTATAAGATCTTGTTGGAGGCAGGAACAGACCCAGATTCTTAGTGTTTTTTATGGAGACTCTGTACATGGTACCTAGATGCAGCAGCAAACTGTTTATATATATATATATATAAAATATTTATGCCTCTGCTAATGATATTTCTCAGTATTGCTATGCATCACTATCTTCCTTGAAAAGAGGTAATGGTTCTCTTTGAAACAGTAAGAAGTAGTGCAGTCATCACAAAGTTGTGAAATTGTCTGAAATTAAATTTTTCAGCTTCAGTCAACCTACACCCCACATTCAACCTTAAGCTATGTGAAAAGTGATCAGTTATGAACAAGGAACTTTTAAATGTTATTTAGATATACAAGTTCAGTGAGATGGAATTACATGGAAGGGTTCTTCTGCTCTTATTAAAGCTGGGGCACAAAATAGACAGTGAATTTTGTAATGGATTAACTTTGAGTTCCTTCAGTTAGCCTAAACAACAAATTAGTAAGGGTGTAGGAACCTGGTTAAGTGAACAAACCCTTTGTTGTTAACATAATTACAGAACACTTTTACATTGGAGAACAACCTATGCACAGAGAAAGATGCCAAGGCAGACAATGAAAGAAAATATTAAAGATCTTAACCAGTTTTGAGAAGGACAAAATGTTGTCAGTGCAGATACAGAGCAGTACAAAATCCTTTACAGTGTCCTTCCACCGGCACTCCAAACTGGGGGGAATGTTGATGTGTTAACCATCAAACCCAAAAAGTTTACACTAAAATGCTATCCTGAGAATCTCACATAGACTAGTGGTTATGCTAGGCTTGTGATTCTGAATTTGAACATTGGGTGAAAACTGTGACCCTGGGTCAGTTTAAAGCCCTCTGAATAAGCCCTGCCAATTCCTGCTCTAGAATCCTTTTTCCCCTCTGAGATAAACCTCTTCCATATGGACCTGTAAAATTTGGTGTTTTACAGAACTAGTCATTATCAAAGAACTCAAAGCCCTGGCTGTAACACCAGTCTTGTAGCCAGGTATTAATGAACTGAGCCTTTCTATTCCAGCTCATGTCTTTACCCCAAAATGGAACTAATGAAGAAAATACAATTCGTGCCCCAGACTCTTTTACCAAATGTCCCAAGGCCTTGTAGTCTTTCTTCATTCCCCCCAGGCTATGGAATAAAGCTTCCTCCCCACCTGTCTGGAAGATCAGCAGTAGGTAATAGTCATCTGATCTCATTAGGGAGCATCCTAGTTATATCCCTGATTCAGGCTCCAGATAGACTGCAGACTTCCCTGTCATGAGGGTGAGTTCTGCATATTGGGCCCTCAGTCCCTTTCAGGAGCAAGTCTCCAATAACTAGAACCCTTTTCTTCTTTGTGGAGGAGGTCTGTCATATTACTGGAAGATTTCCCAGATTTATGCGACCTTGCTAGGGCCTCTGGTACAGCTTCTCTCTATATCCTTATTAGACTGGCTGTCATCCAGTAGGGGCTCATATATATTACTCAGTGGCAACTGAGAAGGTGAGACAGGCAAGGGTGGTGCTCGCCTTCTGCCACGGCTCTTCACTAGGCTCCACTCACCCCTGCTACTTGGGCTTCTGTCCTCCATCTGAGAGATGCAGGATACTTGGTCTCCTTGTTTCTGGCTGTTATTTGGCTGTTGTCCAGACTGGCTCCACTGGTCTACCTCTATTTTAAACTCTCCAATTGTCCTGAGCCTTTCTACTTCCAGTTGTAGATTTTCAACCTCATGTTGCAGATGTGCTGCTTGGTTAAGCAGATAATCTACCTGCTTGCACCATACACAGCTAGGAAAACTCAAGAGAGTATTACATCTATGGCAGCCTGTCACCTGCACAGCCTCAACTTGTTGGAGGACATCTGTTTGCGTTCCCACATCCATATGCAGTGGTGATAGCCTGTTGCCACATTGTTTTCATGATGTTTGTTTTTTGTTTTTTTTTCTTTTGTCTCCTGGCATCTGGTGGTCAGTGCTCTTGCCGCCATGTGTCATCGATGTGCCACTTCCAGTTTCACCTCCCTTGAAGAGGTCTGGATCTGCACCCCCTGCGGTGTTTGCCTGGCTAATGACATGAGAGCACCCAAACCTCAGTGTCCACTTCCCAGCTCCCCCGAGCTTTCCTGTTCAGGGTACTTCCAGATCACTCAGCGACATTGATAAAACAGCGTTTGGGGATCAGCGCTCTCACTACCACGTGTAGTCTGAGCATAACTTCCGGTTTCGCCTTCCTTGAAGAGGTCTGGGCCTGCACCCCCCGCTGTGTTTGGCTGGCTCATATGGGATGCTTTCCAAAGTGCTGTATGTTGCCATGCATCTTGTACTGCTATCATGGCTTATGTTATCATGGCTTATATAAAACTGAACATTCAACAAGCCAGAAACCCTGAAGGACTTCTTGTACCACAGGGGACCCTTGATTTTGATGAATGACTTCTTATGGTCTTGTCTATAGACTGGTGTGTTTCTGGCTTCATTGACTGGTTTGAGGTGCCAGAAGGTGCTCAGAGGGAGAGTCTACTCAGGTAATTAAGCTCACAAAGTCTGCTTTTTTTTTTCTTATTTTTTTTCTCTTCACAAAGCTGTAGTAATACAGACAGCTCTGTGGTACATTATGTCAGAATCATTAAAGTTTGGCACATGAGATACCAAAGGGGAGTTCACAGTGAAATCATTGAGCAGTGTTTGCTGTCTACTTTGTAATTTTTTCATTCGTGTATTATGAATCATTGACTACAAACTTTCTAAAATGTGTGGTAGGTGGATTCCTGATTACCGATTGCTATTTGTAACTTTGAGAACCTCCTGTTTAATACAGAATCCCTTTCAGCAAATTCATAAGGCAGAAATGGATTGTAATCCAAAGCACAGCTCAAATATGATTCTAGAAGCTTGTAAAAGGGAACAGCAAAGCAGTTGAAGCCAATACGAGGGATAAACATGTTTCTCTTGTGTAAATTTTGTTATGAAAGTGAAACCTGTAGAATGCAGTTCAGTCAGAGCCTCCACAGGGGGAGAAATATTTCTCTGAGGAAAGCAATTTTTTAAAAAAGAGTTGTTTTATAGATACAACTTTATCAGGATATAAGCATCATGTAAAGAGTTAAAATTGGGAGAGTTGTGGATGTTTTGTTTTGAATGTGTTTTTCCATCGGTCAGAAAATCACCAAAGGATGAAGCTTTCTATATAGTGCATATAATATAAATACTATATACCATATATCTACATACACTATATACAATGTATCACAGTAATGATGAG
>VZRI01003396.1:0-16272 GCA_013397515.1 Upupa epops
TCCTCCTCCTCCTCCTGCTGTTCCTCTGCAATGTAAGAACACCTGGCCCTGGCGTTTGTGGGGTTTTGGGAAGCAGCTGCGCTCTCAGATCAGAGCTCCTGAGGGCTCCCTGAGCCCCCCAAACCCCCAGGGCAGCCCCCAGTAACGAAAGCAGGAATTGCTGCTGCTGAGGGTGGTGAGAGCCCGGCCCAGGGTGCTCATCCTTGCAGCCATCCCCGGGCAGGTTGATGCTCTGGGGCTCTGGGCAGCCTGCTTTGGTTGCAGAGGTCTCTGTGCACTGCAGGGGGTGGCACTGGAGGAGCTCTGAAGGTCCCTTCAACCCAACTCAACTCAACGCAGTCAGTGACTCTGTGACCTTGTCAGTTATCTTCACATAACCAGCCATTCTCTAGAAGCTTCCCCCAGCAATGCATGCATCGTGCATGGGCGAGTTGCTGCGGGGTTTGCTGCTGTGCAGTCACAGAGTCACACAGCACCTCTGGTTGGAAGCCCAACCTTTGACCCTCAGGTCACTGTCACTGGTTGTCCCCATCCCCAGCCAGGTTAACCCTAGTTAGAGTGATGAGAACCCCTCTCCCCGACTTGGAAGAGGAGCAGAGTCACACAGCCCTCGATGCACACCTCAGCGGGGCTTTTCAAAAGGAGAGGTGGGGGGGTGGTAGGGATTTACCAGCTCCGGACATCTCCATTTGCATAATAAATTCCACACCTTCTCCAAACATCCGTCCTCCAGAGAGACACCGCTGAGGAGCCCGCTGTTTCTACCGCTCGCTAATTATGTAGCTCCAGCTCTCCAGGTAGTAAAGAGCTGACCTTTGCAGCGTGAGGCCAAGGCAGGAGGGACCTGAGCCGAGCAAATGAAGATGTAGCTGGCAAAGAAAGAAGTCGTGAGGAGTTTACGGGATGCCCAAAGCATGAGGACATTTTTCACCTGAAGTAGCATCCTTTAATTCAGGATGTTTTAGGATGGAGCAGAACTGCTTTCCCGACTCCAAAGAAGAGCTCCTGATGGATGTTAAATGGCATTTGCCGGTGGCCAGTAGGTTGGAAAGCAGCTACTGTTCTCAGAGTAACTGACAACTAGTCAGAACTCAAGCAGGATGGGAGCAGACTCAAGACTCTGCAATATTCTACTACCTTGGCCCTCTTCACTAATTCTGCAGCTTTTCAGGGCACCAGGGTCAGGCTGAGGATGACTCTCCTCTCCCGGGAGAGCTGTAGTGCGAAGGAGCCCAGGCAATGTTGGAAACCTTCTGCTTCCAAACACTAACCCAGTCCACAGCTGTTGGGGACCCTCAGCCCCAGGCTCGTGGCTCAGCTCGTGCCAAGATGCTGGTCCTCATAGAACGAGAGAATCATAGAGTCACAGAACTGTTTAGGTTGGAGAAGACCTTTAAGATCAAGTCCAGCTGTTGCCCCAGCACTGCCAGGTCCCCACTCACCCAGGTCCCTGCTAACCCCTGTCCTTCACCTTCCAGCCCCTCCAGACACAGGGACTCCCCCCCTGCCCTGGGCAGTCCAGTCCAGGCTCTGAGCACCCTTTCCCTGAGGAAGGGCTTCCTGACAGCCAACCTCACCCTCCCCTGGCAGCTTCAGGCCCTGCCCTCTCATCCTGGCACCAGTTGTCTAGCAGAAGAGCCTGACCCCCACCTGACTGCACCCTCCCTTCAGAGAGCTGGAGGGAGGGAGAAGGTCTCCCCTGAGTCTCCTCTTCTCCAGACTGAACCCCCCCAGCTCCCTCAGCCTCTCCCCATCAGCCTCTCCCTCCAGTCCCTTCCCCACCCTCAGTGCTGTCAAACAGGCACAGAAAAGCCCCCAGGCTGACGCTGGCACAAACCCAGTGAGACCACAAGCTAGAGCACAACAGCCTGGCCGCAGGAGCCAGCCCACCCCGAGCAGCCTGGCAGCTCGCTGGCCTCGCAGGGAGCGCTGCACTCCCTGCAGCAAGCAGAGCACCTGGAGGGGAGAAGGCAAAGACAGCCCGTTGGGACCCGTGCTGAGCAGCGCCCACGGAAGGTACCCGCCATCGAATGCCCTGCACCAGAAGTTTCCCAGCTCCTCCGTGGCAGGGAAGACGGCTGCGCGGGTGCTTCTCCAGCCCACGACGTGGCTTTCCCTTTGTATCCATAAAAAGCTAGCCGGCTAATGGACTCCTTCCAATTAGGCTGGGCTATCAGCTGCACTTTGAAAGTTCTTAATCCATTTTCTGGTTCATTACCTTGGAAAATTTCATGCCCATGGTTAGCCCTATCAAAGAGGATGGGATGCCTGGCACCAATTAGTTCTAATAACGAGCTAAATTGCGCTCAGATTTCTGAGCCTGTCATTAGTGAGAGAAAATAGGGCAGCTCTTCTCAAAATAGAGGATCTCACCGGCCCTTCCTTTCATCCTTCCTTGGCTAAGGGCTGCTCCCGCTGGCCAGGGCACGGACCAGCGTGGATGCGATACCTTACAGCAGCCTGCGCTGTGGCTCTTGACCTTGTGAGGATCCAGGAGCTCGTCTCGCTCTTGCTCTGCCATCCTCCATCTCTGTTCATGTTTAGGACTTTAAGGGATCCCTGGCCCAGGCTGCCCAGAGAGGGGCTGGAGGTCCCATCCTTGGAGTCATTCAAGCTCAGGCTGGCTGGGGCTCTGGGCAACCTGGGCTGGTGAGCGATGGCCCTGCTTGGTGCAGGGGGGTTGGACTGGATGCCCTTTGCAGGTCCCTTCCAGCCCTATGATTCCGTGAGTCTATGAACTACACCCTGTCTGTGCCCTCGGTTCACTCTGCCTCTCCATACAGATGGAGCAACCATTCTTAAAGTGTCCTAGAAGCTGTGGGTGCTCCCTCGCTGTGGGAGGAAGAAGCTCTCTGAGCTGGGGAGGAGCTGTGCGCCCAAACTGGTCCTCTCTGGCTGCCAGGCTCCACAGCATTGCTGCCTGGGGGCTGTTCCCAGCAGCCAGGATGAGTTTCCCCATTTCAAACACAAGCAAACAAAGCAGAGGTAGGCAATAGGGCATGGGACAGGGGCCATCCTTGGGCTAGAAACTCTTCCTGGAGAGGGTCCTCTGGCCTTGGCACAGGCTGCCCAGGGAGGGGGTTGAATCACCATCCCTGGCTGTGTTTCCCAGTCATGAAGATCTGGAAGCTCAGGGACAGGGGTAGGCAGGGCAGTTGGGGTAACTGTTGGACTCGATGGTCAAGAATCATAGTCATTCAGCTCGGAAAAGACCTTGAGATCATCAAGATCCTCTCCCACCTACGAGACTCAATGGTTCTGTGATTCCAGAGGCCTCTCTGTGGGCACTAAAGCAACAGATAGGTGCCAGACCCATCAAACCCAGTAAGGCTGCCACCCCACAGCTTTACTGAGGGCTCGCTCTGTCACCAGACCTTCGGGCACTCACGATGCTCGTTGACAGCGGAGCCTGAAGAAGCCAACCACAGCTTCCAGGAAACAAAATCCCACCCAAAAAGCGTGTCTGGTACTCGACAAGGGAGACACTTGAACTCCAGAACATCATTCTTCTTCTTTCAGAGCGGTCTGCGCTCTGCCTCCCCACCCTGCCTCCTGCCTGCGGCTCGGCACAGGGAAACGGCTTCGAGACGCAGAAGGGGAGAGAGGTGCCAGCACGGAAAGCTCAGCCCTGCTTCCCCAGGGACACTGCACGGAGGCTGATGTGAGCTCTTTGCTCTCTTTCCCCCATGACTCATGTGTTGATGTCTGGACCCTGAGGGTTCCAGATCTCTAGCAGCATCTAGCAGACCTCTAGGGTTCAGTCCATAGTGAAAGCCCTCTCGGGGATGACCTGCTGGTGGGTTTGTTGGAGGCATCGGTACCAGCACCTACAGGGTGGCTCCAAGCAGACAGTGACTCCCTTTTCACCGGGAGTCCCATGGAACAGCCAAGGGAAATGGGGATCAGTGCCCGCTGGAGTCCAGGAGCAAATCCTTCCCCGTGAGAACCATGAACCCCTGGAATCATCTCCCAGGGGAAGGAATCGGGTGCCCTACTCTGGGCTGTTTTCAGCCCCAGCTGGACAGGCTGCTGGGACCATAAATTTCAGCCCTGTTCTTAGCTGGAGAGGTTGGACTGGAGGATCCCTGAGGTCCCTTCCACCCTGCTGTTGGCTGAGCCTGTGAATCACCATCCCTGCAGCGCAGGAGCGGCGGGATAGACCTCTGCGGAGGCTGGAAAGGCGGCAGCTGCGGGGCTGGCACGCTCGGAGGTTCTCCGTGGCGGCCAGTGGAGCCGTGAGCGATCGGGGTCACTTCGGCAGCAGGATCTGGCAAGGGCTGTGCAGCGTGAGCCGCTGCGTGCGAGCGGTGACCTTCAGCAACGCTGGCGAATCCCCGCGGCGAAGCAGCAGGAGCGTGAATCAGCAGAAGGGAGCAGGGGGGAAAAAATGATGGTGGAGAAGGAGCCTGCTGTTAGCAGCAAGATAAAAAAAGCCCTGTCCTCCTGGTCCTCCCGTCAGATTTATTAGCAGAGACCTTGGCAGTCACTCAGAGCCCTGCGCGCGAGCCAGGCCCATGCTCGCAGACCTACTGCGTGGTCAGAGCCTTCGCCCAGCTCAGTCACCGCGTTTCACCCTTCCTGTAACTCCGAGTTTACATCCAAAAAGGACACAAAGCCATCCTCCCGCTCAGCACAGGCCGTCTCCAGGCGAAGGGCACGGAGCCCTGAGCCTCCAGCCCTGCGCGGACACGTGCGCTACTGAACTCAGGGGAAGCTCTTTGCACCAACTGCTTGGACTGGGCTGAGCCCTGAGCTGGCCCCCAGGCACAGTGCACGGTGCTGAGCCCCTGCTGCCGTCCACCACAGCCATCTGCCTTGTCTGGGGCTACCACGAGCTCTGCAAGCTAGCCTGCCTGGGCTAGTAGAAAGGAGAAAGGAGGTCTAGCAGCAGTACTCAGGGTAGGGATGCTGCCTGCCCTCATCAAAGGGCCTCCATAGAGCCCTATCTACAGATGAAAACCCCTCCCTGCTCTCTGCTGCTGCTCCACTTCTCTCACTGTGTCCTGCTTCTCAGGAGCACCAGCTGCCTTCACACTGACCCCCTGCACAGAGAGCACGAGGTGACCCACTGGGACAGGCTAAGGCAGGCCTGTTCTCCAGCCTCCAGTCTGAGGTAGGGGTCTGTACCAGCTGCTTGGCAGGAGCCCACAGCCAGCTCTGCACCTCCCTTCTCATACAGGTGTCTGTGGTTTGGGTCTCCCACCAAGGTGCCCTGCTCCTCAGTGCCATCACTGCTGGCCCCTCGGCACCCCCTGAGCAACAGAGCAGCTTTGAGTCCTGCATCAGAGCACTGCCCCAGTCCATGCAATTCTGCTGCACTACCTCAGGCTGCTCGCAGTGCCCACCAGGCAGCCAGGACCTGTCTGATCTGTGCTGTCACCCCGCATGATGTCCTGGATCCCTGAGCAGGTGGATCCTGTGGCAACACCCAGTGCCAGCTCCTCTCCATCCATCTCCCCTCTTGCTGAGTGGAGGCTGTGTGTCACTTACCTGTTCCCATGATGGGGAGAGGGATCATGCTCGGTGCAAGCAACACATTCCCCATTCCCGAGAGCCTGGACATAGAATCATGGAACTATAGGGTTGGAAGGGACCTGCAAAGGGCAGCCAGTCCAACCCCCCTGCACCCAGCAGGGCCAGCCCTCCCCAGCCCAGGGTGCCCAGAGCCCCAGCCAGCCTGAGCTTGAGTGGCTCCAGGGATGGAGCAGCCTGGTCCAGGGCTCCCCCAGCCTCAGCTCCCAGCCCTTGTTCCTCCTGTCCAGCCTCCCTCTGCCCTTTTCCAGCCTCAGACCAGGACCCCTCATCCTGTCGCTCCCTGCCCTTGGGAACAGCCTTCCCCAGCCCTCTGACAGCCCCTCTCAGGAGGTGGAAGGTCTCTATAAGGTCCCCCCAGAAACTTCTCCTCTCCAGGCTGAACACCCCCAACCCTCTCAGCCTGTCCCCAGAGCAGAGGGGCTCCAGCCCTGCCAAGATCCCTCTCTTCTCAGCCAGCAGCAGACAAACCTCCAGTGGCAGAGGAGGCTCCATGTCCCGTCTGGATCCCAGGAAGCCCGGGGGTCACTTGTTTTACTTGCCCAGCCGTCTTCCTCTTCCCCAGCCCAGGCTTCTCCCCGGCTGCTGGGTTCTCCTGTGCCTTGGCTTGGCTTTTCCAG
Organism: Upupa epops; assembly: GCA_013397515.1. Classification (NCBI taxonomy): domain Eukaryota; kingdom Metazoa; phylum Chordata; class Aves; order Bucerotiformes; family Upupidae; genus Upupa; species Upupa epops. The sequence goes on from VZRI01003396.1 coordinate 6,153, forward strand.
CAGAGGGGGATGCGACCTCACTGAAAGTGTCCTCCTCACCCACCGCCTGCGGGCACCACCTCACCCTGCTGCATCCTCACCCTCTGCCAGCCCCCAGCACTTGGGCACCCCGGGCTGCAGCAAATCTGCTTTTCAATTGCACCCCATAAACCCAGGGGAAGGATCCGACCCGCAGGAGAGCTGTTAACGAGGGCTGAGGAGCACGAGCAGCGACACGACCTCCAGCCCTGGCCTACCCGGCGTCACCCTCGACGGGTCGGCAGGGACTGGGGTGGGGAGATGATGCTGGGAATCGGGGGGTCACTGCCAGCTGGGGGCTGTGGCTCTGCGATGCACAGCAAGCCGGAGGGACAGAGCTTCACGCTTAAAGGACAGACAGAGCCCTTCCTGCAGCTGGGTCGGACAGGTAGGGGATCTGCAGGCAGGAGGGGATGTGCCCGAAGGCAGCTGGCCAGGAGCAGACCCCGCGGTGGGAGCTATCGCTCCTCTTACAGACTGCAGACCAGATGCTGTGAGCGATGCTCAGCGTGAGGCTGTGCTCAGCTCTCCCTCTCTGCTCTGGTCCTACACCGGCAACGTGGAGAAGCTGCCTGTTGCCTCATGATGAGGAAGAGTCTGACTCCTTCCCAGCAGGAGAAGCAGCAGCATCGCATCTACAGGCACCAGCATCCTCACGTGAACCACGTCTGCACCGATCAACAACAGCCAGACTACCCACTGCCTCAGCACCTCACCGAGCCCTTAACTGACTGGGGCACCTCGGGGTCTGTCAGTGCTGAAACCATTTCTTGGTGAGGAGCAGAGGAGCCCCAGCTCCTCCGCAGGTCCCTCTTGCATTGGGCTCTACGTGGCTTTAGCACCCTTTGCCACCTCTTCTGGGAGCTAGGTCCCCCGTTGGCACCTGAGGAACATGGGCACCGCTCACATGGCCACAACCCAAGCTGCACTCCAGGGTTCTTTCCTATCAAGCACTCCCTCTTCCAGCCACCCAGTTCTCTTCTCCTTGGCTAAATCATCTGAAAACAGACAGAGTCTGCAGCCACCCTGCCCCTTCCTGCTTTATATGCATGAGCAGCAACAGGAATGTAGGGTTTCACTGTCATGCCATCCACAAAAGCCTGCTGGAGAGCTTGGCTCTGATGATTAGCTCTGATTCTACAAGCAAGAAAACAAAAAGGAATAAAAATAAGGGAGAGCCCAGCATGTGGCTTCTGTGTCTGGCTGCTTCAAGGCTCCTCAGGAAGTCTGCCCGCTTGCTCAGGGCCCTCATCAGCGGCAAATCTGTGCGCATCCCAGTAATTGCTTGGGGTTCATCCTTTTTCTGATAATGAGGCAGAGGAGGGCAGGAGGGATGGCTTGATGTGCTCGCCAGCATCTTAGAGACTCTGACTCTGCCTGGCAACAGACCACCGCGGTCCCTCACCTCGAGGCATCCTCTTCGCTCAGCCGATGCTGTCGGGGGCAGGTGAGCGTCCCCGCCACTTCAGTGGGCAACCCCGGGCACCTTCCTCCCTGCACAGGATGCGCTCGGCTGGTGGAGGCCGGAGAAGGAGAAGTTTGATTTCCATCTGGAATTAAATGAGCAGAGGGGACGATGAAGAAGAAAGCCAGGTCCCCATCCAGCCCAGCGCACAGCTCTGGCACCGCTGCCGCCTGGGCAAACAAGCCACCCCGTTAGGCTGTGCAGGGCCCAGATAGCTCTGCTGTGCGACGGAGGGGACCCAGCTCCTCGTTCTGAACTCCCTGAACTTTGATGCAGGCCCAGCTTTCAGATTTCCACGGGGACCTTTCTCATTCCAAGCAAGAGCCGGAGGGTGTCATTTCCCTGCAGAGGCTGGACCACACAGCTCCTTCTCCCTCCGTGTGCCGTCCGTCCCCCTGCTCATCCTTGCCTGGCCTGTGTGAGACAGCTAGGAACCCAGCGGGCTGGGTTCTCCCCAGACACGGGGCACCCTGCTCGCTGAAACCAAAACCATAAATGAGGCTCCAGAATCCAGCGTGAGGACCTTTAAAACAAACCTCACCCCGCACACAGCTCCTCTGGAGCTGCGGGCACTCGGGAATCGTGATGGAAAACACGGGAGCTCAGGAGAGAGAGAGAGAATGCAGGCGATGCAGCTCTCCTTCCCACCCCGCTGGGCGAGCAGCAGTCATGAGACCCGCACAGCTTAAAGCCCACTGTTAGCCTTTCCCACCAGACAAATCCCTCTTTAGGAAACCCAAGCGCAAGGGAATTAGCACAACCGCCCGTTTCCTTCGCGCTCCGGGATGCAAAAGCATCCTAATCCAGGCGCCGGAGCTCCCGCTGCGCTCGCAGCCCCTCCGCTGGGGATTCCCACCGGCGGCTCTGCAGTCCTTCCCGGCAGCTCTGTTAGCCCTCCCTTCGGGGGCACGGGAAGGAGAAAAGGCTTCCCAACAGCATCCCTGCAGCTCGGCTGCTGCCCCCAGCCCAAGGAGGAGAGCGTGGCCTGGGTGCTGGGTGAAGGAGCTCGACAGCAGGCTGATCCTGCTGGGTTTTACTGGGTGAAGGGGCTGGTTGGGCTGCCCCCCTCCCCGAGTCGTTCAGTCAGGGGGACTCAGCTAAACAACCCCAGAGGGATCCCCAGTGCCGCTGCCCGACCCGTCCTTCACCCCGCTTGGCAGGGGCAGCCCAAAACCGTGATGCAAGGGTAAGGAAGCGCGAGGATTTCATTTCCATGAGACAATCTCTTCACGCAGCCACTAGAAATCTCTAGGCAGGGGGAACCGGTGTGGCTGGGCCACGGGCGCCTTCTGCACAGGGCGTGATGAACCTCCCGGCACTGAGCAGCCCGGAATAGCGATGTGCTGCATCCCATTCCTCCGGAGGGAGGGAGGGAGGGAGGCAGGGAGGAAGGAAGGAAGGAAGGACACGTGAAAAGAAAAATAGCACTAGATGATTCCGCTGCATCTTCTTTTTTTTCCCGTAACCCCTCTGGCCTTACAAACAGGAACTTCATTTTACACTAAAAATAAAGCCCGATGCCCGCTTCGCAGTTGCAGATGGGTGTTTCCAAGCAGGCTGCTAGGTTTCAGCCCCTTTCTATATGCAGCCTGGGCAAGGCTCGGCAGGAAAGTGCCTCGCTTTGCATTTGCTATATTTACATATCATCGGTTATCAGGAGAACAGGATGTCCCAGGGGATCTGAAATAGGATCCAGCGCACTCTGCGCCTCCCGGTCACTTCAGCCGCAGGCCGGCTCCGTATGACTGATACTCGTCTGCCCTGCTGGCACAGCCGCTCTGGCATCCCCGGCCTCCCCCCAGACCATGTCGGACACGTGTGGCTGTGGCACTGCAGGGCTCCCGTTTCTCCTTCTGCCACACCTTTCCTCGCAAGGGCAGAGGGGGTTCGCTCTGCCCTCAGTGGCATCAAGGAATCTCAGAACCACCAAGCCTGGAAGAGAGCTCCCAGATCACCCAGTTCAACCATCGCCCCGATCTCATCCTGCCCTCTCAGCCCTGTTCCCTACGGAACCCCTCCAGGGACAGTGAGTCCCCCCCTCCCTGGGCAGCCTGTCCCAAGCTCTGACCACCCTGCCAGGGAGGGGATTTGTCCTGATGGCCAAGCTGACCCTCTCCTGGCACCAACCCGGGGCTGTACTCTCCCCCCACTTTGTTTCCCACACCAAACGCCCGGGAGCCGTCGGGAGCGTCGCGGTACGGGGTGACGGAGCACAACAGGGCCGTTTCCCAGACACTGCAGAGCCCCTGCGAGGCAGCACACCGTCGCCTGGGAAGCAGGCTGGATGCCCTGCCTGCCTCAGCACCTCGGAGGTAAATGTCTTTTCACACGCTGGGCGAGGCTGCCAACCATTGTGCCTCCCGTACATCACTCCACCTTGATTTCAAACCACTCAGGCTTGCGCTTGGGAGTGGTTTCCAAGCATTCAGCTCGCCCATATCTTATCCACACTGGTTTCCTTTATGAGCTGCACCCACTGCAGGTCCAGAACTTTAAATGCAAACCCAAACAAATATGTGGTAGCGCTTCCCATTCCCACTGGGCTGGCCTGGAGTGGGAGTGGAGTGAGTCAGGAGTACCATAAAGGAAAGTGAAATAGATCCACCCTGAGCAGATGATAGGATCAGGGCAGATTAGTAGCCTTGGATCAGATTCAAGGGTCAGCATAAATCTTTAATCTTTGCAAAGTCCTCGAGACTCCCTCCCCTGCGCTCGGTCTCACATGCAGACGCACCAGGCATGACTAAACAGCTCTCTGCGGGGATGGCAGACGCTTCAGAAACTCCCGGCTGGTTTTGGTTTGCAAAATAAAACAATAAAGCTGCTCTCTGTTCTGCAAACGTGAGAACTTCCCTCTGCTTCACAGCGCCACTGTGCCAGCCCTGCACCCAGGCGCTGCCCCGGGACCCCCCGCTCCAGCCCTACCCGCTGCCCCTTGGCCAGTGAGGCCTCTCGGCCTTGCTCTGACCCCACGCAGAGGGGTGAGGAGTGAGCGCAGCCCCCGCGCTGGGTGCGATCAGGCGCCGGCACCCTGATGCGCTCCCCGCTGGTGCTGCGCTCAGGGGAATTAACTAATCTCCAGAGCTCCCAGGTTTCACGGGGAGCTGCGAGCGGTTCACTGGGGGTAACTGGCGTGGGGGAAACACCGGGCTGCCCTGGGATGGGGTCACACGCTCCTCAGTCTCTCCTCGAGCCCCTTCGCTACCCGCTGCTGGAGAGCGAAGGGGCTGGAGGAGAGGGCTGTGCCAGCTCTGCACCCAGCTGATGAGCAGAGGGAAAAGAGAGACGGGGGAAAGAAAAGAGAGAGAGGGAGAGAGAAAAACACACAAGCCCTGCCCTAGTTTTTGTTCCTCTGCGCTGGGCTGAGGCTCGAAGGATGTGGTTTGGTGGTCAGCGCGAACGCGAGCGAAAAATCTCAACAAAAATACTCAAAAAAATTCCTTTGATTTCATCCCCGCCAGGGCTCGGGAAATCACACGAGGGAAAACCCTGCCCACGCCGCCCCGTGGCGCAGATCCCTCGGTGGCCCCCGTCGGGATGCTGCGGCCCCTCCTTAAGCTCCCCCTCGCAGCCCGGCACGGGCAGGACGGCGGTCCCCGCAGCGGGGCTCGGGTACATCCGTCTCGTCAGCAGGCGATGGGCTCCGTCTGGAGCCTTCCTGATGGGCTGATCACGATTCGAGTCACTGCTGTGCACAAAGGGCCGGCCAGTTCCGTGCAAGTGAATATTTATACAGCCCCATAAACACCTTTGATGGGGAATTGCCTAATAGGACGGATGAGACGAAGAACCGCCGGTGGAGATGCTGGTGAGGCAGCACCTCGCAGCTCTACTCGTTCCAGGAATCCTTTGACTCATCTGCTGAGCAGCTCCGGGATCTCGGTCTTGTCGGTCTCCTTAAAAACCCACTTTTGTCTCAGTCCCGGGTTTCACAAGGCTCCTGCTGCCTCCTGACCTCGCTGTGCCCAGGTGCTTGCCGGAGCACGGCCACAGCTGGAAACCCCCTCTGTGGTTGATGCCGGGGCTTGTACCCGTCACTCGCGCTGCCTGGGCTGCCCCAGCGCACCCCACAAACCCCAGCAAGCAACCACTTGCTGCGGGACATCCAGCACCAGCCCTGGGGACGCGACTCTGCCCTCCTTAGGTGAGACCCCAGCAGCTCCCACCGGGCTGCGCTGCCCCCCTTGGCCGCTTTTACCCCTTTCTTCAGGGCAGCAGAGCCCCCCCCCAAACCCTTGAAGCACAGGGAAACCACCCTGGGGCTTGTGTGCCCCACCGAGCTCAGACCTCAGAGCTCCTCGCTGCCAGCCTGGGCGCCAGGGATGTCACCGAGCGCTGCGGTGGCTGCTGTTACTATGGGGACAGGCACTGCAGGACAAGCGGGATGAATGCAGAAAAAGCCCTGGCAGCAGCAACAGCAACGGTGGGGACAGAGCATCAGGGTCTCTGGGCCAGATGAGGGACCTCGTGCAGGGCACAGGGGCTGCAGGCGCTCTGCTGCCTCAGTTTCCCACAGAGTCCCCGCAGGAGCGGGTTGAGTCAGGCACACTCACTCCTTATTCACGGGGCTACGTGAGCCGCTGGGCAGAGGCTGCAGTGGCCCTGACCTCTGGGCACTCCAAAACCACAGAAAACGTGACGGGTGGCCAGCGGGCAGGGAGGACGGGCAACTGGTCCTTGAGGGACAGCTGTCAGAGCCTCCATCCTGGGGAGAGCACCTTGAGCAGCTGATGGTCCCTTCTGACCTCAACCCTTCCAATCCTCTGCGTCTAGGACGGGGGGTTTCAGGAGATGGGAGCTGTAGGGCAGATGGTTGGACTCGATGATCTCGAAGGTCTCTTCCACTCTTGATGATTAAAACCCTAGAACCTTCCAGAACCCAGTGTGGGGTGGTGGGGCTGACCAGCATCTCCAAAACCAAGCTGGTGGGACCCCTTGCTGCGGGTGGGACCGCTCGGTGTGGGTGGCCACGGAGGTTGTCAGGGGCTCCTGCGCTCCTGGAGCTGGTTTTGCCCATCAGGTGCCGACCCCAGCTGAAAGGGGCGGCTCTGAGGTGCCCGTGTTCCCGAGGGCATCGTCTTCGAAAGCGGCTCCTCCGCCGTGGGGTGATTCAAGGGGAAAGCTCCACCACACTCATTCTGGGAAGTTTCCGTTTGAATCGTCGCGAAGGGCGTTTGTTCCATGATAAACAGATTGCCTCAGTTCCCCAGCACCGCTGGGGGGGGGGGGGTAACTGCCACCCCCTCACTCCACAGCCCCTCCTGCATGGGGCCCTGAGTCATCCTCACCCAAAGGCTGGGCAGCGGGGATGGGACCCGCTGGGATCCCTCCCACACCCAAGGGGAATTCAGCCCCAGAGCAGCCGGTAGGGCTTTGAGGTCAAACTGCTTGTTTGAAACCAAGAAGCAGAGAAAACCCCTCGGCAACCAGTTCCTGGCCAGCGTGTGCTGAGCCAGGGCCCCTCCAGCGCTCACGGGGCTTTTCCAGCAGTGACCTGCAGCTCTGGCACGCCGGTGGGGCTGAACCCTTCCACTGGACGGATGAGGCTTACGGGAATCCCTGCCTGCCTCGCCACCACACCTCCAGCTGCCATCAAAGAGCCACACACTGGCTGGGGTAGAGGGGGAGCGCAGGGCTCCCCCAGTGCCAACCCCCTGCCACGGGCAGCGACACCTCTCACCAGAGCAGGGTGCCCAGAGCCCCATCCAACCTGGCCTTGGGCACTGCCAGGGATGCAGCAGCCACAGCCTCCCTGGGTGACCCATCAGCCAAGGAGGGCTGCTCAGAATGCTCTGGGGCTGCTCAGCACCCCACGATCCAGCTGCACCCCCAGAGCAGCACCCTACCCCGGGCTGGCTGTTGCATTTCCATGTGGCAACCAAGGAGCAGAAGTTGCTCATCAACTCCCTGTGTCTTGGGAGCAGGTTGGGTGCCTGGTGCCCCACTCAGCTCCAAGGAAGCATCTCGGCAGCAGAGAGATGAGCGAGGAGCAGGAATCCCACTCCCCTCACCCCTGTAATCCTAGGGAACAATGCGAAGGGAAATCTGGAGCCGGTGCAGCGCGCCGAAGGCAGCGACAGACCTCCCACTGGTTTCACTGGGCGTTCGAGCAAGCTGGGGCTGTTTGATCAGCACGGAACCAGCAGCACTAAGGACTCGCCAAGCCCTGGCATCACCCGCGTGGTGAAGGCGGCCGGAACACATCAGAGCGCGGTTGCCCATGCCCATAGGTCACATTTCATCGCCAGTCGCAGCCGTTTCCCAACGCCGCGTGCTAATACCACGCGATAACCATCGGCGACTGCTCCCGTCAGGGAGGAAATATTACCCCCGCCCGCATGGCGATCGATGGCTGAGACAGAGCTCCTCCAGCAGCTCTCCGGACCCAGGGGGAAAGACCCTGACGGTGGGCACGGCCGTACGAACGAGTCGGAGACGGGAATGGAAAGAAGAGTTAAAGCTGCTGCCGTAAGCGGCTCAGCCTCGCGTTCCTGTCGCACACATCCCCGGGCAAGAGTGCCGACGCGAACTCCGCGCACACCCCGTGACGAGGATCAAGAATATTTCAGGCCCTGCCGCTTGCATATTCATCAGGGCTTCCCAAGCTGGAGAGAGATCCCTGCCTTTCCCTGGGAGGGGTGGGGGGGCTAAGCGTTGTTTCCTAGCTGCCACCAAAAGGAGCCACTCAGCTCCCCAGCCAGGCACCCAGGAGAGCCCTGCATGGGAGGGAGGGGGATGCCAGTGGCACCGCGGGCTGCAGCAGAGAGGGAGCTGCTCTGCAGACAGAGAGAGAGGACTAATTATCCCTCCTTGCATGACAGCTCTGGCGACAACGCATGGCTGCAACCATTCCTTGGCCTCAGCTGTTGCTGGGAAAACAATGGGGTGGCATCCCGCCCCCGTGACGGAGTCAGAAGCAGAGGTTGGGAGAGGAGTTGGGGTGGATGGAACCCAGGGACAAGCCCAAAGGCTCGGCCAGCTCTTCCCTCAGCAGCATTTTCACCCTCACAGAGCAGAGTTCCCCAGCCACAGCCTGCAGGAGAACAGCAGACCCCTACCTGCTGTAACCAGACCTGACCTAGCCAGACCCAGCTTGGCTGGATCCACCTTACCCCAGCTGCACCACAGGAGTGCTGGCAGCCCGAGTCCTGCACTGGATTGTGTCTCCAGGGAGATGGTCCTGAGCTGGGACGGTGGCGCTGGGATGGAGGCACTGGCAGGGCAGCCAGACCCCCCTCCAGATCTCATTTTCCCGAGGGCACCAGAGCAGGTGGGGGGATCTGCTTTGTACTTTCAGGCACCCCTCCACCTTGCTCCTGGCAAATCAGTGCCAGGCTCCTCCAACCCCCCCAGGTGTGGGCTGTTCCCCAGCCCTCCCCAGTTAGCAGGATAACGAGGCACGGGCAGTGAAAAGCCCTCCCAGGCCAAGCTTTAGCCCTTCGCCCTTTCCAAAGGCACTGGGTGCCCCAGCAGTAACGGGGTGCCCCAGCAGTAACAGGGTGCCCCAGCAGTAACTGGGTGCCCCAGGGGCTGTGCCCAGGGCAAAAAAGCTGGGGAGAATGAGAGGGACAGAGGGAATCACCCATTTCAGAATGCCAGCTCTAAATGCCACCCTGCCTTCCCTAAAACCCAAGGGTGGGGGGCACGGGCACCCTCTGTTTGCCCGCCGTGCCCAGTGGTGCAGAGATCCTGCCCGACCGCCCAGCCCGGGGTGGTAACGGACATGTGGAGGCCAATTAGCAGGTTTGACCTGGCCGGCTGCCACCCAGAAGCACTGGGCCATTGCTCGAGTGCCACGCCGTGCCCGGGGAAGGGCAAGGGGAGAGAGCTAGGGGAGTCCAGGCTCCTGGCTGAGGCCGCACGCCGCCAGTCACAAGTACCCCAGCGCGAACGGCTCGTGTCACGTCGCCGGGGTCGGTGTCACCGGCTGCCTCTGCCCAGGCATCCCCAACCCTTCTTCTTCTTCTTCTTCTTCTTCTTCTTCTTCTTCCTCCCCCAGTGCCTGGAGGGGAAATTCAAGAAGTAAAAGCATCACCCCCCACCCTCCCCAGGCCTTGCTCAAGACCGGCTGCTTTTTCCCCGCTGCAGCAGCAGCAGCTCTCAGCAGAAACAGCAATTATCTGGTTGAGTCTGGTGCTGCTGGCCTGGAACATGCCATGACAACGTGCTCGGCTCTCAAAGCCGCTGTTGTACTGGGACACAGTTCAAGGCGCCGTGCAATGCCTGCGCGGGTAAACACGCCGCGCTTGCAGCGACACGCTCCGCGGATGAAAGCGGGGGCAGTGGCGGAGGAGCCCCGGCTCCCCGCCGTGGGGGTGGCGGAGGGTTGTTGGGGGGTCTCTGCGGGGTCTCCGGCGCTGGTGCTGCTCGGAGGGAGGATGAGATGATTCGGGGACTGGAGAGCCCTAGGGGGGTTGAGGGGGGAGTGGGGAGGGGGCTGGCGTTCAGCCGTGCGTGGTCTTCCAAAGTCACGGCACGTTCGGGGTGGATGGAGGGGAGGGAGGAGTAAGAGAAATGAAAGGAAATGAAAGAACAAGAAAATAAGAGAATAAATAAACAATAAAATAAAGAAAAAAAGAAATAAAATTAATAAAAAAGACAAAATGAAAAGAAAAAGAAATAAAAGAAAATAAAAAT
>VZRI01003396.1:29458-43396 GCA_013397515.1 Upupa epops
TATAATAATAATAATAATAATAATAATAATAATAATAATAATAATAATAATAATAATAATAATAATAATAAAATCAAGGAGCCAGACCAACACAGGACCAGAAACAACTGCAGCCCCCTAAAACTGCTGAGAAGGGGAAGGCAGAGCAGGCAGAGGGGGAGACGGGGGGTCGTTGCTCCTGCAGTTCAGGCTGGACACAGCTGATCCAAACCTTGACCTCTGCACCTGGCGCCCGCCGGACCCCGTCTGTGTGGCCGGGCTGTGCTCGTGGCGTGGCAGCCCCCGCCCGTGGCAGCCCCCACCCGTGGCTTCAGGGGGGGGTCAAGCTGTGGGAACCCACGGCGGTACCAGCGTGGTGGAGGCTGCTGCTCAGGGCTGCTGGCAGTCGGGCGTGGGAAGTTGGCTGGGGGCAGCGCCTGGCAGCGGCTCCGGCCGAGAGCCCAGCTGAACCCCTGCAGGGACCCCGTGAGCTCCCACGGCGGGAGCAAGGGGGAACAAGGCAGAGTCCCGCACGTGGACCGCCTGGCCTGGCTCTCCGCAGGCGTGTGTGGTCCAGACAGCATCACGGGGCGGGGAGGGGGGGAGCAGGATGCTCCGGTGTCTGGCGGAGGGCTGGGTGTGCTGAGAGAGGAGAAGGGAGCCCCGGCCCTCCAGCTTCCTGGGAGGTATCGAACATCTGAGCCCTTGGAATAAACAGGAGGCAGAGGAAACGCGGGGAAGTGCAGGTGCATGGGCTCCTGTGGAAGAGCCCAGCCACAGCATCCCCACGGGAGCGTTTCCTAGTCACGCAGACTTCACAAACACTTGGATGCGAAGCTCGTGAAGCTCTGGGGTTGTCTGGAGCAGCCGTGGGAGAAGGCAACCAGTCATTTGCTAAATCAGAAGCCAAACCTCTGAATCCAGATCCACCTCCTCCCAAAACTCCCCGGCCCGGTCCCATGTGCATCACGAGCCAGATGTGGCTTGGGCATCGCTCCTGCTGCAAATTCAGCTGAAATAAGCACAAAGGGGAATTAGATGGGATAGGAAATATTCGCAGTGGATTTGTGCCTAATCAAGATTACACACAGTTCTGCTGACTCTGTTCCTCTGGCACAGAACGGGACCACCCCGCACCGGGCAGCAGCCCCGATGCCACGGGGCTCCTCACCTCAACACCACTTCAAAGGGGGAATGTGCCCCTATGGACGTGGAAAATGCCGCCCGTCGGGGCAGAGGGAGGCAGAGGACACCCAAGGCATCCCCAGGAGAAGGGCTGGCTGACAGGAATGTCTCTCTCACAGTGCCCTTCCCTCTGTATCGCCAGCGATCTGGCTGAGAAGTCCCGGAGCAAACCACAACTGAGGGTGTTGCTGTCTTTCCCCAAATACTTTCTCTCATGAGGTTTTTAAGTAGTTTTGCCCCGCCTACACTGCCACTTTCATCTCCAGGTGAGCGGGAGCCGAGGTGGGACCGTACTGTCTGCCGGGGAGGTTCCTTTCCACGGTGTGGCCGGGGGGTTGGCAGGCAGAGCCCCTCGCGATGCGATGCTCTTCACCCCACGGACACAACGCCATGCGGCACCGTTTGCAGTGCCAGGAGCACTCGGGCAGTGCCCGCATCGCGGGGGAAGAGGCGCCTCTGGGTTCTACCTTCACGCCGTACGAGAGCCCGCGCGATGGCCAACGGGCAGCCACTGCCGCAGCGGGGTTCGGTAACTCCAGGCGATGCGACCTGCACCCCCAGGGCTGCGAGCAAACCACACACCTTTCGTTCCTGGGTGGCAAAAGATCATGTCCCTTCTCCTAGAGAGGGGGTTTGGAGGGTGTGCAAGTACTCTCCACGTGAAGGCATCTCGCCCCCTACTCCTCCCCTGCACTGGCAGCCCTGGAGGTGAGCGATCACCCACGGCTGAAGGAGTCTGAGACTCTGCCTCGAACCTCCTCAAGGTCCTGTGGGGACGTCAGCATCGGCCTCACACGACCCCTGTGCGGGGCCGAGTAAGGGATGGGAGAGGTCAGACGCTGCTCCGAGCCATCTTCCTAAGGGAACAGCGTTCACCTCATCCGAAACTCCTCACACGGGCCGGATCCCAATGATCCGGGCAAACGGAGATGGCCACACAAGTTCACGACGACCGTCCCTCCCGCCTCTATAAACTGCACGTCCGGATAATGAGAATAAAGTCCCGGCCCTGAGGAGCCGCGAACATCTGCAGCTGCTGCCCAGATGCGGTCGCCCGGAGCCTCGGCGAAGCTTTCAGGGGGAACCCCCCCCCCCACTCTCCCGCCTGCCTCGCACGTAACGCCAGAGCCCAGGACACAGCCTGCGCTTTGTAAACCTGGAGCGGGGAGACACCGAGCGCCTTTGATCTGCAGATACAGCAAGGATCTTTTGATTGAAGATTATGAGAAGGAATAACCATCTGCGAAGAAGCAGCCACGGACCCACGTTTTATTGAGGCCATATGGTGTCCGGGGCTGCGACGTATGAATTCAATTAGCTGCTGCTGTCTGCGTCAGTGATCCTGTACCCACCCAGTCATGTTTTTGGAACAAAGATTATAATATTCCCATGGATCCTCCAGACAGTGGGAGGTGTTTCCTTCACTGTGAAGGTTTTGGGAAGTGATGACTTGGTCTCATTTTCATCTTACCCTACTCTGCGTTTCTATAGTCCCTCGCTTCTCAAAGCTTGGAGCTCTCCCCGGGATGTCTGAGCCAGCTGCGGTGCTGAGTAAAGACAGCCCTCGCTCCAGCCTGCCTGTCAGGGCTCACGTTTCGGCTTTCCCTCGTGGGGAGCCTCTCCCATCCACCTCTCCCTACGCTGAGACCAAGCGTCAGGGTGGTTTGGAGACCCTCCTTTCTAACCTCAGCGACATCTGCCCCACTCTCCATCCCACGGAGCTTTCCAGGGGGTCAACTCAGGGCTCCGCTCTGCTGATGGGGAGGGCCCTGCTGCCAGTCTGGAAGGCTATCACCGCGTAAAGGATGCGGGAGATGGGAATGACCAGCTGCCTGACTGGCCACCAGCCCTGGGGCAGGCGGCTGAGTCTCCTGCCTGGGAAGCCAGGCCAGGCAGAGCCCTCTTAGTTGCCCCGAGCTTCCATGTGGAAGGCCCGTTCCTCCGGTGGAAGGAGTGGCTCGCAGCGCACGTTACGCTCGGCGAGCTGCGACTTCGCACCCATCTGCCTCCCTGCTGCATGGCGAGTGGGAGGAAATCCTGTTACGGGAGCGGGATGGGCAGTAGTCCCAGAGCAGCAGGTTGTAATTAGGGGCTGGAATGGCCTTGCACCTTCCTCTGCACCCCGATACCTCCTCTGCTTGAGGAACCGCCTTGAACAATGCTCCCGAGCAGCAAGCACCCCTCGGAAGGGCTGCTGGTTGCTGTTTGCTCCTAATGGCTTCTTTTTGGTAGGGGGAGGGATGGGGTTGTGGAGGATGCGTTGCTATTTATGGCTGTGTTTCGCGCAAGCCTTTCCCTCCCCTCCTCTCTCTGCGCTCATCCCAGCGCAGCCACAGCCCGCAGGGTTTAGCCTGGGCTAGCAGTCAGGGTTTGTGTAGCCTTGTGCTAAGGCACCACCACAGCAGCGATTCTCACCCCAAGTCCCGCTCACACCGGGGCCATCTCATCCCACGAGGCCACCCCTCTGCACTCCATAGCCCCTGGGTCCAGCCAGCAGCTCCTGCCCTGTATCCCCCTGTCCCGGGAGCACAGCCAGCAGTGCATTCCCTGTGGAAAACCCCTTTTCCCAGGCTCTTTTACAACAGCCACAGGTTCAGCATCACTGCCACCTTGGACCTTGCCTGGGGGCTGGTGACCTGGGGGTTCCCACACCGCTGCACCTCATCAGCTTGCACGCCCGTTCATGGTGCCTGACCACCCCCAGTCCACTGTCACAGGCTGGGTACAGAGCTCAGAGACGGCTGCTGCCACCCCAGCGTGTGCCTGGGCTCCAGTTATCTCCCCCCCATGTTAATGTCACTCAGCTGGTGGGAGAGGACAGCCAGCTGGAACACCCCAACACCCTCTACATCTGAGAAACACGCTCCTGCCACCCACCCGAACGCTGGGACAGAGCCCCTCGGGCTGGCCTTCCTCTGCCGCGCTGAGAACACCTGGAGCAGCAGGGGGATGCTTTGCCCTGTGGTTGAGAACCACCCCAACCTGCAGCAGCCCGTGGTAACAGCCCCTTGTCCCAGGGCTTCTCCACCAGAGAGCCAGTCTGACCCTGCTTCCAGAACAGCTTTGCAGTACGTGGCCGCATTCCTCCAGCCTGATGTCGATGCTGGGAACTGCTGACTTCACACTGGAGCTGATGGAAGGGCCATCCCCTCCCGGAGCCTTCCCTGGGGACCAGCTGCGGGCTCCATCAGGTCACCCAGAGGGACCTCAGGGCCAAGCTAGAGGATTCTGAGCGCAGCAGCGCACAGCAGACCCACCGCTTCCCCGGGACTTCTCTTTCCTCTGCCAGCTGGGTCTCACAAAGAGGAGCGCTGGCGAGGCAGCCATGAGCGAAGAGCCGTGGAGAGGAGGGATGAGAAAATGGAGCAGGTTCTCATTAGGGTGCGACGCGTGTCATAACGACTTGAGGAAGCACGGGGATGGCAGGGCTCATTTCACTCTGGATCCCACAGCGCCCGCCTGCGCGTGCAGCTGCTACAGGCCTGGAATGTAATTCCACAGCTCTGCCTAACCCAAACAGCCCTTGCTCCTTCCTTCCTTCCTTCCCAGGACCTCTTGGGAAGCTGTGTCTGATCCAGGGCGCCACTTGCTGTGGGGTTCTTCTCCCTGGCTCAACCGCTTGATGAAGTGCTCGGAAGAAGAAGGGTTGGAGGAGGCTGGTTCCAACCTGAAACCCAGCGACGGGGACTACTCAACCTCCCTCCGCAGGCATCGCTCTGGATGCTCAGCCTCCCTTGCCACAACTCACACGAGCATCCCCGCGCTGCCACCACCAGATGCCCCGGGTTGCCAGCCTCACGGTTAGGTTTATCCGAGGGACCCCCTCCCGTCTGCCAGCAGCTCCTCCAGGACACCCCCCACCCCGAGCGCAGCCCGTGCCAGGCGGTGGGTGTCGGGCTCCCAGAGCTCGATGCAGAACCTTCCCCAGGCGCCGAATCCACCCACTCCTGCCCATCAGCATCACGCAGTGCTCATGTCACCCGTCGCAGGGTGAGCAGTTGGCTGGCTGAAGCCGAGCTGTGGCTAATGTTTTGGGGGGAAGCACCTCACGTCAAAGCAAGCGAAGAGCAGAGCTGTGCCACAGCGACGCGGGGAGCTGCTGAGGGGCTCCTCTGCTGCCAAAGCTCCCTGGTTCCCTAAAGCTGCTGCATCACCCCCTTATGATACCGGTGTTGCAGGAATGAGACCCTCGGCTTTGACGCTGCCCAAGGATCATAGAATCCTTAGGGATGAGAAGGGACCTGGAAAGATCACCCAGTCCAGCCCCCCTGCCACAGCAGGGTCACCCAGACCCAGTGGCACAGGAACACAGCCAGGCGGGGCTGGAACGTCTCCATAGCTAGAGGCACCATCCCTGGAGGGGTTCAACAACCGGGCAGCCAGGGGGGTTGAGGAGATGGGGTAGCGCTTGGGAGTTGTAGGGTGGACGGTTGGGCTTGATGATCTTCTCCAACCTCAATTCAGTGGGGGGTTTCCCAGCTCTCAGAGCCCCTTATGTTGACCCCAGCAGACCCTTACATGGTGCAAGCTGTACCCCACACAGATGGCTGTACCACAGCCATCTCGTTTGCTCATTGCTCCTTCCCACGGCAAGAAGCTGCAGGCTCTGGGCTTCCCAAGCCCTTCCCCAGCCAGAGCAGGCTGTGCAGGCAGGAACGCAGCAACACCTGCAAGAGGAGCCGCTGCAGTCCGAGCCCAGGGGCAAGCAGTGCATGCAGCAGACGGCTGCAACAGGTTGATCGCGTGTGAGCTACAAAGACCACGAGCAAGCGTGTCGAAACGGTCTGGGTCCCGCGACCTCGTACGTGAGGGAAGAACAATCCCTTTTAGTCATTCAGAGCGGGCAAAGGACTCGGGCCTCCTAACTACTCTGCTCCCAGAAGTTATTCCAGCCCTGTGGAGCCACATATATTTGCTTACTAACTATGTGACTGCAGGAGCGAGGGCCTCCTGCCTCTGCGTCTCTGGAGCTACGCGGCGGTATGTAAAATGGCAGAGCCTTTTATAGCCCGGTGCCCACACAGCCTCAGCAGCACCAGTCATTTCCTATTTACATCAAAAGCAGCCCAGTTCAGCAGAGATCGCGGCGGCTGCAGCCAGCAAGGTGCTTTCTGCAGGTGTGGACGGGTGATTCAGCCTCCTGCCAGCAGCTTGGGACCGGCTCCAGCCAGGCACCCTCTGCCCACAGCTTATCTTCATCCTCCCGCTCCCGGTGCTTCCCTAAACCCCATAGCCGTCCCGTCTGGCCTCACCCTCTTTCTCAGCAGAGGGTTTGGATGGTTTCCACAGCTCGCTGCCTCTTCCTCCCAGAGGAAGTTCTCCTTAAAAGCTGCTCCCTTGGAAAACCTCCAGCCAGAGGATGGGACATCGCCCGCCCGCCCCGATCCCCTAATCTTTCCTGATTAGAGCAACAACCCTCCGAGTCTCTCCTACGCCCCAGACGGGTCTTCCTCTGCTCCCACAAACAGCATCCCCTTCCAGCTACCAGCCCTGCTCCCAGCTCCTGCCCTCACTCACCCTTCCCCAGTCCCTACAGTTTGCTGCAGAGCCCAGATGTCGGAGCTCTGCAGCACTCGGGGCGAGTATCTGGGGGGGCATCTGGACCCGATCCGGCTGAGGTAGCAGGGGATTGAGAAGCGCACGTGGCAGTGAAGCACCCCGCGGCACAGACAGTTGGCTGAAGGCTGTCGCTTCTGGCTACTCCTAAAAAAACCATCGGAAACACTAAAATACACTGGGCTTTTTTGCTCGCCACCCCTTGGGAATGCTGGTGTTGTTCCCAGCCAGCAGCGAGGAGCTGTCAGGATGCCCAGAGCGTGACACGACCGGCTCAACGCCCCTGGCAACCCCAGATTCACTGGAAATGACGGTGCTGGGCTGGACGGTCTGGTGCTGTGGCTTGCGCTCGGCTCAAGGCACTTCCTGAAGACAGAGCCTCTGCCTTCTTATTTAAAACGAGAGAAGAGCTTCATCCCTGTCAGCCAACCCCAAGCAGCACTCCCTGCAGCTATCAGTGAGGACACGGGGCATCCTCGGGGACCAGCCCACCTCCAGCAGGCATCACCCCATGAATCACACGCGCTGCGGCTCAGCATCCCCAAAATTAGAGAGGTTCGAGGGCAGCGTCTGGGCGCGAGAAGCCCCGTCTCACCGTGACTGGAGACGGCGCTGAAAGGCAGCCGCCGGAATTAGGGAGGTGGAAGACCTTTATTTAGCCCCGTCCTCCGTGGTGAAACCTCCTCCGGATTTCCAGCGAAACCCCCCCCTCTCGGAGGATGTCAGGGTGCTGAGTAACAGGAGCGGTGCAGCTGACTGCCCTGACCTC
The DNA here is from genome assembly GCA_013397515.1 of Upupa epops. NCBI lineage: Eukaryota > Metazoa > Chordata > Aves > Bucerotiformes > Upupidae > Upupa > Upupa epops. The sequence continues at coordinate 36,948 of VZRI01003396.1, forward strand.
CTCCACGCCGCTCAGCCCTCTGTGTTCTGGAGACCAAACTGTTTTCATCAGAAAGTAACTTCCTCTGAAAGCAACTGGGAGAACTTTGGGGGGGACTCTCCTTAGGGGGGTTGTTCTTCCTTGAAAAGACAAATAAATTCTCTCTCTGCTTGCAAAGAAAACTCTAAGCCCTCCTCTCCCCACAAATTCCCAGGCTCATCCTGCCCCTGCTTCTGCCTTTCCCTCCAGCCAGCTCATTCCTCTCTCAGCAGCGCTTGCAGCAGGAGTGGGGTCACCACCACCACCACCCCAGTCACACAGCCAAGCCAACAGCTTTCCAGAAAATGAAATTAAAAGGAAACAACCCCAAAATCTGCTCTCCTGGCCTCTCACCCCCGCTGCTCGCTCATCACCAGCCCGGGTGGAAATTCCCTGGCAGGAGCCACTCTTTCCATTCCACGTGTTCCTGAGAAGAGAGGTCTGGGAGGTGAGCTGTGCGGTGCCAGAGCTGCAGCCTCAGCCACGACCCTCTCAACCCATCGAGGCAGCACCCCAGTGCTGGTGACAGCTGGGGATCACCTAGGGATCGTCTGCTCTTGCTTACCCAAAGCCAACCGTGGGCTTCTGATGGCCCGAGCAGCGATGCTCCTGGGCTCCAAGGCAGGAGAAGCCACTCTGTGGTTGCGTGGAGAGACACAACCCCAGGATAAGCAACCATTAGTGGTTCTCTCCTCATGTGGCTTGAGAGGCACCCTTTGCTCACGTGCAACTGTCCCTGTGCACCGTGTCCTGCACCGGTGCTGCCAGGCACCTGTGGAGGTGCCACCTGAGCTGGCATGAGGTGGCAGGAGGATGCACAGGGCATCACCAATCCATCAGCCCTTGGCCATCACTACCCCACCTTTGAATCACAGAATCATTGAGGTTGGAAGAGACCTGCAAGCTCATCCAGTCCAACCATCAACCCAACCTCACCCTGCCCTCTACACCCTGTCCCCCACAGCTACTCCTTGTTTGAACCCCTCCAGGGACGGCACCTCCCCACCCCAGGCAGCCTGTTCCAGTGCCTGACCGCTCTGTCAGGGAAGAGGTTTCTCCTGATGGCCATCCTAACCCTCCCCTGGCACCACTCGAGGCCGTTTCCTCTTGTTTTATCACTGGAGCCTGGCGAGAGGAGGCTGACCCCCTCCTCTCTCCACCCTCCTGTCGGGTAGCTGTAAAGAGCAGCAAGGTCTCCCCTCATCGTCCTTGTCTCTCCAGACTAAACAACAGCTCCCTCAGCCGCTCCTCATCAGACCTGCCCTCCAGGCCCTTCCCTGGCTCTGTTGCCCTTCTCTGGACCCACTTGATCTTCTTTCTAACGAGGACAACACGGACAACCCCCAGAACCAGCCACGCACTGCGGGCGGCTGAGGACGAGCCAAGTGACTCAGAGGAGGGGAGGCTTCCAGGTTGGCCAGGCCACGGGGGAACTGGCAGCCCCCGTCTGGCAGAGGAAGTGAGATGGGGAAGTTGAGCGAGTTGGCACAGGAGGAGGAGGTCAGCGGTGGGTCGGGTTGGGTGGGCACGCGCAGGCACTGCCCAGCTTCCTTTCAGATGAAACTCAGAAGCCGGCGCTGGCTCTCCCTCCCTCGCGAGGGCACACGACGTGGGAGGATCTCTCTGCACGTCTGCCCAGATGCCCCCCTCAGCCAGAAGCCGACGGAACAAGGCTTTCCCGTGTTTTCACTGCCGGTGCTGTCGCTCGACTGTCGCCCTCGATCCGCACGGGCAGTCTCTCGAGCGAATTCTGCCAGCCAAGGGCTCTGGGCTTTTCTTTCAGTACAGACAGCACTGTCGAAAGTTCAGACCTCTCTGTCTCTCCCTCAGTGCCACTACAGTTACCTAGAAATCATGTCATCATCCCGCCACTTCTGGAAACTCAGCGTGAGGCAGGGTTTAATCTCAGCCGTCACCGGCCAAGGACATTCTTGGGCTCCACCAAGACGTCTTAGCAACTGCCCTGAAGTGAGCGCAGCGCCGCCACCCCTGCCCTCGGCCCGATGATTGATGGCTGTCGCATCGCTTGGGTCAAGGGAAGGGAGATGAATAGGAGCGAAAGCAGCGGCTCTGGCTTCGTCGGGAGCGGCGGCGATGGGATTCCTGCAACCACGGATGGCAGCGCCTCGCCGCTCCGGGGTCACGGTATGGGCAGACACCCGTGGCACTGCACAAACCCCGCTCCCCCGCCGCCCGTCCCCGGGGCGAAGCCAAAATCATGGGACTGAAAGAGTGAGAATGAAAAAAGGACAAAGCGATCACAAGACGGGTGGGCGGCGCAGGGGGGGTGGCTGCAGCCAGGGCGTCACGTGCAGGCAGCCTGGCGCTGCCCTTTGCCACCCGGGGATGCGGGGAAGCAGCCGGGTTCTCCTCCGGGAGAGCCTCAAGAGCTGCGCCCTTCAGGGAGGAAGGCTCTGTGTGTCTTCAGGCAAAGAGGGGCCACTGCTTCGCCACCTGCCACTGCGGGACTGGTGCAGGCAGGATGGAGAACAGGCTGACTCCTATTTCCCGGGAGATGGTTCAGACAGATTTAGGAAAAACTGAGCAGTCTCCTGTGCCAGGACCCATCGCAGATGCTGATGGAAAGGCAGGATCTAGCTCAAGCACTTGGAGCCTGTGCCACGGCTCCTTGCCAAACGATGCAGCAGAGGAGTCCGTGATCGGCAGCAGAGACCGGGCTCAGCTCCCCATGGGGACCCCCAGCCAGTCCAGCCCTGCGAACGAGGGGTCTGTGTGGGGTAAGGAGGCACCTGACCTTGGCTGCACAAGTCCTGGTGCTCCCTGGTGACTTTTCTCTAGCCAGACGGGCCCCTATGTCAGAGGAGAAGTTTGGTCGGATGAGCTGTCTGCTTCCCCACAGTGGATGGAGCCAGGGAAAGGCCCAGAACGGGAAGGGATGGGGTCAGACCTGGTGCCCAAACATGCCTCACCAGGAGGCAGATGACCTGTGGTGAAACAAGCACGGTGGGAGTGCCCTCCTACTTGGCATCCTCATGCAAACCAGGCCCTTCGGATCTGCTCCATCTTCCTCCCTCCACTCCCCCTTCCAAACCCAGCCCTGAAAGCCATCTGCAAGACCCTCGGGGCTAAGGCCACCAAACGTCCCCTCGCAGCGGGGTTCACCACGGGCAGGTTACACCACTAAAGCCATCGACCGGCCAATGAGAACCCCAAAACCTGCTGGGTCTGCAGCAGCGGGCGACCCGCAGGCTCCCTGAGCGCCTCTGCTCCGTGGGGAGGTGTCAGAACCAGTAACTGCTGTTGGCAAATCAACCTCTGCAACAACCCAGAGCGTCTGACTGCTGGTCTTGTGCCTCGATCACAAGACGATCTCTCCCTCTGCAAGAGCACCAAGAGCACAGGATGAAACAGCCCTTCTCTTGCCCAACACCTCCCCCACGGCCACGTTCCACTTAGACCTTGGTAGAGGAGGAGGAGAGCCAGTACAGTTCCAGGGCAGCCTGGTGTGGGGGCTCCTCTCTAAGCTCTGAGCTGTCAGGGGTTTGCACTCCCGTCAGGGTAATCCCTGCTGCTCTGAGCTTCACCTCCCTCCTAACCTCAGCCCCAGCAGACGCAGCCACGTTGAAGGCTTGTTTCTTCAGGGGAGGAGGCAGAGATGACACCCCGAAAACTAGACAGGACTCTCTATCCTTTCCTTTCTTACTGCATCCTCGAAACAACACGAGGGCATCGGCCCCGAGTGCTTTGTGTGGAAAGTGGCTGCAGCCTCCAGCGAGGAGTCCGCATCAGGATCAGGTTTGCTCAGTGGAACATCGCTATAAACTGAACCCCCTGGATCCAGCTCCTCAGGATATCCCTCTTTCCTGACCCTGACCCAAACCCCACTCAGAGATTTTCCGCTGGCTGCAGTGAAACCTGGATGAGATCAGCTAACCAGAGCTCCTCTGCCCTCTCCAGCAGAGTCACAGGCTGTCAGGGGGTGGAAGGGCCCTCCGAACATCATCAGGTCCAACCCCCCCTGCCACAGCAGGACCAGAACCAGAGAGCAGTGAGCCCCAGGGCCTCACAGGTCAAACTCAGGAGAAGCAGAACCCACTGGGAGCTCAGTATTGCTCCTGTCCTCTGCTGCTCCCATTCCCAGCACAGGGTAGTGGGCTGTGCTCTGCACTGACCAGAGATGCTCCAGGTCCCAGGCACACGTGCTGCTTGCTTGGGTCTCAGTTCCAAACTACCCCAGCATAAGCCACACACCTTGAGAGATAGAAGCAAAGCCAAGGAAGGTGCTGCTGCTGCTCCCCAGGGTCGGTGCTTTGCCCTGCCTCTACTCACACGCCTTGGGGAGTCACCCCGTGTCTTGCAGAACTGCTTTCCCACAGCACTAATGTCTCGAGCAGCCTGGATTTCACCCCATTCCCCTTCTCATTAGCCAAGTGACTTCTCCTTCCTGTAATCAATAAGGCCCCTCTGCAGAACGGGATCACTTGGAAGAAAAAACCCCCCAGTAAAAGTTCCCCTGGTCCCGTTCGCACCGGTCCCGCTGTCCCTGGCGCAAACTGAACTCTCTTTCCTCAGCAGACAGACAACGTGGCTTTTCATTACCCTCCTCTCTCCCTCCGCCTTGGCCTGACCCATTTCCTCTCGGGTTGGGGTGGTGGTTTTCTTCTCCCCCTTCCTGCCAACTGAATCAAATCCTGTAAGTAACCTTTAAGGGTTCCTTCGTCTTTATTTTGTTCCTATTAACCTTCTGTTTCTCTGGATAATTCTGCAGCCAAGAGTAGGTGTGACTCCCACGTTACACGTCTAGCTGTGCTGTTGACTCATGTGCTGTGCTCGCAAAGCCAGCTCCTTTACTGGGAAGGCTTATGCAACGTAGCGAGGTCTCCCGGAGCATATGCTCTCACTCGAGCTGTGAGATTTCTGCTTGTTCCCTCTGCCGAACGAGACTGGAGACGCCGGTGGGCCGCGCACAAGGTGCACGTTCAGCCCTTACTATGCCCCGCGTACGCGCACGGATCCCCGGGCCCCCGCACAGCCCGCGGGAGAGGTGCTTTGGGCAGCTTCCCCCCCACTACTCGCACTCTCTTCTCCAGACCCCCCCNTGCCTCCGCCGCTCCGCTGGCTGCCCCGCCGGTGCCCCCCGCCCCCCCCAGGACTGCCCGCAGAGGGGCACCGGCTCTCCCCGTGGCACAGAGACATCGTTATATAAAGTGAACTTAACAGACGGCCAGATTTGGCCTGTCATGCTGCGAGGGCTCTTGCACAGATCTGTTCGGTGTTTTTTTGAGGAGGGAAACTAGCAAGACATGTGGTGAAAAACACCCTATAGCTCCTAACTAATGTCTCTGCGATGCAGCCATCTGTTCCCATGAACTTCAAGTGAGAAGCAGCCACCATGCTGAAGGCAGGCGCTTAAAAAAGAGACAGGATGGAGCCCCTCCGTTCCTTGGACAGGAACCCGCGGCGATGCCCGCACCAGCGACAGCCCCCGTGGGGACGGTGGCTGAGGGAAAGCTGAGGCTACAGAGATTCCCGATGCTCCTGCGGGTGCAGGAGGGAGCGAGGTAGGGTGGATGCAAGAAGCAGAGACATGGTACCCAGGGACAGCAGCATCCCTGGCAGGGAAGGGATTCATCCCAGGTGATAGGGTGGATGCAGGAAGCGGGGCTGTGGTACCCACAGACATCCCTGGCAGGGATGGGATCCATCCCAGGCGATAGGGTGGATATAGGAAGTACAACAGTGGTACCCAGGGACAGCAGCATCCCTGGCAGGGAAGGGATTCACCCCAGGCAATAGGGTGGATGCAAGAAGCAGGGCCATTGTNGGATAGGATGGATGCAGGAAGTGGTACCCACAGGCAGCAGCATCCCTGGCAGGGATGGGATCCATCCCAGGCAATAGGGTGGATGCAGGAAGCAGGGCCATGGTACCCACAGACAGCAGCATCCCTGACAGGGAAGGGATCCATCCCAGGCAATAGGGTGGATGCAGGAAGTACGACAGTGGTACCCACAGAGAGGAGCATCCCTGGCAGGGATGGGATCCATTCCAGGCGATAGGGTGGATGCAGGAAGTGGTACCCACAGACAGCAGCACCCCTGGCAGGGATGGGATCCATCCCAGGCAATAGGATGGATGCAGGAAGCAGGGCCATGGTACGGAGGGANNGGATGGGATCCATCCCCAGGCAATAGGATGGATGCAGGAAGCAGGGCCATGGTACGGAGGGACAGCAGCATCCCTGTCAGGGATGGGATCCATCCCAGGCAGCCAGGCCGGAGCGAGGCAGAGCTGTGCAGCTCCGGGCAGCCTCTGCTCCTCCCCACAAGCCTCATAAACCCACAAGATCCATCCAATAACACAAATAAACCCCACGCTCTGGAAAGAAACCTGCGACCTCGCCGACGCACGACCCGCTCGGCTTTTTAAGCCGGGTTTTGGAGACAGAGCCTCCCCCCCCCCCCCCCCCC
>VZRI01003397.1:952-21001 GCA_013397515.1 Upupa epops
CAGGCTGAACAGCCCCAGCTCTCCCAGCCTCTCCCCGCAGGCAGATCCAGACCCTGATCATTTCAGCGGCTCTGAGCTGGACTCTGACCAGTAGCTCCCAGTCCTTAAACGGGGCAGCCCAGAACTGGCCGCAGTGCTGCAGGGCAGGGCAGGGCAGAGGGGAGGTCGGGGCTGGGCCCGGGAGCCCCCAACCGGGAGCCCCCAACCACCCCTGGATTAACTGACTCCCCTCCCGTCAGGGCCCTGCCAGCTCCTCTGTTCCGGTCAGGCCCGGGCTGGAAGGAAGCGACGGCGGCTTGTAGCGCCCCGTCAGCGCGGCTGGGCGGGGAGGGCTGGGGCCCGCCATGTCCAGGCCCGCGCCATGTCCGCCTGCGCCGCCATTTCCCGGCCGGGCCCGTCCCCCACCCGAANCCGGAACCCCCTCCCTCTTCGTGGCGCCATGGGAGGAGGCGGAAGTGACGTCAGGCCCCTGCGCGGGGCACGCTGGGAGTTGTAGTCTTCGCGCCTCTAACGGTCCAAGCGCTTCAACCCGGAACGGACTACAGCTCCCGGCAGCCCCGGCGGCGGGCGGCGGCGGGCGCGAAGCGGAAGTGCGTGCAGCAGAGGCGGAGGCGCCTGGCTGCGGAGGAGGCCGCGAGCGGAGCGGGTCCGGTGAGTACGGTGAGGCCCGGCCTGGCCCCCGTCACCTCCTTTCTTCTTCTCTTTCCCCGCATCGCCTCGAGGGCCTTCCGCGGGGCCTGGCTCGGATGGGCCTGCCGCATCGTGCCCCGCGCTAGGCCGCGACGCGGCCCCCCCGCCACGTGCCGGGCGCGGCCCTCTCCGCTCTCCTTGGGCCCCGGTACCGAACCGAGCGCGGACTCGTTCCTGGGCTAGGCCCGGTCTCGCATCGCCTTCCCCTGTCCTTAGAGTCGGCGAGGGCCTGCGCCTGAGGCCGCCCTTGTCCCGCCTCGGCCTGGCCTGGCCTGGCCTGGTCGCGGGTGCTCGCTGCCCTGTTCCTGGACGCGTCCGGATCCCGCCTGGGCCTCTGGGCCCCCATTTCGGGCCTAGGGCCCATCCCTGGAGTTTTTTCCTCCCCTCACAGCCCGTGTCTGGGGTTCCCGCTGTGGTAAGGGAGCAGCTGCCCGTATTCTTGGGGAGAGGCATGGGCGGCCTGTCCGGGCCGCAGCCGGGACCCCGTAGGCTGGGGCCTGGACCTTGGTGTTCGCAGCTCGCACAGAGTCCCCAGACCAGGACGCTGCACCGCGTGTTCCTTGGTGCAGCGCGGTACACGGAGGTTTGTTCACCCACAGCACCCAGTTGGCACCTTCTCCCTTCAAAGTGAAGTTTAGTAGAAGTTCAGACGATGCAGTACAATGGGCATTGAGTCCTCGGCCCCCGTTATCAAGGCTGTTGAGGTTTTGTTCCCCAATCTCTGGTTGGTTTGAGGCCATTAATGCGTTGGGCTTTTCGAAAAACACATTTCAAATCCTCCGTAAGGTGATTTGCATGGGAATTGGCTCCTGAGCGAGTTTACATGCCAGAAGGTGACTTGATGAGGCTGGGATAAGCGGTGCTTTGTGGAGCAGGTTCCCTTCTCCGTGCTTGTGTGTGTGACAGAGAGATCTGGAGCGGTGGAGTGGGAGAGGTGTGTATGCAACAGCCTCTCCTCTGCACTTGCTGGAGCTGGAGGTGGGCTGCCCGTTGGTTAAGGACACGAAGATGTGTAGGACAGATTTGTTCATTAAAACAGACACTGTGTAAAGCTGTTTGGAACAGCTATAGGTTGTCTCAGAACCGGTGGGTGGAAGGAGAAGAGCTGTTACTGAGCACCTGTGTGAGAGGCTGCAGGGTCACATCAGCAAATGGACGTTGTCAGGATGCTCTTTCCTAAGAGCACAGGCAGTTAACTCCCCCTGTTGCTCTCTTTTAAGGCCTCCTGCAGCGTTCTTCCCGCCAGTAACAGGGGCGGGCGGTTGTGTGGGTGTTTCTGGTGCAGGCAGTGTGTGTTTAATGTGCCTTTTGTGTAGACGCTGCCCTCGAGTGCTGTGGCTGAGGAGATGTGCTCTTTGGGTTTGGATTGCGTAACCTGCCCTCCATCCCTTTATAAAGATGATTTTTGAACCCTGGCCAATCCCACTGCCCTTAGGGGATACAAAAAGATGGGTGTTTAGGGACAGCAGTGCCTTCTCCTGGAGCCCTGTGGTCGCTGCTCAGTGCAGGTGCCCAGCACAGGGTGAGGAAATGGCTGACGTGGGCAGTTACACAATCAGAGAGGATAAACCGAGGCAGAGACTGTAGAGAACTGTCTAAAATGTTTGGGATTGTGACACAGGATTCTCTGGAGCTTTGAGGGCCTTGGGATTATGACTGTGGCTTCCCTGGACCCTGCAGCGTGTTCTTGCTTCACATCCTCCCCACTGTGAATTGGTGGTTCCTGCTGGAGCCAGAACGGGAGGGACTTCGGGTGAGAAGTCACTCTCAGAAGTTGTCGGTGAAGACCTTAAGCAGTCGGTCTTGCTGGTTCAAAGTGCTGCCTCTGAGGCTGTAGCTCAGTCCAGCTGCGCCCATCTGTGAGGCAGTGGAGCTGTGCCCGTGTCCTGCCTGGAGAGCTCTTGCAGAAGTCGTGGCTGTGTTTGTGCTCAGTTGCTGCCTGGTGCCTTCCTGCTGTTCCCCTTCCTCCATTCTTTTGTCGCCCACTTGGCCCTGGCTCTGCACAGTGACGGTTTCCGCTGGCGGAAGTTGTTAATTGTTTAACTTGCTTCCATATCTGGAAAAGTTTACGACACCCTGAGCTGCTAGGTGGCTGCGGGCGCCAGGACAGGGCAGTCAGATGCTTTCCTCTGCGTGACAAAGTGGAGAGTTATCTATCGAGCCACAGCGCTCAGGCCCCAGGCAGGGCTAGGGAGCTCGTGGGATGTGATCCTGCGGGGCTGGGTGAACAGCGGGTGTTGGGGCTGTGCTGCTCTCTGCGCTTCCAGCTGACCCTGGGTACTCTGGGCACGCTCCTGTTCCTCAGTGAGCCTGGAGCGTGGCTTAATGCTGCTCTGCGTGGTTCTCTGCTGGCTCCTGGGGTGAGGAGAGGGTGGCAGAGTCGCCCAGGAGCTCCCTGTGATGAGGAGAAGGTGGCCCAGGAGCTCTCGGTGTCTCTGTCCCTGCTGGATTCCACCCAGAGCGGTGCCGGGCAGGAGCCGGTGCCATTTTGTTTGTGGCTGAGGGCTGGGTTGTAGGTCTGGAGCTCCCTCACCATGGAGGCCAGGGCCCTCCCCCTGCCACAGAGCAGTGCCAGGGGCTGAGTGATAGCTCTGAGGAAGCAAAGGGTTCCTGCTTAATTTAGCGGGATGGTGTCAGAGCTATGAATAGTGGAACCTGGGGTTACATTTCAGAGCAGCCCAGAGTTGTGTTTGAGCCCTCCACTCCATGGTAACCGGAAGCCGTCGTGTCCATAAAAGAAGAGATGATAATGGCAGGCAGGCAGAGATGCCGCCCGGCCGCGCCGTGGGAGTGCTGCCGTCTTGGGGAGGGGGTTCCTTGCCTCCCCGGCCCTGCCCAGGCCCTTTATTCCCCGCGATGTGTGAGCAGACTTTGGGCCGTTGCCCTGCGGCTGTGCGTGAGTGAGGCCTCTCTGCAGAACCCTGCTCGTGGCTGCTGCTCCTTTGGTACCGGGGCGAGGGGACCGCTCCTGGTTTCGTCTCCAGATTCGTCACCCAGCCATTTTTAGCCCGACGTGATTTAGTGTCAGGTAGCTGTGCAAACCCCAAAAAAGCCCCCTCCGTAACGTGAGGGGGGCTGTGCCCTGCCCAGCTCCCAGCAGCCATCTTCCTGCCACTGCCTGTCTTCACTTTCCCACTGGTTGAGTGAGTGGAGAGGGGAAATCCGGGCCGGGACCCCTGCAGATGACTGCTCTGGGAACACAGAAGGTGATGGGGCAGAGGGTGTCACGCTGGAGTTCTGTTCTCAGCGGAGCTGGGCTCGGGATTAATGATGGTTGTGCCCTAACGGAGGGCTCTCCCGCGATACCTGGTGGTTGTGCAGCTGATAATTGCAGGCCCCGGGTGTCTGTGGATGCTTTGGCTGCTAATTGCTCCTTTAGGGCTGGGGTGAGATCGGATTCCCTAGGTAGGGCTCTGTATGCTGTCTGATTAGACTTAAGTGCTTCTGGCAGCTCCTGGGGTGGAAGATTAAGATCAGAGTCCTTTCCTTTGCCTTCGGAAGCCGAGGATTTGCCGCTGTCTTGGTTGGTTTCATTGATTTTCCCGTTTTTATTTTAGGTGACAGCTCAGTTGCTTCTAATAAAACAGAGTTCAGGCATCATTGATGGGAGACCTGTACCAGGTACGTAAGGGCAGTACTCCAGCCGTTCACATTCACTTGTTCCCTGCGGAAGAGATCGCTGTGCGCAGAGGATTCCCTCTGTTTCATAGCCCACAGAGGGCAGGGGACTGTTCCCGGGGTTTGTGCCTACAGGAATTCCATGAGTTTAACGTTGGTTCCAAGCCTTCTCCTTGTTTTACCCCCAGGGCGACCAGGTTAAGGCAGAGGTAAACGAAGTGCTGGTGTGAGAGTGCCTGGAAGGTTTTTCTTATGAATGGAGCTTGTGTTTGCACGATTAAACGTGTGAAGAGTAGAAATCCCTCTGGGCAGACTCACTCTCTGCGTTAACTGATGCTCTGAAGAGCCCCAGATTCGATGGTCTCTTCCATTACTCGTTCCTTCGCAGTGTATCACACGTTTTGGAGCCACGGTGTGGTCGCTAAGGAAGGAAACGTCATGCTGCAGTGACCTGTGAGGTGGAGACCTGTACCCGGGGGCCAGGTTTACTCTCCCATTGCAGTGTGGGACGTGCCACAGTGACTTCAGTCAGCAGCAGCTTGAATTCCGTGTGCTAGCTGCTTGCTGAATAGTTTTCCTATGTAAATTGGACCATGTCTGGCTTCTCTGGGGGTTCTAAAACTCCAAGCACAGGGCTTCACAGACCCCCCAACAGCTGCGAGGAGGGCTCAGTTCGCATCTAAATCCTGCTCAGAACAGTTGGGCCGCACCATGAGGCAGCTGTTGGTTTTCAGAAGGAACTGGTGTTGCTGCTCGTCTGTTCCTCCCAGGATTGCAGGGTGGGCAGTAAAAAGCTGATGGAGTAGGTTTGCTTTCGTTGCGGATGTTTTCCTTCTGCATTTAACAGCAATTCTAGCTGCCTGACTTCTGCAAAAACAGCTCCCAGGTTTTTAATCAGCGTCGGGGTTCTGTGGGCTCCCAGTCCCTCCGCTGGCTGAACAGCAGCACTCAACTCTTCACCGAGGAGCTGGGGTCAGAATCCAAGCCATGGTCGGTGTTTGCAGCGGGTCTCTCTCTTGGGAAGGGGATCGTTCATCCCTGCCGTCATCAGAACCAGTCCTCGTGGGAAGAACCTGCTGAAAGTCTTCAGCCCCTGCACAGCAGCTGCTTGTGGTTGGCTGGGCAGAGTGCTGGGACTCTGCGTGTGCTGTGGGTCCTGTTGAGTTTGTTCTTCACAGGGCTGTCCAGGAAGGTTTTCAGGAGGAGCTGGGTGGGTGCAGTTGTAGGGTTGGCTTTAACCCGTGGCAGTAACTCCTGAAAACACTCCGGATACTTGATCCATTGTTCTGCTCTGTGCTACCCTGGTGAAACCCGAAGCCAGTGGTTAGAAATAGCCGTGGAGTTTGCAGCCCAGCAGGCTGGCGTTGGCAGCTGTGCAGGTGGCTCCTCTTTCTTCCCCTTAAGTGTTGTGTTGAGAGCCAGAGGATACTTCAGGTCTGGACTGGCACCTGAAATTGCCTGGAAAAGGAAGACTCGGGTAGAAAGGGGGACTGTTAGGCTCAGCTTTGGGAACTGGCAGAGCTGGGGTCTGCTCTCTGCTCTTCCACGCTGCCCTGACAGGTTGGGAGCTGCAATATTTTACCCTCTTTAAGTTCACAGCAAAATCTTGTAGCCATAGAAGGGGAGCTGTTGGGGAAGGGGTCTCACACGGTTGTCACGTGTAGCACTTGTTATCCTCTGGACTCTGCTGTTTGAGTGTGATCTAGAAAGCACTGAACCTGGCAGCACGACCTTCCCTCTTGGTGTCACCAGGGCAGTGTCATCCTCCAGCAGCCTTGACATAGTGTTTTGATGAAGTAACCAGAAGAAAGGAGGAGGTTGAAACAAGTTTCTCTGAGGGCTGAACACAGACTGCCTGGTGTTCTGCTGGCAAGGCCTTCCTAACGAGGATGAGGTTGTGCTTGCTCTTGTTGTCTTTGAAACTGACCCCTGTCCCCCGCAGCAGGTGGAAGGGTCCTGGGTTGGAGCTGTAGGACTGTCGGCCGGCTCCCCAGGGACTGCAGAAAGCAAAAGGCTGAGGAATGGAATTGTCAGGAAACAGTTCTCTTGGTTTGTGGGTTCTCCTGACCAAGGCTGGGAAGACCCCGAGTCCTGACCCTGGTCAGACCATACAGACCAGTTGGGAGCTGTTTGATGTAATGATAGTGAAAGAAGAGAGGAGGGGGCACGTGAGGCGGAGGAAAGAAGGAGCCTTCAAACCTTCAGACAGGTTGCAACCCTTTTAAAACCAGTGTTCTTCCTGGACTGGATGGAAAAGCTCCTGCTGAAGCAGGAGACGAGCTGCTGCCGTGCGTGTGCTCTGCTGTGGTACCCAGGGAGCAGTGAACGATCAGAGGTGGCAGCAAAGGCAGCGATACACACACACACAGAGGTGCTTCAGTGTGCTTTTTCTTGTTCCAGGTTTGCTTCCTCATTTCATAGTTGGCAAAGCTGAGACAGTGAAACCTGACTGTGGAAGGGTGTGAGGTGTGAGGCTGCGCGAGCAGGTAGGTGCCCAGCAGAGAAGAGGATCTCCCGAAGCAGCAACACTGCACGCTGTGGGGTTTGGAAAGTGCCTTCTGGTATCCTCTCTGGCCTGGGAGGGCCTGGGAGGCTCTGTCAACTGGATTCTTCCTCTCACCGGTAGTGTCACTGCACAGATAGGACTGTCCAGCCTCCTGTTTTGGGAAGCTCTGGGTTGCCTTTTCCTACGGCTGGTAAATGCAAGGCTGGACCACAGCAATGAGGTGAAATAACCCTGCAAGAACAAGTCAGCTGTGCAGCTGTGGTAGCTGGTGGTAGTGTAGAGCAGGCAGAGGCTGTGGACAGTGAGGAGGAGCAGAGCTGGGCTGTTCAGAGCCTGGACAGGTAAAACATTAACTCTGCTGAACTGTTTCACCACAGAAGATTCTCTTCTGGGCAGAGTCCATTGTGTGGGCTTAGCTGGAGCGTTTGCTCTTGCATTGTTTTCACCTCTTGGAGGTGAATTTGAATTGCCCCTGGGATGATGGCCACAAGGATTTAGAACTGCAGATGGCAAAGCTGGGTTTGCTTTAGGAACCACTGCAGAGCTGGAGGCTTCCGGGCTCTTGGTTCTCCGCCTCGTACACCCCCACCCTTATTTGCCAGCAGGGCCCGTGCAAACAGGGTCACAGAATGAGTTGATTACAAATGTTCCTGCCCTCCACGATGACAGGGATTGAGTTTCGAGTGCACATGAGCAGTTCATTGTGTTGGCAGGACAGGAACTGCCCTCCCCTGGCTGAGGCGCTCAGCACTCAGACTGCTCTTGACCAGAAATGTCCTCCAGGATGGCTGCGTCAGCTCTGTGCTGCTTGGTGAGGGGGTAGCAGTGGGTCTCTGCACAAAACCCTCCGCTGAGGCAGCTGCAAACAGCAGAGGGAGTTGGCTTTGGACTTTGTCTTCGCTGCTGGTTGGTCTGGGTCAGGTGCTCGTTCCTAGAACAGCTCCTGTATGTCACTGTAGGTTCACAACTGCAGAGTCACCACCGGCGAGCTGAAACAACGGCCAGATTTCATTTGTTTAACCTCTTGGGTGCTGAAGGAGCCCAGCAACTCGGTCTCTATTCTAGTTGGAGTTACCTCACCCGTAAGGAATGAATCAACTTTAGAAGTGTTGGCCAAGGGAAGAGAGGCTCCTGAGGCCAGAGAGCTGCTGGCGCTCAGCACACATGCCAGAGCGATGATGGGCTGCCGTCAGGGTGAGGCACACAGACTCCTCGAAGCTCAGTTGCTGATGTGGTGTGGGGCCTGCTCAGCACTCACCGAGTTCAGTTGTGTGTCTGGTGGACAGCAAATGCTCCTCCAGTTCTTTTTCATACTTTCTGGTGTGGAGTGACTGACAGCGCTTCAGCTGAGCTGATGAATTTCTTGAGTGAAAGGGAAGAGCGGGAACAAGGACCATGGTTTTTACCAGAAAAGCCAGCTTCCCTCTTTTGGAAAGTCCCAGCTCTCGCAGAGAATCACTGGCCAGCCTCCCAGTGGCTGCTCCTGTGACGATGGAGGCTGTGCTGGTGCAGGAAGAGCCCTGGCAGTGCCTGCAGTGGTGGTGGCCATATATGTCACTGGGCTCTGGGGAGCTGCTCAGGGTGCCCTCAGTCCACAGGAGTTTGCTTCAGGTGGATGCAGCTCCAGCTGGCTGTACCTGGGCTGGGTCTGTACCTGCACAGCTCTCTGTGTAATCACTAGGTGAAAAACAAGGGCAAAGCTGTGCTCATATAATCCCTTTTTCCACTGGGAATGTGTGGAAGGGCATCTCAGTTGTTTTGGCTGCAGCAGAGCTCCTGGCAGGACAGTACCAACACTCCTGACCCATCACAGCAGCTGCTCAGGCTGATGGGGCACAGCCGTGTCCAGGATTGACCCTGAGCCCTCACAGCAGGGCAGAGTGGTGCCAGCAGGGTTACCCCTCATGTGTTTGGGTTAGTGCTCTCGTTCCTGATGCCATCCGAAAACGCAGAGCTAGGGTTTCTGGCCCACGCTGGCAGTGTGAGGTTTGCAGCTCTGGGCTGTAGCACTGATGTTTGTTGAAAGCCCCGTGTTCTTTCTGCAGATCTCTTCCTCAGACTAGAGTAAAGCTTTGGTTCTGAGCTCAGCATCATTCACAGACCTTTAGGGATTGGAAGGGACCTTGAAAGATCAGCCAGTCCAGATCCAGTGGCACAGGAACAGCCCAGGCAGGATGGAAAAGTCTCCAGTGAAGGAGACTCCACAGCCCCCTGGGCAGCCCCTTCCAGGGCTCTGGCTCTTTCCCTGGGAAGAAGTAGCTTCTCTTGATGTGGAACCTCTGTTCCAGCTGGCACCCAGTGCCCCTTGTCCTGTCATTGGGTGCTCCTGAGCAGAACCTGCCTCCTTCCTCCTGACCCCTGACCTTTCCATCTTGATCAACAGTCAGGGGGTCCCCCCCTCAGGCTCCTTTGTCCCCAGCTCCCTCAGCCTCTTCTCAGCAGGGAGCTGCTCCCCTCCCTCCATCACCCCTGTGGCTCTGTGCTGGACTCTCTCCAGCAGCTCTGTGTCCTTCTGGAACTGAGAGGTCCAGAACTGGACACAAGATTCCAGATGAGGTCTCCCCAGGGCAGAGAGCGCCCTGGGGCAGAGAGGGTTCAGCAGCTGCTGAGCACCACTCCAGACATTAGTATCTGCAGTCTTATCAAGCGTTGTGTCCCTCTGTGCCAGCTCAGGCTGCCAGCTGGTGCCTGCTCTCCCCAGCCGGCTGCATGACTTCATTTTTCACCTCCTTTCCCTTCCCTGTTTCCTCCAGGTGCAGCTGGCAGGTGCTTGCAAAGATGTCTAAAACCAACAAATCCAAATCCGGGTCCCGTTCCTCCCGGTCGAGGTCTGGATCGCGCTCCCGCTCCCGCTCCTTCTCCAAGTCTCGCTCCCGTTCGCGTTCTGTCTCACGCTCGAGGAAGCGCAGACTCAGGTGAGTGTGAGGGGCCCTGGAGCCGTGTTTGGTCAGCTCACCTGCGCTGTCACTTAGGCCTTGCCCCGAGAAGGACGTGGATCAGGTCCTGTCCCATCTCTTAGGCTGTTTGCTGTCACCCCCTGCAGTTCTAAGCAGTCAGTGAGCAGGAGAAGAGCGCCTGTTGGCCGCCGCTGTCGAGACAGCAGGTACCCTGGAGCACAGCTGCCTCAGGAGCTGGGTTGGTGGTGCAGCTCCTTCTGTCAGGGACGCCGTCCGTAGCAGAGCTCTGGCAGCCTTTTTAGGCTGGGCCCAGAGGACGCTGCTCAGCTGTTTGTCCTCACAGAGAGGCTTTCTGAGGAGCCCTTTTGAAGGTGCTGGTGGGGCTTTCCCTGTACTGTTCGACAGCTCCTGTTTGCTGCTGTATGAAACAGGACAGCCTGGTGTGCCCCTCTAGCTGCTTCCTAGCCCCCAGCTCCGAGGAGATTCCTGTAGTGGAAGTGCTCGTGATGCTGGAAGCATCCAGGGCAGGACGCAGCACATAGGTCCAGAGCTTTCTATCGATGCTCTGGAGACTTCTGCACAGAGGTTTGCTTGCCTGCTCTGAGTGTAAGCCTGTGCTCTCCAGCCAGGGTAGGGAGGGCACTGTGTGGGTGTCCTTGGGTGGGGAGCAGAGGGACACCCCGCAGTGCCATCTCGCGGTGTCAGGCTGGCAGCGGTCGCACCCCTCTCCTCCTTTGGATCCTCTGGAGTTGGAAGCTGCCCAGCAGCCTGCTCTTGGCTCCTGACTGCTCTTCTCCTGTGGAGCTGCAGCAGCTTATTTAAGTCGCCTGGCAAAGCTTTGCAAAGGCACAAGAGGACCTGGGACTCGGAAGATTTGGGCTCTTCCTGCGGCAGCTGTGTCTGCCCCAGAACAACGAAGGCTGACGTGTGCTGACCCCCACCTGCAGTAGCTGTCTGTCAGCGTCACGGTTACCAGCTGCTTCCACCGCAGGTTGTTGAGGGCACAGCCTGGTCCCTCTGCTGCTTGAGCACAGCCCAGAGAGCCCCCTTTTGCAAGCCCAGAGACGGGTTTCCCAGTTGTTCCTCATGAGGCTCCAAGGAAGAGGCTGTGAGACGATAACTCGCCGTGTGTTGTTTGTGTTTGATCAGTTCCAGGTCCCGTTCGAGGTCCTATTCTCCATCTCATAACAGGGAGAGGAACCACCCGCGAGTCTATCAGAACCGGGATTTCAGAGGTCACAACAGAGGCTACAGGAGGCCCTATTACTTCCGTGGCCGGAATCGAGGGTTTTACCCGTGGGGCCAGTACAACCGAGGAGGCTATGGGAATTACAGGTCAAACTGGCAAAACTACCGCCAGGCCTACAGCCCTCGCAGAGGGAGGTCCCGCTCTCGCTCGCCCAAGAGGAGGTCTCCTTCGCCGAGGTCCAGAAGCCACTCGAGAAATTCCGACAAGTCCTCCTCCGACCGCTCGCGGAGGTCGTCTTCTTCCCGCTCCTCCTCCAATCACAGCCGGGTCGAGTCTTCCAAGCGTAAGTCTGGGAAGGACAAGAAGTCCTCGTCCAAGGATGCCCGGGCGTCCCAGCCCGCGGGAGATAACCAGAGTGAGGAGTCGAAGGAGCAGCCGTTCTCGGGAGCAGCGGCTCAAGATGCCAAGGCGTCCGAGGGATCTAAACCGTGGCAAGAGATGACGACCTACGGTACCAGTTCAGGCTCGAGAGCTTCCGTGTCTGAACTCAGCCCACGGGAGCGCAGTCCCGCGTTAAAAAGCCCTCTGCAGTCGGTCGTGGTGAGGCGGCGCTCTCCTCGGCCGAGCCCGCTGCAGAAGTCGAGCCCCCCTCTGTCCAGCCCGTCGCCGCTGAGCTCGGCTCTGCAGGGCGGCGGCACCTCCTTCCAGGCGGGCTCTCACCAGAGCCCCTTCGACCACGGCTCGGCAGGTTTGAGCCCCACGAGGAAGAGCCCAGTGTGCAAAAGTCCCACACCCGTTGGTTCAATTTACGGAGCATCTCAGAAGGAGGAGACCCCAACTGGAGGAGGAGCCTTCTCTAAGAGGCAAGTGGTGCGGCTCGGGTCCTTTCACCACAGCCGTGGGTAATGCGCGGGCTCTGTGAGCAAGGGAGGGTCCCGCGGGTGTGCAGGGTGCTGTGCCAGCAGCTCCCATCCAGCACAGAGCACAGCAGCCCCTGGGGTGTCACTTCCTGGCTCCAGGAGGTCTGAATTTCACCGCTGTAGTGCAGGCCTCCTTCCACACGGGAGGCATCAGCTTCCCACATTCCTGTTGGCTTAGTCAGGCGGCTGCAGACTCCTGCCCGGAGGTGATGGTATCTTCAAGTTACCGTGAGCTGCTCCCGTAGCCAGGATGTCTGAACCTTGAGGAAGCCCGTAGAAAGCTGCTGCCGGGGCACTGGCCGGCCTGGGGCGTTCCCGCTGTTCCCTCGAGGCCGGGGCTTTGCCTGATGAAACGCTGGAAGCATAGTTCAGCTGCCTTCAGCGGCCTGGGGTGTTGTTCTCACTGCAAGTGTTTTGTCTTCTCCCAGCGAGATGGATGTTCTCCTCTGTTAACCTTTGTGCTTTTATTTGTGTTTGCAGTCTCTCATGAGATATTTAGTTACCTATGAAACTTGCAGCCCAAATTTGAAGTAGCTTTTGAGGCTTTTATTGCCAGTGTGTTGTTTAAAGCAGAACAGCCCAGGTTGAAAGGTTTGATGTGTTGTTCTCCCGAAGCAGGTTTGTAAGGAACCAAACCCATTGGTAAGCTGCTACTCCTTTCCTTATCTGGGGGTGAGCTCTCTTTGATTTGCTCTTAAGCCTCATTCCATCGGTCGTGCTCATGCCCATTTTCCCCTACATTTGCTGAGTTTATGGAGAGATGAGCGTGTAAGTGCAGGCCGAGTTACCCGTCCCGCGTGCCCTAGGGCCTGGCAGCAGCCCTGCGCACGTGGCGGCTGGCTGAGCGGAGGACTCCCCGCTCTGATCCTCACTGAGAGCGCTTCTGCCCTGTGTGTTTTGTGAACAGGTACCTGGAGGAGCAGAAGGCTGAGAACGGGAAGGACAAGGAGCAGAAAGTAACAAACGCTGACAGAGAAAAGAGCAAGGAGAAAGGGAGCTTCTCCGAGTCGGGGTCGGCAGACGGCAAGGCAAAGGCTGACCCGTACACCTCCAAAGCCGACTCGGAGAAGGGGTACCGTGGCAGCCAGTCGCCCAAGCGCTACAAGTTCCGGGATGACTTTGAGAAGCTAAAGGTCCCGGAGTTCCACAAGGAAGGTCATTATGGCAAGGAGGAGTCGGATGATCAGGAAAAGAAAGACAAAGCCAAGGGCCGGAAGGATTCGGAGTTCGACGACGAGCCCAAGTTCATGTCTAAAGTCGTAGCGACCTCGAGTAAAAGCCAAGAAGAGGATAGGTCAGGGAAGTGGGAAGGGGTGGTGTTCTTGCCCCCCGGGAAAGAAAAGCAAAGGAAATCTGACGAAATGGAGGAGGAAGGCTACTCGGAGAGAGCTAAGAAAGAAGAGAGACTGGCGTCCAAGAGGGCCGAGCCGGGTCACAGGGGCTTCGTCCCCGAAAAGAATTTCAGAGTGACCACTTACAAATCAGGCCAGGAGAAAAGCTCCTCCCCTCCGCCAAGGAAGACGTCTGAGGTGAAGGAGAAACCAGGCACCAAAGTGGAGGGGCTGGCTCCTGGCAAGTCCTCCTTTTCCATTACCCGCGAGGCCCAGGTCAACATCCGAATGGATTCCTTCGATGAGGATCTTGCACGGTAAGGGCTGGCTGCCTTTTGGGAAGCCTGGGCAGGGATTCTTGCTCTTGCCAGCTGGGAGGGCAGCTAGATCTGCGTGATCTGGGGACAGGGTTTGTGGGATGTCCTGGCATTCTGGTACCTGTGCGGCCCCCTTTTTGTAGGGGGGGGTTAGGGGTCTCTCCCAGAGCAGGCAGATGACTGCAGCGAGCAGTGTGGCGAAGGTGTTGGCATCAGTGCCCTGCTCTTGCTGCCCATCTTCACAGCTCTGCGTGAAGCCTGCAGGAAGCTTCCAGCTCCTGAGACAGGAGCGGTCTCCAGCTGCCTCCCTCTGCCCTGCTCTTGCGTTTCACGTGCTCTCTCTGTTTTCCAGGCCCAGTGGCATACTGGCTCAGGAACGCAAGCTCTGCCGCGACCTGGTGCACAGCAACAAGAAAGAGCAGGAATTCCGTTCCATTTTCCATCACATCCAGTCAGCTCAGTCCCAGCGAAGCCCTTCCGAACTGTTTGCTCAACACATAGTGACCATAGTCCATCACGTGAGAGGTAGGTCGGCAGCCCAAGCGCCCTGGGGTGGAGGGGTGGTCTCCCTGGCCCAGGTTAGGAGCGGCTGTAGGTGACGGTAGCACCTGAGCCCGAGTCTGTGTTGGCATCCATAACTTTCCTGCTGGAAAGGCTCTTTGGGATCTGCATTTCCCTGTGGCCTGGGGTGAATTTAGGAGTCAGCTGAGCGCGCCATCCCTGTCAGGATTGACCAGGAATGTGTAGCAGCATCTGTCAGAGCGCAGTGCCCGTGTGCCTCACCTCCCCAGCTCCCCTCCTGTGGGACCCCTGTGGGTGCTTTGTCTTTGTGCAGAGCTGCTGCTAATGTTTTGTGCTTGTTTTCTCCCTCCAGAGCATCACTTTGGCTCCTCAGCAATGACTCTGAACGAACGCTTTACCAAATATCTAAAGAAAGGAATGGAACAGGAGGCAGCTAAAAACAAGAAGAGCCCTGAAATCCACAGGTTGGTGCCTTGCGACTCCGTCCTAACGTTTCTGGGGTCTTTCTGGCTTCCTCCTCTTAAGCTCTGGAGCAGTTAAGCTTAAACAATGTGAAATTGGTTGGTCTGGTGGTTGTTGAGGGGTGGACTTGATCTTAGAGATCCTTTCCAGCCGGTGATTCCAGCGTAGCCCAGGTGTTTCATTGGCTTCGGGGAAACAGAGGAGGGGGAAGCTGGGGACTCTGGAGGCCGTTGACCTGAGCAGTCCGGGTTGTTGCTGAGCAGCGTCCTGTCTGTGTTCTTCACCCCTAGGAGGATAGATATATCTCCCAGTACTTTTAGAAAGCATGGATTCTCTCAAGAGGAATCGAAAGGCTCCAGAGATCCTGGCTTCAAGGTGAACTGTTACTCTGCTTAGTTTAATTCAACAAAAAATGAAGTGCATTGGGCATGAACTTAACAGTGATGTTCTTGTTTAAATTACTCTCTACTTAAGTTTGTGTTTTTCTTTTAAGGATGGGCATAATTCTAAAAATGAACTGCAAAGGGTTAATTTTTATTAAAAATGTATCACCAGCCTTTGTGAAGTGGTTAGACTATGGTAAATGACCCCAAAATCAATTGAGGTGAGCTTGAGAAAAAAGAGAGGATTTTTGGAACAAGTGCCCATGATGAGAGAAGAGACTTTTTGTGATATTTTTCTGCTTGTAAGTATGATTAACTCCCTTGTCTTCCCGCGATATTGCCAACCATGTTTTCACACAGGCGTGCATGTCAGAGCCAGGGCGGGAGAGAGCTAAACCCTTAAGCTAAGCCCAGGAGGCTGTTGCGCAGCGATAAAAAGCCTGTTCTAACAACTTGCTGTAGCCTTTCTGTTGACTGCCGTTGCGTTAACGTTCAGCACTCTACGTGTGAGTAGAGGCGGGCCGTGCGGACCCCGGCGCGTTAGCTCGTCCTGGGTAGAGCCCGTCGCGCTCGCCGTACGCCACGGCTTAGCCTGAAATGTCTGGGGTTGTAACCTGTGTTTGATTGACCCGCGTACGTATTTACGTTGAAGAGATTGTGAACAGTCCTGCTGAAACCTTACTTGTTTCATATTTGTTTCCGATTCTTTCCAAACACTCTTGTGGCTTGACATGGACGATGGGGAGATGGATATGATGGGCCTGATGAACTCTGAGCATCAGCTTGGCAGAGTGTGTTATAAACGTGGTTTCCAAACAGCTCGCCAGCCTTCCGTGAAACAGACGTGCCCTCCCAAACCCAAATAGGTGTTTGCTGTGCCACATAAGGGAGCTGCTGCTGACTGTGGCACTTGTCTGTCATCCGCCGTGTCGGGAGCAGTTTTATTCTCAGAGTAGAAAATAAAAGCTCTTTGCCTGGGGAAAAGTAGAAGAGCACAGTACCAAAACAAACCCGGCCGCTCTCGCTCCTGCGTTATTTGACATAATTATTTAAACAAAAAGTGGTTAGAAACTCATGTAAGTAACGCCTTTAACAGCTGGAGAATTACTAACCCCTTTGTATCTCGCTCAGGACCCTTGATGTGATGATGTCTGTTGCCTAGGAAACCGTAGGCTTCCCAGGGTTAGCTCTGTGTAGGTGCCGAGCGCAGGCAGCTCTGTGCCAGCAGCGGCCAGCGCGGGCTGCTCCTCAGCTCACCGTGCGTGTCAGACCCACTGCCCTTGGCTGCTGCTCCGCCTGCGGCCAGCAGAACCTCCTCCTCCGGGCCTGAGGCCGCGTGCGGATGCCAGCACAGCCCGAGTGTCTCTGCAGAGCAGCTCTCTTTAGCGGCAGGAGAGCTCCAAGCAGGGGTTGGTTTGAATGAGCAGTGTCAGGAGCCTCCCCCTCGAGCTGGTGCTACTTCTGCTTTGGGAAACGCCAGCTGTGCTCCGGGGTTGTGTGGAGGAACCCACTCTCCTGGCCGTGGCACCTGTCAGCAGGTGTTGCTGCTGTCTGAGGGGCAGCAGGGCTCTAGGTCACTTTCCTCTGCCTCAGAGTAAATCCTCCTGGCAGACGCCTGGCACCCAGGCCCTCTCCCAGCTGCGTTTCAGTGCCCTCCATCTCCTGCCCTTCGATCAGTAAATCCTGATCCTGGGTGTCTCCAAGCAGCAGCCTTTGCCTCTCCTGGCCTGCTGCTCTCAGGCCTGGGGCTTAGTTCCCCTTTGCTAGACAGTGTTGGCCAGGGAGCTGCCGCCCGTGGCGAGGGGCCGCGGGCTGAGGGATGGGTTAGACCTCCTCCCGTTGCTCACTCTCTGTGGTTCTAGTACCCAGTCCCTTGGATTCCTAGGTTGCCCTCCTCTCAGTGGCTTTGGGGTGCAGTAAGTGCCAGCTCCCACACCCCTCCCTGCCCCGTTACCAGGCTGTTTGTTCTACTGCTGCTTAAGACAAGAGAAGCCTAGAAGAGAGTTAGAAAGGCCCTAGGAGAGCGGAGTTGTGAGCGCTGAAACCTGCCTCGCCTGGGGCACGGTTTTAGGCCGTAGCCGGGTTACTGGGTAGCGCTCAGGTCACCTCCTGTGCTCCGGGAGTTCGTGCAGTCAGTAGCGAAATAGATGGTGCTGGGCCCGCGGGCTGCAGACCCTCGCGCTCACCTCTGCCCTCCCCCTGCGTTTGTAGGCCGAAGGGAAATATAAGGAGGACCCTGTGGACCTGCGCCTTGATATTGAGCGCCGTAAAAAACATAAGGAACGGGATCTGAAACGGGATAAATCCAGGGAATCGGTGGACTCGAGAGACTCCAGTCACTCCAGGGAGAGGTCAGCCGAGAAAACGGAGAAGAGCCACAAAAGCTCAAAGAAAAAGTACGTAGCCATGGCCCGCTGCCTGCCCGCGCTCTGCTCGCGCCGTCGCAGGGTCAGTGTCTGCAGGCAGCGCAGCCCGAGTTGCTGCTGCCGGCCACCTCGGTGCTAAAGGGCTCTGTCCGGTGGGTCTCGTTCTGCTGGTCGGGAGCAGCCCCGTTGAAAGGACTGGGGTTAACTGGACCCTTTGACCGTGGTGCTCCGCTGGACTAAGCTCCGTAGCTGTGTGCAGCCTCCAGCGACGGCCTCAGCAGCTCAGAGAGGAGCAGCAGGGTCTCTGTGGAGAAGCTCCCTAGCGGATCTGTGTGCCGTAGCCCGTCCTCTCTGTAGCAGGAAAGGGCGAGCGGGGTGCTGATAGGGTGCAGTGGAGGTTCTGCAGCCCAGAGTCACAGCCGAGGCAGCAGCCCTGGTGCCAGTGTCCCCCCCTCACTGCCGTTTCCTATCGCCGAAACAGGAAGCACCGACGGGTGCGGGAGAGATCCAGGTCCAGCTCGTCGTCTTCGCGCTCCTCTCACTCGGCCAAAGCAGAGGAGTATCCTGAGGAGACTGAGGAACGAGAGGAGAGCACCACAGGCTTTGACAAGTCCCGCCTCGGGACTAAAGAATTCCCTGGCCCCAACGAGAGAGGAAGAGCCAGAGGCACCTTCGTAAGTGCTCGCCATCCCCCCTGCCCGGGGAGCGATTCCCAGGGTGGCCAGAGGTGCGGGGTGCTCAGCCCACAGCCCGAGCGGCTGACACCAGGTGTCTGGAGCAGCCTGGAGCCTGGAAGCTTGCGTGTGCGTGCGTGTGTGTGTGCGTGTGTGTGCGTGTGCGTGCGTGTGTGTGTGTGTGTGTGCATGTGTGTGTGTGTATGTGTGCGTGTGCGTGCGTGTGTGAGTAGTGGCTGAGCAACCCCAGGGACAGCTCGAGCTGCTGGGGCAGCTCCCGTGAGGCTGCCAGGGTGACTGCTGCAGCCACAGCTGTCGGATTTGTCAGCCACGTGGATGCTCTGGGAGCGCCTCTGCGCGGTCCCAGGCAGCGTTGGGGACTGAGAGAGCAGCTGGGGTGGGAGCCCTAAAAGCACCGAGCTCTCGCGGTGCGGGTGGGTGGGTGGAAGGTGGCCTCGGGTGGGTGCAGTGCTGGCAGGGCCTCCTGGAAGCTCTCTGGGGGTAGGAGGGCACTGCGGCTGCAGCCAGTTGACTTCCTTCTCCCCCCCGTTCTGCTGTTGCAGCAGTTCAGAGCCAGAGGGAGAGGATGGGGCAGAGGCAGCTTCTCAGGCAACAACAACAGCAACAGCGGCGGCAACAACGACTTCCAGAAGCGGAACCGTGAGGAGGAGTGGGACCCCGAGTACACGCCCAAGAGCAAGAAGTACTACCTGGTAGGTGTGCGGGGTACCCGCCTGCCCGGGATCGCCCCGGGGCGCAGCTGCACCCGCGGCTGGGGAGGGGGCTGTGCTGCCTTCTGACGGCAGAGCTGCAGTGCTGGGGTGTCTGGTCCCCGCGCTGCCCTTGAGGTGATAAAAGGGATCAGCGTGAGCCCAGAGGACGCCTGCCCGAGCTCCTGCTGACCTCTCCCGGCAGCAGCACCTGGGGGCTGTCCGAGTACCCTGCAGGAGGGGCTGCAGCTGCCTTGGTTGGCAGGGGCACGGAGGGGCACTGAGGAACGCCTCACCCCGGGCTCACTGTGCCGGCGGCGATGCTGCAGGCCTGGGCGCCAGCCCCGAGCGCCCTGTGGTAGCTTCCCCCCGCGAGGCCAGGCCGCTGGGCACCCGGAGCTCTGCGGGCCTGCCTTTTCTGCCCGGACGAGCCCGAGTGGCCCTCCGGCCCGCTGTGAGCGCGGGGTCGAGGTGGGAAGCGGCCTTCCCTCTCGTAGCCCTCACCCGCCGTCGCGGTTCCTCTCCCGCAGCACGACGACCGCGAGGGCGAAGGTGCGGACAAGTGGGTGAACAGAGGCCGCGGCCGCGGCGCCTTCCCCCGCGGCAGAGGCCGCTTCATGTTCCGCAAGTCCAGCACCAGCCCCAAGTGGGCTCACGACAAATTCAGCGGCGAAGAGGGAGAGATCGAGGACGACGAAAGCGGCGCTGAGAACAGGGAGGAGAAGGAGGCCATGCAGACGACGGCCGAGTAGCCGCGGTGTCGGCGCCTTCCCGAGCGCCCTGCCGGGGGAGAGGGGGCTTCGGCGCCACTACCGGGCGCCGGAGAGGGTCGGGGCGATCCCGCGGCGCTGAGCAGAGCCCCCCCCTCCAGCAGGGGTTCCGCAAAGACCCCGAAGTCAACCGCGTTCCCAGAGCTCGGGGCCTCCCCGGCGCGGACTGGGATCAGCCGCGCTCGGACCCGCTCGCGGGCTCCTCCTTCCCAAAGACTCACCCTGCGGACTGCGCGAGCCGGGGCGCTGTGCGGGGCTCCCGAGCTCCTCTCCTCTCCGGCGCTGCGGA
Source organism: Upupa epops (assembly GCA_013397515.1). Classification (NCBI taxonomy): domain Eukaryota; kingdom Metazoa; phylum Chordata; class Aves; order Bucerotiformes; family Upupidae; genus Upupa; species Upupa epops. The sequence continues at coordinate 20,597 of VZRI01003397.1, forward strand.
GCGGCCGGTTTCGGGTTGGGCGAGGGCTCCCGGGCCCCCCCGTGGGTTTGGTTTGCGGCCGCCTGGGCCCGGCAGTCGACGTTTCTGTTTCTCTTTTCTATCCGAAGGTAGAGGTCGGGATTCACCAGGTCGGGACTAACCCGCCCGGGCCAGGTTGTTCTCTCCCCCCTCCCCAGCTGTGTTTTCCGTTGTGGTTCTGTTTTCTCAGCCCGGACTCCCCTCCCCTCCAGGCCCCCCTCGTGTCGGTAGAAGCGCCCCTCGCGCCGTCACCCCGGAGCTCTCTCTGGCTACGCGAGCGCTGCGGCATGTGAATAAACAGCGACTGGTGACTCCTTGGGACCAAACTGCTCTCGGCTCTCTTTGTTCGCAGGAGGCCGCCCCGGCCCTGGGCTCCTCTCTGACCCA
>VZRI01003397.1:27048-37219 GCA_013397515.1 Upupa epops
CAGAGCAGGGGGGAAGGTGGTGGCCGGCGCCCCGGGGGGGACGCGGGGAGCCCTGGCAGCGCTGCGAGAGAACAGTTCATCTGGCAAGAGAGGCATCCAGTTCAGAGAGGCTCAGAAACAATCGCTCCTGTTCTCAGCACAGGCGGCAGGGCAGGCGGCTCCCCCGGGGCTCGAGGGGGCAATCGCGATGCCCTCCTCCCTCAGCGCCGCCGGGAGGGCAAGAAAAGCTGGGAAGAGGCGGCGGAGGCTCCAGGCAGCCCCTTCCTCCCTCCAGCGGGGGACTGGGGGAAGCCGTTTCGTTTCACGCTGCAGCTCCTCGCATCCTCCCGGCCCCACAGCCCGGGTGGGGGGGGGTGAGAAGGCTCCACGGGGGTCGATGCGGCTGGAACTGCACCCTGGAGAGGCTGCTGGAAACCAAAGACTAAACCAGAGATCCTCAGGAAAGGACAGGGGTCGGTGAGAGGTGGAGAGAGGGCAGAGCAGCCCCTCTGATCTGCAGACGAGGCCCTGCTCCGCGCGGCGACGACGACGACAACGACCCCGGGGGGGGCCGAATCAGGCCGGGGGTGCCCCCCTCCCGGGCGCAGCGCGGGCAGAGAGGGACTTTCCTTTCTGCAGAGGAAGGGAAGTGAAGGGGGAGGTTGCAGGCGACTCTCCTGGTCAGGACCCCCCGATCAATCCAAGCTTATTCAGACCATTCGGAGCGAGCGGGACCCGCGGCCTCGGGGCGCCGCAGCAGCCGGGGGTGGGGGGGCCCGTCTGGTCCTCGCGGTGGCTCCGCAGAACAGCACGTGGTTAAGAAGACGAGAGAGGTAGATTACAGTCGTGATTAAAAGCAGATTAGTCATCGAGGCTTCGATTTAAAAACAGATTCCAGGAGACGCCGAGAGGCTGCTGCTTCCAAACCCAGAGCGTCCTTGCCGAGCCTCCTCGCGGGCAGAGCGGGCTGAGAGCGTCCCCGGACGGAGCGCAGGGCTGCTACATGAGGGCCCCGGCGCGGGGCGCGGTATTGCTGTGGGGCTGGAGCGGGCGGCGCGGAGGCGGCGGCGGCGGCAGAGGGCCGGTGGCTACTTGCGGAGGTACCTCTGGGCCAGGATGGCGGCGTCCAGCGGGTTCATGGGCTGCGCGTCGTGGCCCAGCCGGCGCACGGGGGGCACGTTCCCGAAGTGCCGCTTCTGCAGGAAGCTCTTGGCCTCGTGCAGGGTGTTCTTCTCCTCAGCCAGCAGCAGCTGCTGCCTCATGTAGTTCTCGAACTCGTACTGCGAGCACTCCTCCGTCACCTTCACCTGCCAGGAGCCGCCTGTCAGAGCCCTGCGGGCCAGCGGCCGCCCNCTGCCACCCCCCTGCCACCACTGGACAACCGATGCGAGAGCTGGACCTGCTGCCGGGTCACCAGGGCTACCAGGGAGAGAGGCCTGGAAGCCTCAGTGGCAGCTCCTGCAGATGCTGAGGGGGGGCAGCTGTTTGACCCCAGCTCTCACATCCCCCCCCCCGAGCATCGCGAGGGGTTTCTGCTGGCAGCAGTGGCTGCAGCATCGCAGCAGAGCTGTCCCCCCCCTCCCCTCCCTGGCAGCGGGGTCAGCAACACAAAAGGCACTGGCAGGAAAACAGGATGTTTGCTCCCATCCCGGGGACCCTGAGCCAACTGCACTGCCTCCGCTCAGCTCCTGTGAGCCCCGGGCTCTGTGTGAGGGAGTGAGAGCCGCTCAAGAGAGGAGGGAGCAGCCCTCAGCCAGCAGCTTCACTTCCCGGCCCGCGGCCAGCTGGGTGCAACTTGGCCCAGCAGCAGCAGCAGCCCTTCCTTCCGCTGCACAGGACAGCGATGGGTCCTGCAGCTGGGACCCTCCACCCTTCCCCTGGCCAGCTCGGGGGTCACAGGAGGCTACCAACAGCTTCCCTCCCAGCTCCGTGGGAAGGAGCCAACTCACCTCCTGGGGGTTTTCGGGGTTAGCCACTTGGTCGTCGATGTCTGGCACCACCTGCAAAGGGCCGCTCAGCGAGGACATGGACTGCCTGGGGGGAGCGCAGAGCGTCAGGGACTCCGAGCAGGGTCCTGCTCACCCTCCCCACCCCTCCGCAGGCAGACGGCCCGCGCCCGGCCCCCGGCTCCTACCACGAGGCTATGATGGAGCTGAGCGAGTCCAGCACCTCGGAAGCCGTCAGGCGCTGCTGCGGATCCAACACCAGCAGCTTGCGGATCAAGCACACAGTGTTTTCCGAGACCCGGCCGTCCCTGGGGGAGAGAGGGCGGTGAGGGGCAGCAGAAGGGGCGCACTGGGAGCAGAGGGCAGGAGCCAGAGCAGCCCCTCCTGCTCCGAGCATCAGGCTCCACGATCACCCAGGGCTGGTATCCCCGTCCCTGCAGCAGGGGCCCTTCCCCACCTTCGCTCTGCCACCGCCTCCTCGCGTGTCTCTGCTCTCATTACCCCTGAGACCACCCCAGGGGCTCTGTATGAAGCCCCCCCAGCTCTGGTTGGCCCAACAGAGCCCGGAGCAGCACCCAGCCCAGGCCCGAGGGGCGCAGGCAGCACTCACTCGGGGATGGTGTACTCGGCAGCCTTGATCTTGCGGAAGAGCTCCTGAGGTATGCTGTCGTAGAAGGGGAACTGCCCGTAGAGCATGGTGAAGAGCACCACCCCCAGTGCCCACATGTCGCTGGGCTTCCCGCGGTAGGGCCGTCCTGCGGGGAGAGCAAAGGGTCAGGGCTGCAGGGCCCGCAGAGACCCGCACAGATCCCTTCCTCTCAGCCCAAACCACTCCGGGTCTTCAATCGCAGCAGCCGGGACCCACGGAGCATCCTCTCTCTGCACACAGGCACAGGGGGGCTTCCTTCTCCCTACAGAGCAGAGTTATCCCCTCCAAGGGGCCTCAGTGCGACCCAAGAGCATCACACACCCAGCAGCGCTGTGCTGGGTCCCCCCCTCACCCCCTGTTCACCACTGGGGCCTCCTAGGCTGCAGAGGCAGAGCCCCCTCCAGGAGGAGCCAAAGGAGGTGGAATTTAAGGGGCACTGAGCGCAGGGAGGGGGGCAGCTCAAGGTCTGTGAAGGGCAGCCCAGCATCTACCCCGACGTCTGCTGCACAGAGCAGCTGGGGTGGAAGCAAACACCCTGCTGTGGCCAGGCCTCTGCGCCCGGGACAGAGCCAGCACAGCCCGCGCCGGGCCGGCCACGAGCAGCGGCCCTGAGAGGGTCAAGAGCTGCACAGGGCCCAGGACCAAGGGCCCAGGACCAAGGGCCCAGCTTCCTCTGACTCACTGCGTGACTCAGCGCCGCAGCATGTGCTATCTGTACCACCGACCCCTGCTTGCTGTGCCCAGTCACGGGCTCCTCTCCCTCCTCCTCCTCCTCCAGCCTCTCCCGCGGTGACGTTCGAGCGCAGGAGCTGCTCCTGGACACCCTCAGCAGCCACTGGGCGGCACAGGCAGGGATGCCCAGGCTCCGGGGGGGTGCTGCAGCCTGGGATGTCCTCCAGTGCCCTTTCCCCTCGCTGTTCCCCGTCTGCAGACGGGGCTGGGCAGGCACCCCGAGGGCAGGGCTGCCGTCGCAGCGGGTGGTCAGGCCAGGGGTGCTGAGGCACAGCAGGATGCAGACCTGGAGCTGAGGCTGGGCCTGCAGAGCCTGGGAGCAGCCCCTGGGTGTGTGGCCTGCAGATGCTGCCCAGACAGGGGGAGGAGGAGGCGGCTGGGAGCCTGCAGCAGAGCTGTGCTGGCCAGAGGCCACGAGAGACAGGACCCCAGACCGCCAGCTCCTTCAGACACTTGAGCTGCTCCCTGCTCCTGCAGAGCAGTTGGCTCCTGTTACCCCTCTGGTCACAGGGACTCAGGATATCCTGCAGAACAGGAAGGGCCTGCAAGAACCTCCTGCCTGCTGCTCCCTTCCTGGCTCAGTCCTGTCCGTGAGAGAAGCAGAGCTCAGCTGCTGCTATTGCTGCTGCCTCTACACCTGCAGCAACTGCTGAGAGGAGCCCACTGGGTCTGGAAATGCCAGGGTGAGCTCCCTCCGAGAGCATCTCTACAGTGCAGCAGCTCAGGACCACCGAGATCCTCAGCAGAGGTGGTTCCAGCCCTGGAGATGTTCTCCACGAACGAGGCCACGCGATGGCCTGGCAGGATTCACCCAGCAGCACTGCCAGTCCACTCAGGGCCCTGCTGCCCACTGGCTCAGGCAGAGCCCCGCCGGCCAAACACCCGCTCGACCTGCAGATGGACAACCCTGAGCAGGGAGGTCTCAGGGGAGGCCAAGAAAACAATTCCAAAGGGAATTCTGTCTCCTGATCTGACACAGGGTCACTGGAGTCTCCAGGGACTCGCAGACAGATGGCTCAGCTGCACAGTCCCTCCTGCAGATGCAACTTGAAGACTCCAGCCCAGCTCACCTGGACGAGAGCAAAGAAAACCCCTCCTCAACCGCTGCCTCTGCCCTGAGGAACAGGACCCCAGCCCAGAGCCGACCCAGCAGAGATCAAAGAGCAACCTCCTGAGGCAACGAGAGGCAGAAGCTCCACGCTCTGCAGGCAGTTACAGGCAGCAGGACACTCGGAGAAGCTGCTCTCTGCCAGACTTAAGGCTCTGCAGGAGACAGGCGAGAGCCAAGCAGACGGCTGGCCGGATCTGTCTCAGCCCAGAAGCCGCCCAGCAGGGCAGTTGTTCCCCGAGAGGCAGCTGCAGCAACTGCTGCTCTGTGCACGGCCCGGGGGACACGTGTGGACGTGGAGCTCTGGGGCTGAGCGAGGGGTTTACCTGCTGCTCAAGCACCCAGGGGCAGCCACTGGAAAGGGAGGAGCCCCTCTGCGCCGGGTTTGTCCAGGAGCAGGGGGGAGCTCTGAATTAGTTCTGGAGTTCAGACCAGCATTAAGAGGAGAGGCCCCCCGTGCTCCACACGTCTCCAGTGGGACAAAGCAGACCCCTAAGGCAGAGGCTCTCACAGAGGGACCGGGAGCAGGGGGGGTTGGTGCCCTGTGAGGAGCCCCAAGGGAACGGCAGCAGTGTGGGGCGGAGGGGCTCCTACCGCTGAGCACGTCAGGGCTGATGTAGGCAGGGCTCCCGCGCTGGTCCTTCAGCAGGTCATCCTCACTCACCAGGTGCTTTCCCAGACAGAAGTTTGTTATGGTTATTCGATGAGTCCTGGGGGAATCAAAGGGAGCAGTGAACAGGTGCCAGCAGACAGACAGCCCCACGCCTGCCCTCTGAGCCCTCTTTGCTCACAAGGCACCAGCAGACGGGCCATGGGACCCAGTGCAGCCTCTCCTGGGTCACCCAGCTGGGGTCTGGCAGCACCGTTCTGCCAGGCTGCTCCTCACGTGGGAGAGTGCAGAAGAGACAGAACACCCAGCATGCAGAAACCTCCTACTGAGAGGGGCTGCCAGGGTACCCTGCCTCCCCCTGTGGCACTGCCAGCCCCAGCACCTCACTGCTTGCAGGGAATCAGTACCAGCTGGCTGCCACATCCCACCGTCCGCATCGCTGGGATCCTTGGTGCTCGAACACAACAGTGAAGAGCTGTCTCGCCAGCCCTTTCTAGCAGGGGGCTGGAACCCAAGAGCAGCCGCTCAGGATAACTCACAAGTGTTGCAGCAAGACAAGGGGAAGCAAAGGAAGAGGATCAGTGCCCAGGAGCAGAGATCTACCCTAAGGCAGCTCCACCGAAGGAGCTTACCTCTCAGGCGGCCCTGCAAAGCCCCAGCTCGGGGAGGGGGGGCCACCACTAAGTTCAACCAGAGAGTCAAATCTTTGGCTTTCAAACGGTGCCCGGGAGGGAGGGAGAGCACAGCAAGCAGTGACTGCAGTGGACCTGCACACTCTGTGCTGCCTCTGCGGCCCTGGGGCCTCCAGCGTTACAGTCACCTCCCAGAAAAGCAGGCAGTGTCAACACTCTGAGCTCCACTCACTCTCCAAACCAGTGCAGAGCACCAGCTGCAGCCAGCTCCAGCTCAGCACCCAGAGGCCAAGGACTCAGGGCACTGGGGTCTGAGAGGGCTCGACCCCCCCAGTGCCTGCACAGCCCCCAGGACGTGTGGGACTGTTCCAAGCAGAGGCAGCAGAGCCGCTAAGGGGAGCCAGGCTGCTCTCCCCAGCACAAACAGCGCAGACAGAGGACTCTTGTTCGGGTAAGTAAATACCTCCCCGCTCGCCAAAACACAGCAGCGCCACGAAGGCCTCACTGCAGCGACCACAGGCCGGGCTGCAGCGCTGGGAACCCCGCGGGCACGAAGGGGAGCGAGTTCCGGGGACAGAGCCGCCTAAACCAGCCGTCCCCTTTCCGCAGGGGGTGGCAGAGCTGCTCAGGGAGGCGCCGGCACAGGGGCTGCCCTCCTGCTCACTCACCTCTTGTTTAGCACCATGTTTCCTAGTTTCAAGTCTCTGTGCACAATGTTTTTCTGTAAATGGAGAGAAGCAGCGGTGAGCAGAAGGGCCTCGGCCAGAGAGCAGACCCCCCCCGCCCGGGCAGGAGCTCCTGACGTCTGCCTGCTCAGCCCCCGTTCCCAGGCGCTGCCCTGGGCACTCTGCTTTCAACTCAGGTCGGGAAATCTGCAACGCTGGACTCAGCCAGGCCTGCCTGAGACTGAAAGACCTGAAGGATCAGCGTGAGGAGCATCCCCCACACAGAGGGGCTTCCCTGGAGGGCCGTCCCTCGCCACAGGCCATGAAGTCGAATGTCACCAGCACCTACTTTGCTCTGATCCCCAGTTCCTGGGTCTCAAGCTGTGAGCTTGAGGGAGTCACCTCAGCAGTCGGCTCTGGTTTATTTTGCTTTAGGAGGAAGTGGCTCCAAGGGCTCCCTGCATTCACCCAGCCTCTGCTCTGCTCTCCTCTCCCACTGCCCTTTCCAAGGCCGGTGACGCTGCGGTTCACCTGACCTGCACTTGCATCCAGCTGGCACCTCTCCACAGTCAACAGCCCTACGCTATCACCCAGAGCCTCCAGGGGAAGGGAGGGCTCTTTGGTGGCTCGGGGCAGGCGCTCTGGGGGGAAACAGCTGGCACCTCCGTGCCCTGGCGGCCAGCCGCTGCCCGCACCGGGCGGCTCTGCCACGGGAAAGCCGGGTGCTCCCAGCTCTGACTGTGCTGGCAGAGCTCTCACCTTATGTAATGCTTCTACCACTCGTACCACGTCATAAAATATCACCACCGTCTCCCGCTCGCTCAGCCTCTTCTCTTTGATCACGTAATGCTGCAGGTTGATCAGGTCGGCCGTCTTGTCGCTGAAATCGTGAGCGCAGAGGCAGTCCAGCACGAGGCAGATGCGCTTCTTCATCTTCCTGACCATTCTGTTGGCTTCCAGATCCTCTATGATCTCACAAGCTCGGTCCTACGTGGAGGCAGAGGGGCGAGCAGCGGGTCAGGGAGGGTGGCCGGGCGTGCGTGGCCTCAAAATAAACAGAGCCCAGGCAATGGCAGCGCTTGATCTCTGCCTGAGCTGGGGTCTCCACAGGAAAAGGCACGGGCTCTGCTCAGAGAGGCCCAGCAAAGCCTTTGCTGTTGGGCTCTGTGCCTCTGGCAGCACTGGAACTGTTTACAGACACAGACACCTCGGGGTGGGACCGAGGGGAACGCCAAGCCGTGCAGACCGGCGGTGCTGGGGATCCAGCAGAGAGCGGAGCCCCCGACACTGTCAGCAGCACTGACCAGGGGCTCTGCTAACACCCAGTACCAAGGAAACGTGTGCTGGTGAAACGGAACCAGCCCGCACGAGCACCAGACTCAGCAGGAACTTCTAGGAGCCCGTCACTCCCACAGCCAGCTCCGAGGGCGCTGGCAGCAGCACAGCTCCCTCACTGAGGCACCGACGGGCTCGTTCACTGCTTCCATTTGCCGAGGCAGTTCCTTGGCAGCTTGTCCCTCTCACTGGTTGTCATCAGCCAGTGCAGAGCCCAGGGAGCACAAATCCAGTTCTAAAGGCTCTCAGTGGGCACAATCTCATTCACTAGGGCAGCTAGCAGCTCTTTCCCTGGCTGAAGGGGCTGGTACCGAGCGCCTGTTCCACCTCAGAGCGCTCCCACACGTCCCCAGTCCCACCCCAGGCAGCTCTCGGCAGCCCCGGGCTTGCTGGAAGCAGCAGTGGTTGATGGCAGCAGGGTGCTGCTGCTTCTCTGCACAGCGACCAGGCTCAGCACACGCTGTACCCCCAGCACAAGCAGCTGGAGCCAAGGCAGCGGCCGCCGTTTGCCCGGCCATACCTGGAAGAGCCCGTGATGGTGCACCACTCCCTCCTGGCTGTGGAGCAGGGAAAGCAGGGAATATTCCGTGTGCAGCAGCATCTTGCCCTGTCGCTCCTCCTGGGTTTCTATTCCTTTATCACCCCTTTCTTCTAAGGTGAGAATCTTGAGGGAAAGGGAGAAGACCTTTACACTTCCCAGAAGAGCTGAGAAGCCCCCAAACCTGTCACCTCCTCAGTAATAGCTCTGCTGTCTGCAGAGGAAACAGCTGGGGCGACTGCTCTGCTGTCTGCACTTGCCCCGAGCCTGTCTGAGCTGAGAGCTGTGCGAAGCACAGAGCACAAGCTCTGCCAGCACAGGGCAGCTGTTCAAGTGGCTCCTGCAAGCATCCCAGGTGAGTTTTCCCCCTGGAACTAACTGACTGGAGCCAGGGGAGCTTAGAGGGCTCCAGAGGAGCCGTGTGGCAGGCACAGAGGCCTGACATGGAGCCCAGCACTGTGCCTGGCAGAACTGGCAACACCCGGGGAACTCGCAGCAGCTGCTTCTGACAGCTCCGTGGGTCGGCTCCCACCCCAGCGCCACCCCGGGAAGCGCAGTTCACTCACCTTGAGCTGGTAAAAGTCATCGGTCCCATCCTTCCTTGCCAAACACTGAACAATACTTGGCACAGGGGAGTTACCTAAGCGTGGCCCTAGCAGCAGAAAGCAGAAACAGACTTGTTTTCCTTGAGGCAGCAGTGACTCACGGGGTTACATCAGCAGCCCAGTGTCACGCAGGTTACGTCCGCTTCATCCAAGTTCCCTTTCTGTACAGCAGGCTCAGTGCACTCCCACAAGTGGCCATCTCGAGACAACAGGGGCTACTGAACTCTGAAAGCCTCCTGCGCCCGCCTTTCGCTCGTTCACGGGGCGAAGGCTGAAGCAAAGGGCCACCCAGGGCCCGGCTGCTGGGCAGAATTTAACCTCCCGCGTGTCTGAACCACCCAGCTCTCACTGCTACCAGCAACACCCTGGCAGCTGCTGCTACCACACTTGCGAGCCAGCTGCCACCTCTGCAGGGAGGGCTCGGGTACCCGGAGCAGGCTCTGCTAGCAGGGTGACACCCCGCCTCCACTCCCCAGTTTAAACCAGTCGGCCTCCCATCCATCACCCACCGGTTCCCTCGTAATCCCAGCGTGGGTTCATCGGGTCACTGCCCAGCTCTGAGCTACCAGAGCAGCTCTCCGAAGCTGCCAGCGTGGCTCCTGCCTTGGCACAGCCTGCCTACCGTGAGCCCCAGCGAGTCATCACCCTGCTGCGCTGACAGCACGACCCAGGCAGGTGGGGTTGAACCCCAGGGGATTTGCTCTTGAAGCAAGCAGCTTGTCAAGAAACACAAAGAGCAGGGGGCTGGAGCACAGGCTGCCTGCGCCAGGGTCACCTCACAGCCTGACTGGCTGCAGGAGCTCCAGGGGCTGCTGCCACCCCAAGCCAGCAGCTCGCCGAGGCCGGACTCTAAGCTCTCTGCCTGCTCTGCCTCAGTTCACAGCTGCTCTCGGTTTTGCAATCAGGAGCTCCCTTGCAGAGCAGCGCAGAGCCTCCCCACTCACCCAGGATGAAAGGGCCCGCTCTCTTGGCGTTGTTTCCAGAAATCCCTGTGCAGAGAGCTTTGGCCTTAGCGGATGTTTCCCCGGCTCCTCTGTCTGATGCTCGCCGCTTCATCCTCGGCTCTTGAAAGAGAAAAGACCACAGCCCATGAGCAACACAGTCAGCTTCTCACACCGCCCCTTCTTCTGCACTGGAAGGCTTCCAGCTGCGGCCGCACCGCTGGCTCTGCCTGCCTGTGCTCCCACCAACAGCCCCGCTGGGGGCTGGCGGCCTCCTGGGCTTCTGAAGGTAGAAAGGAGCCTCGTTATTCCAGCACTTCCTAGAGGAGTAGTTTGAGCCACTGAGTGGGAACTAATCAAAGCTATAAAGCCCCTGTGACAGCAACCACCACGATCCAGCTTCAGGCCCTGCCCTCTCATCCTGGCACTGG
>VZRI01003397.1:63603-76994 GCA_013397515.1 Upupa epops
CCCCGCCGAGGCGGAGGCCCTGCAGCAGCGGGAAGGTGGCTGGGAGCTCCTCGGGGCAGCAGCCGTCGCCAGGGGTAGCCCAGTGGAACCGCAGGTTCTCGTAGGGCTCGGGGCTGGGGCTGTGGTCGAGCAGGGGCTGCGTGGAGCTGGAGCGCAGGCACAGGCGCGGAGGGAGGTGCTGCTGGCCCCGGTAGCCGTCACCCAGCACCCGCGCGTACTGGATGGGCTCCCCGCTGCCTCCCCCCGCGCCCCGGCAGGGCTCCACTGCTGCCCGGCCGCAGCCCCGCGGGCCCGAACCCTCCTGCCGCACGTAGGGCTGGGGCACTGCGGGGAAGGGGCCGAAGGGCTCGGTGCTGGGTTCCTTGGCCCAGCTGGACGGCTGCTTCCCCGCCGCTCTGTCCAGCACCGTGACGGTGGAAATGGTGGCCACGCCGGGCTCCCTCAGGCCGGGGCCCTGCGGAGGCTCCTGCAGAACACAGTACGTAGTCAGGGCTGGTCAGTGGGGCGCAGCCCCTCTGCCCCACCGCCCCAGCACTGTGCCCTCCGGTGTGGACTGGGTAACTGGGTCTCACCTCCTGGAGCTCTGTCGGCACCCACTTGCCCAGGCTGCTGTTGGCAGGGTCAGGGACGTTGGGCCAGAACTGCTGCTTCACCCTGGTGGCCACAGGACAAGGAGACTGAGCGAGGGGACCTGCAGCAGGTGGGCTGGGGCTGGCACTCCCCGCGTTCATCCAGGCCTTGCAGCACCCAGGCTGCAGCCAGTGCTACTGCAGCTGATGACCGGAGCCCCCAGCCTGGTGGCAGCCCGGCCCACGGTGGCCCTGGGTACTCACCGGCTGTTCTTCTGGAAGCAGAGGAGCAGCACTGTGAGCAGGACAAACACCAACCCCAGCGTCAGGAAGAGGAACTGGACTTCAGTGTCATCTAGAAAGCGGATAGGGGTCACGTCTGGCCAGAGCAGGTCACCCTCAGTCCCTACAGCCCCTGGGTGGGTGGCTGCACCCCCCTCACCCAGCACGGTGGTCACCAGGGTCAGGCTGGTGCCGTTGGTGCCGCCGGCGGCTGTGGCTGCCATGATGTGCACTTTGTACAGCGTCGAGGGCTTCAGCTCCCGGATGGTGAAGGAGCGGAGGGAGGGATCCACAGCAGCACCTGGCGAGATGCAGGGGGCTACCGGTCTGCAGTGTCCCTCGCCTCGGGGCCCCGCGGGGCTCAGAGCCGTGAGCGGGACTCACTGGACACCTCCGCTGTGCTGTTGGCCCAGAAGATGGTGTAGCTGGTGATGAAGCCGTTCTGCATCTCCACTGGCACTGGCTCCCAGCACAGCTCAGCCTCTGACTTGCTGATGCTCTTCAGGTGGAGCTTTGGGGCGCAGGACGGGGCTGGGACAGAGCGGGACGAGGGACTGGGTGCTGTGCACTGGGACCGAGGCCCGGCAGGGGACAGAGGGGACCCCCCTGCGGGGTGGGTGGAACCCGCATACCCTTCTGCTTGGAGTAGGCTGTGGTGTGGACGGGCAGCCCTACGGTGCCCTTGTAGAGGGGGAACACGGAGATGTTGTACTGCTGGAAGGGCTCGATGCCATCTGGAGCAGAGAGCAGTGGGGAACGGGGGGGTTTGGGGTGGCGGCTGCCCTGCACATCCCGCCACCCCCCGGGCTGTACCCCAGGGAGGGCTCAGGGCAGGGTTTGGTGCTGGGCAGGCAGGGAAGGTTCCAGTCCGTTAGAGCAGCCCCACAAAGCGGACTGGGAAGGCGGGGACCCCCAGCAGCACCCAGCTCACCCTGGATGAGGGCCGTGGTGGTGGCTCCATCTCGCTCCATCTGCCAGTGGGCACTGCAGCAGCTGAGCTCAGAGGACACCCGCTGCCACTCCACCACAAAGGCAGTGACCGGGGCCCGCGCTGCCTCCCAGTGCACCCGCAGGCTGTGCTCGCCCTCGGGCACGGCCCGCAGCCCGGCCAGGGGCTGACCTGTGGAGAGGGAGGGCAACCAGCAGGACTGAGGACTCACCCCCTGTTCCCCCCAGCCCGGAGCCCACCCTGCACCCCCCAGTGGGCAGCCGGCTCAGAGCCCCCCATTCGCACCCCCAGGGAGGTGTCTCCCCACAGCAGGGTGAGGGTGCTGCTGCAGAGGGGGGCAGACCCATAGGGTGGGGGCCGTGCTGCCCTCACCTCTCCTCTCCAGCAGAAGGACCTCGGTGGGTGCCGACTCCCCGGCAGCGTTGTAGGCCGACAGGTAGACCCGCGTGGTCCCCCCCGGCGCCGAGAAGCGGCACTGGGTGCGGGTGGTGTTGCAGACGGTCGGGGGGTCCCTGCCCCCGGGGCTCAGGGTGACGCGGTAGCCCAGCACTCGCCCGTTGGCCTCCCGCCGCCCTGGGGCCTGGACACGGGCAGGGTGTGGGGGTGCTCGGTGCCAGGGCGATGCCCAGCGGCATCCCCACCCCTGCACCCCCCCGTTCTCACCTTCCAGTGCAGCTGCACCTCCAGCCGCTGCCCCGCGCCGGCCGGCCGGGCTCTCCACCACGCATCCAGCTTCCCCGCAGGGGCTGCCGCACGGAGGGCGAGTGAGGAGCTGGGAGAGGGGCCGCCTGGCTGGGCACAGGGAACCCCCCCGGTGGCCCCGCGCCCACCCACCTCTCTCATGGGTGGTGTAGTTCCTGCCCAGGCTCCACTCGCTCCAGTAGCCCCGTGGCGAGCTCCGCCGGCACCGCATCTGGAAGTGGTACTGGGTGCCGAAGAGAAAGCCGCAGCAGCGGGTGCTGCCCGCCTGCCCGGCGATGCCAGTGACCTGGTGGCAGCCAGAACAGGGGCCGGGCCGCTTGTGCTGGCTCCTGCCGCTGCGGGGCTGGGTGCCGCACGGGGCACCCGGCTGTGCCACTCCTGCACGGGCACCCTACAGCTGCAGAGCCCGGGGTGGGGGTCCCAGCTCCCGCTCGCCCAGCCCAGCAGCACTCACCAGCGCCCAGCCCGGGTCCTCGGGTGCCCGGTAGCGCAGCTCGCACTGCAGCTCCATGTGCGCGGTGCCACGGGCCACTGCCCAGGCCAGGGCCACGCAGTCGGTCTGGAAGGGGATGGACTGGATGCTCTGCAGCTTCGGGGGGTCGAGCTGGGCTGGAGGAGGAGCAGAGATGGGGGGCTGGAGAGCTGCACGGGGCTGCAGCATCGCATGCGGCTGCTGCTGTTAGTGCCCTGAGCTGCAGGCGGGTGCTGGCCTGCCTGAGGTGGGGGACAGGCACAGAGCACCCCAAGCCGTTGAGAGCAGCCTGTGGGTGGGAGGGGAGCGATGCCAGGGAGCTCCGGGTGATGCCCAGGAGCACAGTGCCAGCAGGGTTCTGCAGCCTGGGCATGGGGCAGGGTTAATGCCGGTGCAGAGGGGCAGCTCCCACAGGACACGGGCCGGTCTGTGGCCAGGGAAGCGGCACATTTGGCTCTGCCGGGGCTGCGAGCCCAGCCCCGCAGTGGGAGGACTCAGCCCGTGCCCAGGCCCAGCGCAGGCAGGCCCAGTCAACAACGGGGCTGGGTGCCTTCCTGATGACCTGGGACCCGGGCAGTGGCTGGTGGAGAGGGGCACAGAGGGCAGCAGGTCAGCCGAGGGCTCACACCCAGCCGGCACGAGCTGCTCAGGCTGTGCCAGGGCTGTGGCATCTTGTGCCAACGAGCTGCTGGCCATGGGATCCTGCCCCTAAAACGGGATCTACAAGCCCAACGGGCTCTGCTGGGGGCTCTAACACCCCTCTCGCTGCTGCTGAGCGCTGGGCCCCCACCCCTCCCCGAGGCCGGCAGCTCTGGCTGCCACTCACCGACGTCCATGGGGTCAATGCAGAGCCGCTCGGACTCGGCGGTGCCCAGGGCGTTGCTGACCGACACCCAGATCTCCATCTGCCAGTAGAGCTGCAGCAGCCGGCGTGGCACCGTGCAGCGGCTGCGGCCGCTCTGCGGGATGCAGCCCGTCACCGCCTGGCCTCTGCTCCTGCGGCAGCAAGATGGGGGGGCTCGGGGGTCGCTCTGGCAGAGGACGAGGCCTGCTGTGCGGCTGGGAGGTCGCCCAGGCGACGGTGTCACCCGGGTCTTACCCTGCACACTTGAGTGCGACACTGGTGGGGAGGAGGCTGTCGGCTCCCGGCTCCCACTGGCACCTCAGCCCGTAGTCGGTGAGGTTCAGGATGCAGCTGAGGTTGAAGGGCTTTGCCGGAGGGTCTGGGGGACAGTGGCCAGGGAAGAGCCTGAGCAAGGTGCCCGTTGCAGCTGCGCTGAGCCCCGCGGCCACGCTGGGCCTTCCCAACCCTGCTGCCCTGCAGCCTGCCCGCCGGGCACTGGCACAGCCCTGAGACGGCCTGCGCCAGCCCTGGCTGCTGCTCCTAGCCCGGCAGCTTTGCCCGGCTCACTGGGGGCAGACCTGGGGAACCAGGAACCCCAGTGCCAGGCCACCCCTCTGCGAAGGGGCCGTGCGGGTGAGCCGTGGTGGCCGCAGACTTACAGCCGGCCCTGATGACGGCCATGCCAACGCGCTGCTTGGTCCCGTTCCACTCCACCAGGCACCACAGCTTGGCCTGAGTCTGGTTGAACTGGGGCAGGGTGAGGTTGGACACCGCCGTGCCCCCCAGGCCCTGCTGCTGGCTCCCGGCCACGGGCTGGCTGTCCAGCATCCAGCTGATCTGGACTTTGTCCTGCTGCAGGCTGCGGCACAGCCCGGGCTGGATGGTGCAGGACGCGGTGACGGACGAGCCCAGGGGCACAACCTGTGAGCCCGTGGCCACCGAGGCACAGCCCAGGGTCCCTGCCGGCGGAAAGGATGTGTCACATCCAGGGCAGGGCTGCGGCCGAGGCACCCAGCCCCTCGGTGCCCGGGGAAGGACAGAGGGATGAGCGCCTCTACCCTTAGAGGGGCCCCCCAGCCGCGGGAGAGGAAGAGCCGGGCGTTGGGCAAGCGGCTGGCACATGCCAACCCCATCCTGCCAGTGCCCACAGCAGCCCCCATGCCAGCGGGGTGTTTGGGGTGGCACGGAGCACATGGCAGCGGGACGGGGTGGGGTGGGATGGGGTGCCCCGCTCACCGCCCGGGCAGAGCAGCAGGAGCAGGGAGAGCCGCAGCAGGAGGAGTGTCCCAGCACCGCGCCTGGCCATGGTCCCCGTGGCTTTGGCATCACCTGGAGAGGAGAGAGCAGCTCACCCTGGCACAGTGGGAAGGGGCTGGGGGAGAGGGGCTGGAGGAGCCGCCACTGTCACCTGCAGAGCTAAGTGCCCTTTTGCCATCAGTCAGCCCCCTGCCTGCAGCCCCTCTGCTGCACTGGCACCTCTGCCCCCACACTTGGGTCTCAGGGAGGGACCCCTTGGCAGCAGCTGGCAGCAGCTCTCAGCCTCACACACCCCAGCCCTGGGCGCAGGCACCGCTGATGTTATCGCAGGTATCAGCAGCCTCAGCCGGGCACAGATTTGCGGTGGCAGGGGCAGAGCTGGGGCTGAGACACTGAAAGGGGGAAGCAGACGAAGGATGGCAGCAGCGAGGCTGGGCAGAGCCGTGGGGTCCTGGGGGCTGCCCCCTGCCTGCTCCGAGGAACGGTCCCCACACTGGCAGCTGCCAGGGTCCCTGCTCAGCCCCAGTCGGTCCCAGCTGCCTCCTGGGCGCTGCCAGGCACCGGCTCCAGGAGGGGCTGGGTACCCACAGCTCCTCCCCACCCCAGGCCGGTGTCCAGAGGCGCAGGAGGGACTCGAGAGGGGAGCACCCGGCGCAGGGGGGCTGTGCCAGGTAGGGGACAGGGCAGGGCAGCTGGCACAGCCCCGCACACGGTGAACTCGAGCAGCACGGAGCCAGCCCCTGCCTCCCTCCCTCCCTCCATCTCTCCCTCAGCTCCATCTGTCCCTGTCCCCCAGCCCTACCTCTCCTGCAGGCCCTGCAGTGCCCGGCCGTCGCTCAGCGCCCGCTTCGTGCCCCGGCCTGCGTCTCCCGGCTGCTGGCCCCGCTGTGCCCGTTGCCCATCGCGCTGCCTCCGCCGTTAGTTCCTGCAGCCGGTGCCGTTAATTGGTGCCACTCCGGAGGAGGTGATTGCAAAACACTTCCCCAGGGCTGCGGCTGCCTGGCTGGCTGCGGGGAGGGAGACCAGCGGCACCGACAGCCAGCGCCGGGCAGCAGCACCCGGCCCCCCACCCTGCCTGGGCACAGCTGGACAGGGCACAGCTGGACAGGGCACANCCGGTGTCCAGAGGCGCAGGAGGGACTCGAGAGTGGGAAATGGGGGAGCACCCGGCGCAGGGGGGCTGTGCCAGGTAGGGGACAGGGCAGGGCAGCTGGCACAGCCCCGCACACGGTGAACTCGAGCAGCACGGAGCCAGCCCCTGCCTCCCTCCCTCCCTCCATCTCTCCCTCAGCTCCATCCGTCCCTCTCCCCCAGCCCTACCTCTCCTGCAGGCCCTGCAGTGCCCGGCCGTCGCTCAGCGCCCGCTTCGTGCCCCGGCCTGCGTCTCCCGGCTGCTGGCCCCGCTGTGCCCGTTGCCCATCGCGCTGCCTCCGCCGTTAGTTCCTGCAGCCGGTGCCGTTAATTGGTGCCACTCCGGAGGAGGTGATTGCAAAACACTTCCCCAGGGCTGCGGCTGCCTGGCTGGCTGCGGGGAGGGAGACCAGCGGCACCGACAGCCAGTGCCGGGCAGCAGCACCCGGCCACCCACCCTGCCTGGGCACAGCTGGACAGGGCACAGCTGGACAGGGCACAGCGGGATGGGGCACTGCTGGATGGGGCACACAGGGTTGGGGCACAGCTGGATGGGATACAGGATTGGGGCACAGCTGGATGGGATACAGGATTGGGGCACAGCTGGATGGGGCACAGCTGGACAGGACACACAGGGCTGGGGCACAGCTGGACGGGATACAGGATTGGGGCACAGCTGGACAGGGCACAGCTGGAGAGGGCACACAGGGCTGGGGCACAGCCAGCTCCATGCTGTGCCTGCTGCGGGGTCACAGGCCTGGGGGTGTGGGGCCCAGAGGGCAGGAGGCAAGCGCAGCCACGGCTGCCCGCACCCTCACCGGGGCAGCTCAGGGCTGGACCATCACCCAGGTTACTCCAGCAGCTCCCTGCCAGCACCCCAGGCAGCTCTGCCCACGGGTACCAGGCTGGCATCGCTGCCAAGCCAGGAGTCCCACAGCAGAGTGTGGGGTAAACAGGGGTTGCCCAACCCTCCCCACGCTCAGGGCTGCCCGGGGGCAGCTGTTGTGCAAAGGGCTCTGTTTACTGCGGGGTTTGTTCCCCCCCTGCGTCGCCCGGCTCACGCAACCTCACACAGCTGTGGGGCCACCAGCCCCCACCCCGCCGGCCGTGGGACAGAGGGTGGCCCTGGGCTACCAACACCTGCCCTGGGGCTGCTGGCTGGAGGGAGGGAGATGGCTCCAGGCTGGGGCCATCCGCCTCCCAGCCCTGATAACCCAAGCAAAGGCTTCTACCCCGGGGCCTTCCTGCCCAGGGCCAGGCTGCCCAGCGGAGCTGCGTGGGGCCAGGACTCCCAGGCTGGGGCTCGGAGCTGGTTCCCACGGCCACTGGCCCGGGGCCCTGCCCTTGCGACATTCCCCTGGGGTGTAGCAACCCCAGAGTTTGGGGGCCGCAGGGTGTTTACCCACAGAGCGGGAATGGCTGCGGTGCCAGGGTGACCTGGGCATGGCCTGGGAACCGGGCTGCTGCCCCAGCCCGCGGCTCCAGCCAGGCACAAGCTGCACTCTCCGTGCCCAGCTGTGGGGCCCCTCCATGAGCTCGGTCCTGGACCTCGGAGCCCACCCCAGTGGCTGGAAGGGTTTAGGCCTAAGGAGGCTCCAGAGGTGCCAGGGTGCAGGGACAGAGCTCCCAGTACCACACGGGGCCACTGACCCCTTCCTGAGAGCAGGGATGGAGCAGACGTGTCCCCATGACTCTGCTCTCGGTTCCCCTTCGGCTCTGAGTCACAGCCCACAGATCCCATCGCTGGGATGGGACAGGGGGACAAGAGGACAGGGTTTCACCCCCACGGGGCACCTGCACCCAGGAACCAGCCAGCCCAGCGAAGGGGCTGCAGGGCTGCTGGGGCAGGGGTGCATGTAGGGTGGCAGCTGTGGGGTAGGGAGGCAGCTGGAAGGTGGCAGAGAAGGCCGTGGGGTGACAGTGAGAGGATCCCAGGGGAGGAGGCTGGGGGTGCCACGGGGCTGGGGTGAGGGAGCAGTGCGGAGGGCAGTGGGTGGTCACTGCCCAGACGAGGGGCAGGGGGGTCCCAGGCTGTAGTGCAGGATGCACCCCCACCCGGGCCACCCAGCCAGGGGGAAGGCAGAAAGGGGAAGCAGCTGCGGGGCTTTTCCTGGGTTGCAGCTCCTGGGATGGGAGCAGCAGCCGGCGGACACTGCCCCCCAGCACTCGGGGTGGCAGCTGGGGATGGAGCTACCCTGGCTCCGCGGGCAGAGCTGGTCCTGGCGCAGGGAGGTGTGAAGGGTCCCACTCCCTGCCAGGCTTCCAGAGCGATGAGAGGTGGGCACGGGGACCCCCATGCCCCAGGGCGAACCCCCAAGCAGCCCCTCTCCCCACAGCGGGTGCTGGGGGCTCTCAGCGCGTTGGCTCAGGCTGCCCCGCCGGTTTCTGTCCCTTCCCGGCAGGGAGGCTGCAGACACAGGGCTGCTCTTCCCTGCCCTAATAAACACCCTGAGATGGGCAGCCTTTATCGGGAGAGAAGCAGCTCTGGAGATCATTTACTCAGAGTCAATAGCTGCTCAGAGGCTCTGGGCTGGCGCAGGCGGCCGCCCTCTGCCCGGGGCGGGGGGGATGAGGGGCTGGATCATCCCATGGAAACAGGGACATCCCCCCCCTGCCCTCCCGAGACCTCCTCTGCACAAACACAGCGCCCCGACTGCTCCCCGCAGCACCCGCACCCCCTTCACCCCAAAGCAGCTGCACGAACCAGGCTCCCGGAGGGCTCCGGCAGCTCCAGCCGGGGGCTGCGAGTGGCTCAGGGCAACGGAGCCCGGGCGAGCAGCCTCCCCCAGCGCTCCCGTCATCTTCATTAGCTGCCTGCTAATTTCATCTGTCCCTCTCCTGCTGCTGCCTGTTCCGCAGCCAGGAGCGGTGGCAGATGAATCAGCCTGCCATGCGCAGACCCCGACGGGGCCCGGCTGGGCTGGCAGGGACGCAGCTCCTCCAGCTCCCCAGAAATGGCTGGGAGGGGGGATGGAGGGGTAGGGGTGCCCAGGCTGTGCCCACCGGAGGACTGTGCCTCATCCAGCCCCACTGCCCAGCGCTCTGGGTGTGGGGACGGAGCCCAGCGCTCCAAATCCACCCCGACCAGCCCGTCCCTGCTGCAGGACGGGTCTCACCCCCCAGCATCGGGCCGGGGATGTCACCTCCACGGCTGCTGTCACAGCCGGGCGCTGGCCTGTTCCCTGCAGATCCCCCTTCGTTTCCCCAGGCTCTCCTGGCAGGATGGGTTAAACCCCAGCTCTGCCAGAGGCTGCTGCTCTCCCTCACACCCCAGCTTCCCCCCGCCGTGGGGTGCTCCCTGCTTTCCCTTGGGGACCCAGCTCAGGGTGTTGGCCTGGGACCCAGGGCTCTGCTCCAGGCTGGAAGGGGCTGCATCCCCAGGCTCCAGGCTGGGCAGGGGCAGATCTCTAGGGACCCTTCTGTGGTGCCATGGAGGTGCCACTGGGCATCACCCTGCCCCAGGTGCAGCAGCAGAGGCAGCTCCGGGGATGCTGCAGGCACCTGCAACGATCCTGCAGCAGCCTGGAGCCTCCCCAGCCCCCGGCTGAGCGGGGGAAGGTCCCCAGGGGTCCCCCTGGGTGCTGCCAGCGGCGCCAGGGTCACACTGCCACAGCCAGACAGGTCCTGTGCTGGGACCGGCAGCAGCATCACCCACCCCTGGGTGCTCCAGGTCACCCTGTGCTGGCCAGCACCCTCCCCCCATTATCTGCAATTCCCTTGAAAGCTGCTCTGGGGCTGCTGTGCAAATGGAGAGAGAAGAAAGCAGCCAGGACCGCACTTATCCCTCTGGAAACGAATCCCCCCCTCGTATTTGGAGGGACTGGTGAATGAGGCCAAGTTGTTAAGTGACAAAAGAAAAACGATTCTTGCCTTGCAGGGTTATTAAAATCATGTTCTACAATTTGAGCAGCCATGAGGAAGCCCAGATAATGACAGATGATGATAATACATCTCCCGCACAGCCTGCTCCGTAATGATACTGCCCGTAGCTCCCGCATTACCGCCAATTACTCAGCACACGGGGTAATGAAAATGCACATCCATCCTGCCAGCTGCCGCCCCGGCCCGGCTCCCCCCCTCCCGGCCGCTGGAGGAGGCGGTTGGGACTCAGCGCTGGCCACGCTGGGCTCCGGGGCTGGGGGAGCCCCGGCTGGTCCCGGTGGGGAGCGGTGCCCCTCGAGCGGGCACCTGCCCGTAGTCTGTCCTGCAGGGGCAGGAGATGCTGGGCGAGGGGGGCTGAGGAGGAACCTGCCGCGGGATGCTCCTGCTTGGACCCAGGAGGTGCTTAAACACCCAACCCGGACCGGGCCAACGAGCTCCCAGTGCCTGCTCCACCACCAACCCCAGGCTGGACGGCCCAGCCCCGGTGCGGAGCAGCTACCGCTGCCCCCAGCAGCTACCGCTGCCCCCAGCAGCTACCTGGACTCTGCTCATCACCCCTGGAATCCACTGCCCTTATTCCTCCGGATGGCTGTGCCAGACCCCTGTGCGGGCTACACCCACAGCTGAGAGCCCCCAGTCTGCTCCGGGCAGCCCCCAGTCTGCTCCAGGCTGCCCCCCGCTCGGCGGCCGCCCCCCCGCCCGCTGCACAGGGGTTATTAACGACCAGAGGTGCAACTGCTCATTAATTCATAAATATTAACGAGCCCTTAATGGCTGCAGCCCCGCAAGAGCAGCTTCCCAGGGAGCTCGTTTTTCAGAGGGCTGCTCACGACACCGGTGGGAGCCGGTGCCCGTGGATGGAGGCGGAGGAGCCGAGGGCAGAGTGGCAGTGCCAGCACCTGGCATGGAGCTCATGCTGTGCCAGGTTGGGCTGCTGCTTGGTGCCACACTGGGCTTGCACAGCAACCCCCCCTGTGGTGCCCGGCGGCCCGTCTGTGAGGAGAGGGGGGCGGTGGGGGAGTCTGGAACAGAAGGGGCAGCTCTCGGCTCTGCCAGGGTGAGTGCTGCTGCCATGGGGTCCTGCACCCTGCACAGAGCCCCAGCCAGAACAACCCCCCAAAGCAGCCTCTGACCTGGAGAGAGGGAAGACCCCAACCCAAAGCCTTACCTGTCCTCTCGCAGGTCACAGCCAGAGGATGCAGCTGGGGCCACCTGAGAGCTGGGTGGGCTGCACCTCCCAGGAGCAGGGCACCGGGGCCAGGCGCCCTCCTCCAGGCAGGTCAGCACCTTCCAGAGACACCATCACTCCTCAGGGACCCTCCTGGGCCCTACAGAGACCCTTCTGGAGCCCGCAGAGTCCCTCTAGCGCACAGCAGCCCCCTCCCAGCTCCATAAATCACCCCCAGCCCGTTCTCTCTCGTTAACGATGGCGGCTGCAGAGTTATGGGCTAATTACTCGCCGTTAGCAGCAGCCCCAGCAGGGTAGCACCTGCAGTAGATCTTCCACCTCCCGGGGGGGTGTTCAGTCTGCTCTTGGCTTTCATGGAGATCTATGCCGAGCTCCAGGGGGAGGCAGAGCCTGGGACCATCCCAGCCAAGCGACAGGGCAAAGGGCTGGGCTGGGGATGGCGATGGGGACCAGGATCCAGCGCCGAGGGCTTCCCAGCCCCCCTGAAGTGCAGCCCCCAGTCTGTGCTGCCTGTGAGCGGCCACAGAGAGGTCCGAGCTGTGGGGCATCCCGCATCCTGCCCTTCTGTACCCTGGGGTGCAGGGTGGGACCCCACAAACAGCAAAGAACCCCTCCGGCTGGGCTGGCACAGAGCAGAAGGAGAGGCTGGGATGTCTGTGGGGACCCACAACAACACTGATTCATCGGGGCGATTAAAGCCTCTCCTGCTCCCCCCCCAGAGGAGATTTAGCGTTTGACTGTCGGGGAGTTACAGCTCCTCCCTCCCCGGAGAAACTCAGATCCCAGCAGAGGGGAACTCTGCTAAGGGAGAACAGGAGACCTCAATCAGCTCCTGAGGCAGCGGGGGGCTTCAGCTCGGGGCAGGGGGGTTGCAGGGGTGAATTCCCCTGGGATGAGGCATTTGGAGGTGAGAAAGGCAGGGTCAACCTCATAAACAGCCTTTTAGCACAGAGCAGGAGCCCCGTGGAGCATCGCCCAGGGTGTGGGGCTGGCACATCCCTGCCCCAGCGATGTCCCTGGATCAGCCCCACAGCAGAGGCTGCTCCATCCCAGCCCCTGTTTCATCCCTGTGCCCAGGAGGGGCAGCCCAGCCCCGGCACGGATGCGGATGGGCAGAGAGGAGCTGGTTCCATCAGGGTGCCGGGATGGGCTCCCCGGAGGCTGGGTGCTGATGTCCCGTCCCGACAGAAGGGATTCCCGGTGCATCCTGCCCGTGGAATCCCCTGCCCTCCCCGGGGACAGGGAGGGATTTGTTTCCCAGCTCTGACGACACCGATGCTGCTCTCAGCCGCCGTCGGGGGCCGCACGCCCGGTGCTTTCAGATCCCCGACAGCGACGGGAAACGTTTTGCTGCCTCTCAAAGGCAATGAACTGCCTCCGTCGAGTGATGTCCCCCGAGGAACGCGGCTGGCAGCTGCGGGGGATCCCACCCGTGCTCTGGGCTCTTCCCGGAGCGAGCAGGGGCTGATCCAAGGCTACCAGCCCAGTGCTGGGACAGGAGCAGCGTTTGGGGTGTCCCGGGGCCAGGCTGAGGCAGAAGCATCACTGCCCCAGGGATGCCCACAGCCCCTGAGGTGGTTGATGCTCAGCGGGGTCAGAGCCCCGTGTGCCCCCAGGACCACCGTTTCAGACCCTCGGAGCTGGGCAGGATGGCAGCCCTGGCAGGGCCATCCTGGGCCAGGGCAGACCCAGCTCCTGGCATCTTGGAGTCCAGTAGGACCCCCCTGCCAGTGCCCCCGGTGTGGGGAGCTTTGAAGCTCTGCCTGTTCTGCTCCCGAGCAGAGGTCTGGAGCAGCTCTGGCTGACTTTGCCTCTCACCTTCAGAGCCTCTTGAGCGGGCAGTGGGCACCTGTGCTCTGCCCTGCTCTTGAATCTTTAATCTCACTCGAAAAATGAGGGGGGTTCCCCTCCTCTCGTTGTTTGGTTTCAGAGATCCAGATTCCAGAACCAGACCTGGGGCAGCCCCAGCTCCTCTCCCAGCCCAGGCAGCAGGAGGAGCAGGACCTTCCCCAGCAGCATCGCTCAGGTCCCAGGCGCTGAGAGGAACCGAGGGAGGAGCACTCAACCCACCCGTGGGTCACCTCCTGCTCTAGAGGGGTCTGAACGAGGAACTG
>VZRI01003397.1:77907-143469 GCA_013397515.1 Upupa epops
CCCCGTCTGGCAATGAAATGGCCATCGCGCTGTGACCCGCCGGAGGGCAACTAAAAGGGGTCGGAGCTGAATCCTCTCTACTGGAGGAGCTCACCGGGCGGAGGAGCTGGGGCTCTGCCGGGAGCGAAGCTCCAACCCACAAGCACCCCCAACTCATCCCCCTCTCCCCAACCACCCAGTCCCAGTGCTTCACCCCCTGCCCAGCTCCCCCCGCCCAGCAGACCCAGCTCTGACCACAGCCCTCCCGGGGTGATGGAGCAGAGAGGACCCAGAAGACACCAGAAGGGACCCTCCCGGGGTGATGGAGCAGGGGAGTAAAGCGGGGGTTTCTTCAGGACCTCACTTGGAGCCTCTGCTCAGGAGGCCCCCACTCTGTATGGACAGGGCAGCAGGACTGAACGTGCTGGCCCCCCCTCAGCCAGCAGCAGCCGATAGCTGGGCACCAGAGAGCAAATACAGACAGACCCCTCCAGCTCCTAGGGGCTGCCTGGTCCCATGTCAGGACCTTTTAGGCCAGCGGGACACAGACTGTGCACAGAGAGGGGTGGAGGGGTTCCCAAGCCCCTCAGAGGCTCCTGAGAATGAAACTTTCCTTTCACTCAAAGACCACCCCGCTGCCCCAGCCCTGCTGCCCCTCTGTGCCCCCCGCTCCTCTCCCCCCATCAGACCCCGGTTTCTTGCACCTCCTGCTTGTCTCAGGGATTCACTGAGTGACAGAACAAGAGGGCAGACAGGGTGATTCTGGCAGCGAGCGAAGGATGCAGCTCTGCGCTGCTCCCTGCATCCCATTAATCATTTGGTGACACGCTGGCTACCGGCCTGATGTGAGATAACGAGAGCTAATTAGCTACAAAAATTAGGAGGTGGGCGAGTTGCCAACTGTTTGCAGACACCGCAGCGATGGGGGCAGCCGGGAGATCTCCCCTCTTCTCAGGGATCAGGGCTTGTTCTGAGCGTCTGATTCAATTACAGACCAAAGGCCGAGCAGCAGGAGGTGGACTCGGTGTCCCCAGGGACTGTGGAACCACATCCTGGTTCTGCTCAGCCTCACCTGGAGCTGGAGCTGCTGCTCAGTGCCCGCTGGTCCAGACAGAGCATCCGCAGACACCAGGGTGAGGGTCACCCCGCGGTGTCCCCGCTCCCTGCAGCAGTTCCTCTGGTCGAGCTCCCTGATGGATGCTTCTATCGGGACCACAGGCAGCTTCTCCCTCAGGTCAGAGGAGCTGAGACGACACCTCCCAAACCCCCTCTCATCACTGTCAAACCCTGAGCAGAGGCGATGAAACCCAGAGGGCTCCCCCATCTCCATCCCCCTGCAGGGCTGCAGAAGGCAGAGGAATAAGTAGAGGCTGATCTGAAGGCAGTGCTGTTGGGAAAGGTTCTCCATCCGTCAGCCCCATGCACTCCATCCCTATCTAACCCTCTCACAGAGCCCCCCTGCCCCAGGGAGCCCACGGGGGTCTGCAGAGTCCTGAAAGGAGGGACTGAGGGCCAGGGTGCCGTTGAAGCCCTGGAGGCTCCCCAGGCCCCATCCCCTGTGGCCCTGCCAACCCATCCCAGGGAAATCCGACAGCAGAGATAGCAAAACCCTCCTGTGCTTCAAGGAGGGGGGGGAGAAGTCATTAACCACCAGCCGGGAGCTGGCAGAGCAGCCCCCGGGGCTCCTTCCCCAAGCCTGAGCCCAGGATAATTGAGGAGCCGGGGATGGAATCGCTGCTCTTTGTTGTCGGCAGGGGATGATCCTCCACCCTCCCGCCCTCAGCTCCCTCTGCTCCATTCAGACCGACTCCTGAGTTCCCAGATAAAATTGTTTGAAAGCCCCGAGAAAAAACCCAGGGCTGAAGATCTTTCCGTTTGAACAAAGCCCCCCTCCCGCTGNGCCTCTCTGCTGGGCTCTGACCATCCCAGCCCCCTCAGCCCCAGCCCCTGGGGTCCCAGAGTGGGACCAGTGGGGTTCCCCTTGTGGGCAGCTGACCCCATCCTGGAGGCAGCTCTCCAAGGGTGCTCTGGGCTGAAGGGATTTAGGGTCAGGGGGGTCGAACCCCCAGGGAAACAGCCTCGAGAACCCCCGTGTGGGCTGCTGTGCCCCCCTACGGGTCTCTGGACCCCAGGACCAGCCCATCCTAAAGGCAGGAGGACCCGGGGATCTCCTGCTCCCCAACACCCGCACTAAACCCACGAGAGAGGGCAGTGCCGGCAGGCTGGGCTGTGCCCACGGCACCCAGCCCCTCAGCCAGGTAGGGACGAGGATCTCACTGAAACGGAGCCTTCGCCCCCTCAATCCATCCAGCTGCTGCTGCAGGGGGAGGAAGAGCCGACCCAGAGCCTCCCGATGGACTGCGACCCCAGGCAGAGCCAGGGAAAATGACAACCCTTCCACAGCGGTGCCTGAGGGAGCCAAATCCCCCCCGAGCTCTCCCTCTGCCCCCCTTCAGAAGCTGCTGATGCCCCTCCAGGCTCCCACAGCCTGTGGTGTCGGGGCCCTTAGCCTGGCTGCCCCGGGGGGCCGGGGACACCCTGAGTGAGCACAGCAGCCAAAGCAGAGCGCTGGTGACTCCAAGTGAAGGGGCCTGACCCGGGGAGAACAAGAAACAGCAGCAAACACCTGGAAACAGCCAGGTTATTAGAAGGAAATTGATACCAGGCTGGCACAGGGCACCGGGCTGATTAAATGCGGAGAGTGAAGCTGCTGGGTTCATTCACACAAAGCAGCTGCCAGCGATGAATCTCTGGCTGCCGGTGCTGACAGCAAATAGCTCAGCGCAGCAGCAGATTTATTTGGAGTCTATTAATTTTTTTGTCTAAGGGGAAGCTGCCAGGAGAAAGGGCTCTCCCTCCCGCTGAAATAACAGAGCCCTTCTTCAGAAAGCTGGGAGTTCATCTCCGTGCGCTGACACCTCGAGCTGCCAGCCAGGCGCTCGCACCAGCAGCTTGTGCTTGGCAAACTGGGCTGGGCTGGTGCTCCCCAGGGCAGGGGTGCCCTGTGGCAGAGACCCAGGGGTTGGGAGGGAGATGGGCACGGTGCTGCCAGACCCTCCAGCACACAACTACAGAAGGACTGAGGCTGGCAGAGCCCTCTGAGCTCCTCCGGCCCAGCTCAGCACCCTACAGCACTCCAGTGGCCACCCCAGGGCACTCAGGGCCACAGCCAGGCTGTCCTTCAACACCTCCAGACACGGGGACTCCCCCCCTGCCCTGGGCAGTCCAGTCCAGGCTCTGAGCACCCTTTCCCTGAGGAAGGGCTTCCTGACAGCCAACCTAACCCTCCCCTGGCAGCTTCAGGCCCTGCCTTCTCATCCTGGCACTGGTGCTGGGCAGGCTGGGGGCGCTGAGCAAACTGGGGGTACTGGGTAGGCTTGGGGTGCTGAGCAGCTTGGGGGCACTGGGTAACTGGGGGTGCTGGGCAGGCTGGGGATGCTGGGCAGAGAGGACCGGTGCCATTCTCACCCCCCTCCTCATCGGCTGCTGGAGGGAGCAGCGTGAGGCGGTGCCGTGGATGCTCCTCGGGGATCTGAAGCAATTGTGTGTCTGGCACCGCAGGAGAAGGGGAGGGGGAGGCGATCAGCATTGTGGCCACGTCTTTTCCCTAAGTGTCGGTCGTGTGGGGAGAAAATAACCGTGTGTGGAACAAACGAGCTGGCGGGGAGGGGGCTGCTGGAGGGCTGCGGTGCCGAGAAGGGCTTGGAAACCCGGCGGCCGGCTGCAGCGCCGGGCGAGCGGCTGCTCCCAACGACCCCAGCAATTAATTTCAGCCTTTAATGGGCTCTTGCTCTACCTGCTGGAGCGCAGTGAGTGCGTGTCCCTCATTACCTGCCACACTCCTCCATCCCTCATCCTGCCAGCGCCGCTCCCCGGGGGCAGAAGGCGACCGGTGTGAAGGGAAATTGCAGCAGAGCTGGGAATAAAAGGGGGGGGGGAAGGGAGAAAAAGGTGGATTTGGGGTTTTTCCGACTGTGCTGGGCACAGAGGGACTGTGACGGGGCTGCTCACGAGCAGAGGACTGCCAGGGGATGCGAGGGCAGCTGGGGACTGAGAACAGACTGACGGCAGCCGCGGTGATGCCAGCAGAGGTGGGAAATGAGCCCGGGTTATTCCTCCCTGCCCATCGATGCCCCGTGTGCTGGGGCAGATCACACTGCTCCAGCCCCAAGAGCTGGAGAACTGTGGCTGAGCCTTTCCCTTTGCAGGGGTCAGGTCATGCCCCATGCCCTGGGGCCACCACCCAGTGCTCACCGAGCACCCACCTGGCCACCTCAGTACTGTGGCCTCACGTGTGGGTGAGCAGAGGCAGCTGCCACCAGTGCAGCCCCAGCAGCTCCTACACTGCACCCAGTACCATCCTGCTGCACCCAGATGGCACCGGCTGCCCTTTACCCAGCGGCTGCAGTTGGGAGCAAAGGGGGTGCCTGCAGCTCTGGCAGAGGTGCCCGCTGGAGCTGCCGAAGCCCCTGCCTCTGCCCGCTCTGGGAGGGCTCTGCCTGGCAGAAGGTCTCTCTCAGGAGCCTGCCTTGACGGGAAGGTGCAGCCCAGCGCCGGGCACTTAGCACCAATTATCCGTCTGCTCTAAAGCTAATGTTGACACAGAGCTCCTGGATGCCCCGGCGCTGGGAAGCTGCCAGGAAGGCTGGATTCAAGCAGAATAATTAGTGGGCACGATGGAGGTGTGAGATGCCCTTGAACCCCGGGGCTGTCGTCGCTCGCCGGGAGGGGATCGATGCCAGGGGCTTCTCCCCGGGCCGAGCCCCCTGAATTCAATTCCTCTCTGTGCGGCGAGGGCTTCTGGTCTGGAATTCACTTTGCATCGAGGGCCCCGTCTGAGCTCCCCATTAGCTATTCCTTCCCCTCATCCCAGAGTCTTAGAGCACTTTACATGGATTAACTAATTAGCTCTCTCATAAACCGGCCTTTAGCTGAAGTCCCCGTGTGCAGCGGGGGCGCTGCCTCCCCCTGCTTCCCCCAGCGCTGCTGCAAGGGGCCCCCGCGCGCCTGAGCCCAGAGAGAAAGGGGCCCAAAGCCCCCCAGCAGAACCAAGCAGACACAACCCCCTCCGTGCCCTCCGCGGCGCCTTCCCCACCCCTGCCTTTTCCCTGCTCAGGGCTGCAGAGCAGCACCCCCCAGGCTGTTGAATCCTGCCCGTGCCCCACAGTCCCGCTGAGCACTGGGGGTCACCTGGGCATGGGGTCATGCAGCTTGTGCCTTCCTCTGCAGCTCCATCGCAGCTTGCCCATCCCTGGGCATCTCTGTGCAGCTCCATCGCAGCTTGCCCATCCCTGGGCATCCCTGTGCAGCTCCATCGCAGCTTGCCCACCCCTCTGCACCCTTGCCCGCCCCTGTGCATCCCTGTACTGCTGGGGTGCCACGCTGGGCTGTCAGCCCAGACCCCAGCCAGGGCTGAGCCTTTTCCCACTGGAGCTGCAGGGAGAAGGGCGATCCTGGGAACTCGACTAAGGGTGCAAACAGCCCCCTCACAGGCGGGGTCACCCTCTCCTGGGTTCTGCAGCTGGCAGGATCACTGCAGGCGTTGCTGTCCCTGCTCAGCCCTACTGATTCCACCGCAGCCCCTGCCTGCAGGACCTCTCCAGGGGGTGGGAAGTGGCTGCAGTTCCAGACCCCAAAGTGCAGGAGAGTTTGTTCGTCAGGGTCTCATCCCCGCGGGACAGGCTGGGTCTGCTGCAGGGGGGTTTACCCCTCACGACACCCTGGCGAGGGGAAGGGTCCCCATCCAGAGGGACAAGGGCTGGTTCCTCCCTGGGGGGTGAGCAAAGCAGAGCCCCATCTCCTCCCTGACTTCTCCTCTTGGCCGTGAACCTCAGTGGCTTCCAGGGTCCCAGGAGGATGTGAGCAGGGACACAACCCCCCTGAGCTGCTGAGGAGCATCCCAGGCCCCGGGGAGCTGAGTTCTCCCCTCTGATGAAGCTGCTGACAGTGGCTGCTCCTCATGGAGCTGAGTGCAGGGCTGGTGGCCAAGAGCCCGTGGCGACGGGAGCAGCTGGTCTGGCCGCATCGTTCTTGTTCTAAGGAGTGACCTTTCCCCACCCGGTCAGGAGGGACTGACTGGCAGCAGAGGGCTGGTGGCAGCTGTAAATCTGGGCCCAAGAATCAGTGTGAGATGGAAATCGGCCGCTGCAGCTCCAGCAGGTGGCAAAAGCCACTGTAAATCTCGGGAAGCCTTGTCAGGTGCTGATGGATTGAGCTCCCCACGCTCAAGTCTCACAGCCTCCAGTTCTCCTGAAATGTCACCTGGAGGACTCTCTGCAGAAGGACACGGGGAGAGAAACGAGTCCCCCCATCAGGGAAGGTGCCCAGCTCCAGCCCCGGAGGGAGCAAACGGCCAGAGCCCGGCCCGGGGCTCCTGCGAGGGGCTCAGCTCTGCTCCACCAGCATCGCCTGCTCCTGTGCAGCTCCATCACAGCCAGGGCCCAGGGAGCGACACAGCCAGGGCAGGACTGTGCCGGGGGGGCTGTGCCATCCTCACATGAATGCCCAGGCAGGTTCACGCCGAGAGCATCCATCAGCCGGGCTCAGGCAGCCTTGTTCGACACCACAGCCGCCAAGGCATCTGTCACAAGCAGTTTCTCATTACACGCGTTAGCATCGCCCCGCTGAGCTCGGGGACCCGGCGAGCAGCCCACACACAGAGCGAGAACCGGGACGGGAGAGCGGGGAGGGGGGGTCACAGCCAAGCCCCTCGCCCAGGAGAGGAACCCAAGGGTCCACAGGTGATCACCTGTGCAGCAGGGGGGGGCTGCCCGTGCTGGGCACTGCCTCTCACCCGGAGGGGGTCTGACGGCCGCCTGTGAGCAGGGCTGCACGAAGGGGCGATCACAGCAGGCAGCTGCCATCTGTATTGCGATCGTTAGCCCGAGCCGGGGGAGCTGCCTCCGCTCGGTGAGATCCTGCCGGGGCTCCCGCAGAGCAGAGCTCGGCTCCCGGAGCGCACAGAGCCCTTCAGGAGATCCCCGCCTGCTCGGAGCAGATGCTGCGGGGATTAGACGGCTCCGTTTGCACAGGCAGCTCCAAATTAAGTGAGAACAGCCCCGTATTTATGGGCTGCTCTGCCTGTGCTGCAAAGCCCGGGGGAACGCGTGAGGGCTGGGAGCCGGAGTCACCATCGGAACAGCCCCCTCGAGCACGGGGGGAGCAGCCGGGGGGAGGCTGGTGCAGGGCTGGTGGCATCGGCTCATGCCAGCCCTTCAGCGCCCTTTCAGTCGGCTCTGGATGCCGAGGAGCAGCGCCGGGGCTCCTCCGACGTTGTTTGGGAGGGACAAAGCGGTTCACGGGGCCTCTGGCTGCTCCTCTGTTTCTCAGCGACGGGGTTGTGTCTTTCCTTCTGGCAGGAGAGATCCCCGGGAAGGCTGATGCTGCCTCTGCAGCCCCTCTGCCTCCAGCCCGCTGCCGGCACAGCCCCAGCCCCATCACCTGCACTCGCCACTCCGCCTGCAGCACTGCCAGCCCTCACTGGGCTCTCCCTCCATCCCTGAATTCACCTCAGGTGGCTGCTGCTCCCCTCTCCTCTCCCCAGCTGCTCCTCCTCCCTCTTTCCTTTCAATCCATCACCTTAGAGCTTCCCTCTCCGTTTTCCCCTTAGGTGCTACAGCCCAGCGCAGGGGGCTCAGCTCTCATTCCTAAGGCTTCCTGGGAGAGGTCCTGAGCTGCTGAGGGGAGCTGGGCCAGGGGGGTGGGCAAGGGTTTGCTCTGGGCTCAGCACTAAGGGGGAGGTTGGGGAGGAGAAGGGGCAGAGCCCCAGGGTCCCTCCGTGGCAGAAGCTCCGCAGCTGCCCCTGCCCCTGGGAGGCCAAGCCCCAGCTCTGCCCGGCCTGTGGGTGCTGCTGGGTGCTGCGGGGCGCCCTGTGCTGCTGCAGAAGCTGCTATAGATGGCAGCATTGGCGAGCCAGAGGCTTCTGCTCCTCAGCCGGGTGAACTGAGCCAAGGAATGGACAGGAGAACACAGGATACCCCAGCACAAGCCTGTCCCTCGCTGCAGCTCTGAGCTGCCCTCCACGGCTGGGAGCACCAGGCTGTGGGACCATCCATCTCCTTCACCCCAGGGGCTGGGTCCCCATGGGCTCTGCTCCTCGGGGAGGCCCTACCCCCCAAACTCCTGCCCGGAGGCAGCGCTGGCTGAGCTGCCCCTTCTGCCGGCGCTGGGAGAGCTGCTGGCAGGGATGAAGGGATGAGCTGGGGCTGAGCTCTCCCAGATGGGTCTTTCCAGGCTCTCAGTGTTTATGGAGGCCGATGGCAGCTCGAGCACTTTGTGACTGAACCCGGTGAACCCGCAGCCCTAAATCACAGGAGGCTGCCAAGCGAAGTCTTTTAGCCTCTGCCCTCGCTGCCATCAGCGGGCGATGCAGGCTCTGGGGAGGGTTTAATGAGCTGCTGCCGCTGCCAACAGCCCTGGGATCGCTCCGGTCCCTCCTGCCCCTCTCCCAGCCCCGCTGCAGAGTGCTCCTCCGTTCCCTGCCCTTGAGCTGGGGAAGACTGAGGAGCAGAGCGGCCGGGCAGGCGAGGGACTGCGAGGGGCTGCGATGCTGCTGTTCGGGAGCGGAGCAGCGCAGGAGCTGCCTGGTGAGGGCTGTGATGGAGCAGACCCTAGACACCTAGCTGTCAGCCGTTAGGGTAACTCGGTTGGGTCTAGGTTGGGCTGGATGATCTTTCAGGTCTTTTCCAGCCCCCTCAGTACTGTGAGACCATGAGACCGTGACCCAGCGTGGGGTCTGTGCTGCAGGATGCCGAGAGGAGAAGAGAGTGCCCAGCCCCTCCTGCTTCTTGGGGGGAGAAGGAGCAGAGGAGATGCCGTGTGGGGAGCAGGGTCTCCAATCCCTGCCCCGCAGGGGAGGCTCTGGAGCAGCAACAGGGCAGAGAAGGGCAGGAAGAGCCCCTGTGAGAGCAGAGCTCTGAGCTCCTGGCCAAAGCCTCCCTGTTCCCAGGTTTTCCAGACACAACTCTCGTCGTAGCCTCCCAGTTGGCTCAGAAGGGCAAAGCCTCCACGTCTTCATTTAGTTCTTTGAACCCAGAACCCTGGTGGAAAAGAGGGCTCTGCCTCCAGGAGCAATTCCACTCCATCCCTTAACAGGATTAGGTAACTCGATCGAGCTCCAGAGGAGGAAGATTGGCTGCTCTTTAATCCGGGCCGACGCGGTGCCCGCGAAATCAGGCACAATTCAATCAGGGGGGCAAAGGGCAGCCTGCTGGCTGGCAACCCCTCCCCACCCCGAGCACTTCATTACAGCAGCCACCACCCCGCAGCTCCGCTCGTAAATTGGAGCTGGGAGTCGGGTCAGGGACCCACAGAGGGCCGGCTGCTGCCGCCGGGTCAGCAATGGGCTGAGCGGGGGGAGCTGGGGAGGGCACCCGGCTGCTGTCTGCACCCCCCACCCCAAGCACACGGAGCCTGGAGGGTTCAGGGTTAGGCAGGACGGAGGGTTTCCCCTAATAGACTCTCAGGGCTCCCTAAGGAGGAGACACTGCCCTCAGTGCCCGCGGGGAGCTGCACGCTGGGCTGGGCTGAGTCTGCTGAAGCAGGAGGGGTCTCTGTGCCAGGGAACTCAGAGCTCTGCTCGCCCGAGCACCCCGAGTGCGGAGGGGGCTGGGCTGGGCTGGGCTGTCAGACCCTGCGCAGGGAGGCAGCTCCCAGCAGCTCATTTGTTCTGCAGAGGTTTATTTTCTGCATCATTGTCCGTCTGACCGGCTGCAGTCGAGCACCACCAGGGCAGTGCCCGAACGCCCCCGTGCTCACCCAGACCCGACAAAGCCCTCTGGCCGCAGAGCCTGAGAGGTGGGTTTGGCGGAGCAGCAGCCGAGCAGGGTGTGGTGGGGGCTGTTGAGTGCCCCTGGCCCCGAGAGATGCCCAGACAGAACCACTGGGGCTGGGCTGGGCTCTGGGCAGGATGCCTGCAGTCGCCAAGGTGACCCCAAGGACTGTTTCAGTCCTCCTGCCCCTCCGGGCACCCCAGCTCAGCTCACGCAAGCAGGGTCACTGCCAGGGCCCCCCTCCAGCAAAGCCCCAGACGAGGCGATGGCTGTGAAGAGCAGCTCTGGGAAAATCTCTGCCCAGGAGCCTGCTCCCCTCAACCCTCTGCTCGCCCGACGGAGCGGGGGGCTCCTCTGTGAGGGCACCAGGGGTCTGGAGGAGAGCGCCGGCTGCAGCCCGGTGGGGCTCCCCGGGCTGGCCCCTCGTCCACGCCAGAGCTCTTCAAAGACAGAGAGGTGAGCAGAGGGCAGAGCCGAGGGGAAGGCACAAAGCCCCCCTCTAATCCACCCTGCAAGGCCAAACGCTCCGACCCGGGGGGCTGACCCTCCTCTCTGCTGGCGGCGGCGGCAGCCCGGGGTGGGTGGCCCCTTCCCCTCGGACCTGCTGATTCGAAGTGGTGGGCAACCACCCCGTCTCCCCCTGCCCAGGCTGCAGCCCCGCAACAAAAGCTGTTCTGCTTTATTTATCCTTCTTAATATGAAATTCAGGCGCGGGCTGCCTCGCGCTCTGCAGCCGGGCTTCTGGGAGCAGGGGATTCGGCTCATGAATCTGAATTTGGGGGGGAAGCTTGGTGAGCGGAGCTCTCTGTTGAGGGAAAGTTCCTTGATAGCCGGGGAGCCCAGGGGGAAATGCATTATTGAAAGGAAAGCTTCCTTTTTCATCTAAAATTCAGCAGGATCTTTGAGATGAAAAAGGTTATTTCCAAGAGTCAGCCCAGCCTTTCCGCAGGGCTTCTCCTTCCCCTACAACAGCGAGCGGGAGGCAGGGGGGAGCCGGCCAGAACCGAGCTGCTGCCCCTCTCAATCACAGCAGCACCCCATCTCCTGCCGAGGGGACGGGGCTGCCCCGCAAAGGGAGGGCTGGCTGCGGGCACAGGGGAGGGCGGTGGTGGCTTCACTGTGCCCACTGGGACTCCCGGGAGGAGGGCAGGGGGCTCCCCGCGTGAGCACATGTCCACCCGGGACAGGGC
Organism: Upupa epops; assembly: GCA_013397515.1. NCBI lineage: Eukaryota > Metazoa > Chordata > Aves > Bucerotiformes > Upupidae > Upupa > Upupa epops. The sequence continues at coordinate 88,847 of VZRI01003397.1, forward strand.
TCCCTGCGAGCTCAGTCTGCTGGGTGCTGCTCCGCAGCCGGACGGAGCCCAGGGAGGAGGAGGCTGGGGTTTCCTGGGGTTGGGTGGGCACTGGGGCAATGGGCACAGGTTTTTAGGGTCTTGGCTTCTCCTGTTGCCACAGAGCAGGATGAGGACCAGGAGCCTCTCTGGTGAGAAGGGGACACGGGCAGAGCTGCTGCAGCAATAACCCTGCTCGGTGCCCGCAGGGCTGCCCTGCGTTCGGGGGGCTGAGCAGGCCCTGAGTAACTGGGGCTGGCTCAGGCGATGGCTGGCAGGAAGGAAAGAGCCCGGGGTGGCTGCAAACAGTGATGGCAGCAGGGCTGGGGGAGAACAGCGGGCACAGTGAGGTGCCCGGGCTCTGTTTCCCAGGGGCATGTAATCACATCCCCCATGGGTGCCCATGGGCAGGAGGGAGATGCAGCCCCCAGTCCCTCAGCCCAGGTGGTCCCGCACAGGCTGGTGGGGCTGGTCCCCTTGTGAGGCAGCAGGGGAAAACCCTGCAAGAGAGACAGCTTGGGAGAAAGCTCCTCTTCTCTCTGACCTGGAGCTCTGCTCCCCCTTTCACAACTCTCCTGCCACGGTCAATTCTTTTAAATCCTCTCCACAGACCCTGCTCTGCTCAAGGAACTGGGAAGAGCTGGACCCGCGGGCACAGGGGGACAGGGAGCGACAGGCTGGGCTCCTCTCCCGGGATGCTGTTACTCGGGGTCTGCGTGCAGGGATGGAGAGGCTGCAGCTCTGCTGCCAGCAGGTTTCTCCTCACAGGTCCAGGCAGCTGGCCCTCCCCTCCACCCCCCAGACAGACTTCGGGGCTGGCTGGGTTTCTGGGAGCTTTGTCCTGCTGCCACTGAGGTGACAAAGACTGAAGCAGACATCCTCAGCCCGTGGTTTCCTCGTGGCTCCTCTGGTTGCCCCTGGCTGTCAGCTGCTCTGAGTCCCTGAGCCCTCCCGGCCAGCTCGTCCTCCGCTGTCTGCATGGCACAGCTGCAAGGGATCCAGCACTGGATCTGAGCGGCACTGGTGCTCTCTCCCCATCAACCTGAGTGATTATGGAGCCCAGTTCTGACTTCGCAGGAGTGTGAACGGTTGTGCTGGTGGGGAGCAGAGCCTGGGACACCGGGAGCATTCGCAGGCAGAACTGGGGTTCCCAGCAGAAAGGGAGCCTTTGCAAACTGGAATCACTGGAGCCCAACTCCCTAACGGTCACTTCTAGAACGGCAAAAGGAGGGGGGGTCTCGGGGAAAGCCCCTCGCACAACTCCCAGCACGGTGCCTCCGCTCCAGGCACCCAGTGCCAACAGCTCCTGCCTCGTTCCCTGGCTGCAGAACCCTGGGACAGGGGATCCTGCCTGCAGACCTTGCCCCCCGCAGCATCACTTCCCAGGACACCGTTATTCCCTAAGGATGCTCCCGCCCAGCCCAGGCCTTCATCTGACGGGAGGATCAACAGAGACTTCTGAGCGCAGGGCTTTGTGTTCCCTACACCTGAAGTGCAGAGCGGCGCCTTGAAGGGGAGAGGAGCTCGTTATTTATCCAAGAGGAATCCCCCTGAAGGAATCAGAGGTGGAAACACCCTGCCGGCCGCGAGGAGGGCGAGGATCAGGCGCTGTCGGGCCGTTTATCTCGGCACGGATGCCGCGCTGATCAAAGCCTGCAGACGCAGATCAGAGCAGGCGCCGCCTCCACTCGGGGAGGGGAGGCTGTTGTACAACCCCTCGGTAATTGCCTGCCGCCAGGGGATCCGATAGAGCAGGGCTGGGGGCCACCCCCCGCCGCGGCGACGCGGAGATGCCGCCGCCGTCCGCGCCCTCGGCAGAGGAAGGGCGCGGGGAGGGCAGGGATGCCCTGAGCTGGGGACTCTCCTGCCTCTGCCCCTGCTGCTGTGGGACAGCCCTTGGGCACGGAACCAGCACCCACATGGCACTGCCAGGCTTTGCCCGGCTCAGAGCAGCAGGGAGCTGCCCCAGCGCCCCCGGGGACCCAAAGCCCTCACCCACTCTCCACGAATCGAGACCCTTCTGCTCCGAGCCCTGGCTGGGGCTGCACTAGCAGATGCACCCCGACTCTACCACCACGCTGTCTCTCTTCACCACCACCAGCAGCCCCTGGCTCTGGAGCCTCTGGTCCTCATCCCGAGTTTGAGGGGTCATGAACAGTCAGTATCAACGACTGAGAGGCACTCTGGGCAGCACCTGGGCACCGACCCCTCCACATCTGGGGGGCTAGCAGTACTGTGAGCACTACCAGCTGCTGCTGCATGTCCCCCCACGTTCCAGCTGGAATGGGGTCTCAGCATCCAGAGGTGAAAGACCTCTGCCAGCCCACCCTGCCCTGAGCAGAACCCTGGATGCCCTGAGGAGGTTTCCTGCGTGAGGAGCACAGGTGCCCCCCGAGGCTGCAGCCGAGCCCTGGCAGGGAGGCGTCGCTCCAGGCAGGTGAGAGCTGCCCGGTTCCAAGGAACCTTCCTTCCACCCTGGGACGAGCGCCAGCTCTGCTGGAAGCAGTCCCGACCTCCACACGGCATCCCGGGCACTCTGGAATCGCTTTAGGATGATTTATGCCTTTGGAGAGGAGCCAGGCTCCCGGGCTCCCTCTGGCTCTGACCTCACGGAGCTCCGGCGCTCGGTTTGTGCCGTGATTTATACCCCGCATCCCGCGCACCCCTGCGAGTCACAGCCGCGCTCCAACCCCCCCGACAGGCAGAGCGAGAGCGACGGCTGCTCCGCACACAGCCCTGGGCAGGGGTAACCTGCCCTGCCTCCACCACACAGCTGGCGGGCAGACACCCGCGTCCTCCCTCCTCTCTATTCTCACGTCAGAAAGTTTCTCCTCTCCTTCCGCAGCCCTGTTGGCTCCCTCCTTTATCCCCGGTGTCAGCCAGGTACTCCCACAGAACGGAAGGGAATGGGCTGCCCGGAGCTGCTCGCTGCATGGGGGCTACCTGCCCCTCCCTGCTGTCCCCTCCTCTTCTCCAGCAGGGTCTTCACCTCCCCGGGTACTGCTCAGCACTCGGCGATGCTGCCTGAGCACCACGACCGCTTCCCTCTGCTCGGTCAGGTGAGGGCTGCGGGCTGGCTGCTGGCAGCCCTGAAGTCACCCAGCTCCGAGGAAAGGGGCACCTCCAGACCCCCAGCAGTCCCTGCCGGGGTGGAAGTGCTGAGTCAGCTGCGATTCTGGGGAGCAACAGAGGCAGCCGGTGGCCTCCCGTGTCCTGTCCCCGCGTTTCCACCCTGGAGAGCTGCCCGCAGGGCCTACGGGACAGGGTGATGGGGTTCTGGCAGAAGGCTGGAGCCCAGTTTGGTAGCCAGCTGTCTGCCTTCCAGCTCGCCCATCCGAGGCTGCGCTGGGCAGGCAGGTGAGCAGGCCCGGAGTTACCTGGGCTGTAAATAAACTGCAGGCTCTGAGAGGAGCTCAGTGCGTGGAGCCCGGCCGCACCTGCTCCGCGCAGCCGAAGCCGCCAGGGGATCCTCAGAGGATCAACAAATCTCAGCCCTTCCCCTGCGTGAGGGCTGGGGTTTGACTCGGATGCCTTTGCTGGTTGTTATTGTTTTCACAAGGCTGAGAATGCACTGCCTGCTCCTAGCGACTGGCTGGGAAAGCAGCCGGGGCTCTGGGGTCTCGCCGAGGACTCTGTGGCTCCCCCTCTACTGCTGGGATGTATTTGCCAGCATTTCAATGAGATCATCAATAACCGCTGCAGCTGCTGGGAGAAGAGCTCAGCTGTTCATAAATGTTATAGTCCATTAAGTTCAGACACTTCAAAGGCAGTTTGGAAAGAAAGTCATTTGTTAGGCTGAGTGTCAGCACCGGGGACGCCAGCGGCGGCGGGAGGCCGAGCGGGCACGAAGCTGTGGAGTTCAAAGGTCAAAGCCACTTCATCCGGCCGCTTCCGACACACAGGGCGACTCCTCGGCTGTTGAAGCCTCACAGCCGTTCGCCAGGGCAACGGGAGGCTCTAAGCTCTGCCCTGGGGATGCTCTGCCAGCACCAGCGCAGGGACCTCTCGGGATCTGGGGCTGGGGAGGGGGGCTGTTGGCCGGGGTCGGGGGGGGTCTGTGTTTGCACTTCCCAGGCAAAGTCCTGGTGGGATTCCCTGCCCTCTAGAAAGGGAAAGCAGGATCATACTCTGAGCAGAGCAAATACTGGAGCAAGGGATGGAGAGCGGGGGGGATTTCCCCCGTTTCCCTGCGGCTTCCCAGGGCAGCAGGTGGGCAACTGAGGGTCCTTCCCCAGGAAGCCCTTCTGCAGCTTCTCCTCTCCCCCAGAGCCTGGTAACTGCGCGAGGGAGCAGCAGCTGAACCGCGGGGCTCTGCAAGGAGACAGCAAGGTGACCACCAAGGTGAACCACCAGCTGATGGGGAACGCAGCCAGCTCACCTCAGAGAGGGATGGGCTGACGGAGGGGGAGAGGAGAGCACTGAACCAGAGTGCAAGTGCCAAGCTGCAGCTGAGACACAGCGCTCCAGAAACCTGGCCTCGGCGGCTGCCGTCAGCATCCACGGAGCTGGGCAGACGGGCACCAGGCGGGGGAGGCGGCACCGCAGCCCCTGCCGCCCCAGAAGCAGAGGCAGGACTTCCACCCTCTGCCCTGCACGCCCATGGGCTGCAAGGACTTTCCTGTGAAGGTGGGAGCGGGAGGAGGTCCAGCAACGACGAAATCCAGCTGGCGAGGCAGGAGCACGCGGGGACGCAGCCCGACCCGTCCTTCCCTGCCATCCGCCTCGACTGGCACACACGGCTGGGGACCACCAGCTCAGCCCGCCCCTGGCAGCTCCCTGCCGGCCGCTCTCTGGCTCAGGCTCAGGGCCGGGGCTGGCTGAAGCCTCTCTGCCTGCCCGCCTGGAAGAACCCGGGTTTGCTTGACCAGGGAGCAGTGCCGCAGCCTGCTGAGGCATCAGGGCGCTGCCATGGACAGGGAGGAGCGTTCCCAGTCTGCCCAGGCTGGGAGCGCCTCTTCCCAAGGCACTCACCTGTGGGTGACCCAGACCACCCCGCGGAGCCGGGGAGCAAGGGCAGCCCTGACTGGGAGTGTCGCTGCCCGTCCGCAGGGCCGCAGCAGCTGCAGCTTCCGTGGATTCTGAGGAAACCAAAGCCATTGCAGTGGAGGAGAGGAAGGAACCCTGAGCTCCTGCTCCCGAGCGCGGGAGCCGCCGCAGCCATCGACATCTGCTGCCAAGCGAGGATGAGTATTTCATGTGCCCCCGCGCGCGCTGCGCCCGTGCCGCTCGGCCGCGGTGACGTGCAGCCGAGGGGTGGCAGAGCCCGGGCAGGAACACGCGACGGGGCTCTGTTCCAGGATCCCGGGCTCTTCGCTGCCACTGCCTTCGCTCAGCAGCCTGCCGGGCAGCCAGCCACCCTTCCACACCAGAGACGAAGTGAGAAAAGGCTCCTCGCAAGCAGCCAGATGCCAAAGCACTTCCCATTCCAGGGGCCCTTCTGGTCCCCAGTCAGGCCGGGGCAGGCAGGAGGGGGCCAAAGGGGCCGGGCAGGCGCTGCTGACCCTGTCCCACCAGGTCTTCCAGAGCCCCAGGGCCTTTGGCTCTGCTGCAATGAGCACAAAACTGTGGCCGCCAGCAGACGCCTCCCTCGGCAGGACTGTGCCCCTCGACTCTGCCCAGGTTCACAGAGGAGACAGAGCCAGTGGGGATGTCCTTTCTCACCCCTGGGTACCCCCTAACCCACATGCATGGCGCGGCCAAGTCCCAGAGCTGCTGGGCACTGGATCTGGGGCTCCAGCCTCTCCACAGCCCTCACAGGTTTCTCCTCCAGCAGCCCCACACGGGACAGGAGCAGAGACACGGGGGGCCCTGCACCTAACGAACGAGAACCACGGGCAGGCAGCGCCCCTGCTCCTGCTGCAGCCGAGCAGGTCCCTCCGTCGCATCGTTTCGCTGTCCCCCCGTGGGAGCCTCAAGAGAAGCCAGGGGTCAGAACCTGCGTGCGAGAAGCCTGCTGGCCTCCAAGCCAGCCTGAGTTGCGCTGCCCGGCACCAGCCCCTGTGCGGGACAAGCTGGGTGCTGGGTGCCAGCCCATGGTGGGGCCACTCCTGCTGCTGTGTGCCAGCCCAGCCGTGCGTCCCAGGAGGATGGATGCCACAAGCAGACAGACACCGATGGGTCCTCTGGGCTTTTGGCTCCAGGGTGGGACAGGACGGCTCTCATGGCTCTCAGCCCAGACTGTGCAGCCACGAGACTGACCATGGCCTTGGAGCAGCCATCGCTGGCTGCATCAGGAGAGCTCGGGGCTCTCTGCACTGCTGGGGACCCGTTGGCTCTGACAGCACCCTCACGACCCTGCATCCGAGGTGAGCGATCCTACTGCAGGCGCCGCTCGAGGCCGCCAAGGGGAAGGCTGTCCAGTCCATCCCCAACAGTCGCCTGCCAAGCGCAGGCAGCAACTGGCAGCCACACGAGCGGAGCAGCTCACCAGCCTGCGCTGCTTTGCCCGGCAACAGGAGCGAGCGGCGCACGGCTCCCGCCCGCAAGGACGGACCCCAAACACAGCGGAGCGGCGACAGCCAGGGGAGCTCGGAGATTCGCGGAAGAAAGCGACTGCTTTATTACGGGCTCAGGCCTGTAAATTTACCATCGCTTCCACGGCTGAAGCTGAGCATCGGGGCGGTCGTTCGGCCCCCTGCGCGACGAGAAGGAGTCAGGCAAGGTAACGCGGGAGGGAAATCAAAGCACAGCTCGCACTGGCGGCTCCGGCACGCAGAGCCCGATCAGCTGCGCCATCTAAACGGCGGGGAGACGCCACTCTCTGATGATGAATTCAGAGCAGAACGAGCAGGGAAGGACAGGCCCCGAGGGAGGGGGGAAGGTGCCACTTGTGGAGCTGTTTATCAAAACCCAGAGATGCTGCTGGATCTTGAAGCCTCCTTTTCCTCGCGATTTACTGCCGGCGCGGATCAGGCAGCCCAGTTTATTGCCTTCGTGGCGATTACAGGGCCGCTCAGAACTGCCTGCTCAGACAGATCTCCCCCCCAGAAAAGGCTCTGGCTGAACGTTTCAGGGTTTCACTTCTGAAAAATCAGAACTTCAAAACCATTTGAAAATGGAGGAATCGTCTGCCTCTGCCGTCCCGGACTTCTGAGCTGCAGCTTTCAAACGAGGGGCTTCTTACGGAGGAAGGACGGATGTTCCAGCCTCCAGAGCAACAAAGAACAGATCGTTCTCCCCCGAGCGCTGCAGGGAAGGACCCTCAGGGCTCCTGAGACAGCGAGGACAGGGCAGGAGCCCCCAGTCCACCACCCCGAGGATGCCCCAGCACTGCCCCCAGCACTCTGCCACAGCTCTCTTTGTCTGAGAGCTGCAGCCAGCCCCCAGGCTCTGGCGTCGTCCTCTGCCACGCTGGCTTTGCCCAGCAAACAGCTCTTCCCCTACAAAGTAGGGGAGAAAAAAGAAGGGAAGAGCTTTGTGTGCGGGCTGCCTGGCTTTCAGACGCCTCTCCCTCTGCTCCTCCCTCTCCCTCTCCTCTCCATCTCCAGTTCCTCTCCTCCCCTCTCTCCTTCCTCTCCCTCCCCTCAACCTCTCCTCTCCTCAGCCGGCTTTGTGCGAGAACCCGAGTGGGAAACGGCAACGACAGCAGCCTGATCTCCCCTTCGTTAAAGGCCGACGGTGCCGAGGTGGAGCCCACCGGCAGCAGCCCGGGGTGGGGGAGCGACTCCTCCCCAGCGGCGCAGTCACTCTCCCCTCGGTGAGGGGAGCAGAGCAAATCCTTCAGTGAGCGGAGGATTTAAACGAACTGCCAGCAGCAGAGCGACTGCCGATGCCTCTCCTTGCAAATCACCTCTCTGCTGCTGCCGCTGCTGCCGCCCCTCACTGCCGGGATTCGTGCTCCCTCGAACGCGGGGTGTCTGCCCGCACGGCGGGGCTCCGCTGCCGCTGGCTCCCGGGCAGGGTCGCCGTTAGGGCGCCGGGCGAGACAGGAGCTGCTCAGAGCCCTGGTGCCCCGGGCAGACCACACAATAGCCAGGTGATGCCAGTGAAGGGCATCCGTCTGGAAACGGGAAGACGCTCTCTCCCCAGGGCCTGGCAGCGCTGTGCGATGAGCCCCAGCAGCGAAGCCTCTGCCTCACTGCTGGCTGCGAGGAGCAGGGGACCCCAGCAGCGAAGCCTCTGCCTTACTGCTGGCTGCGAGGAGCAGGGGACCCCAGCAGCGAAGCCTCTGCCTTACTGCTGGCTGCGAGGAGCAGGGGCAGCCGGCGCCCTGTGCCACACAACAGCTCGCCCTCGTAACCCCCGCTGGTGCCGTTCATGGAGAGGGAGAGCTGGGGAGACCCTACCCCCGGGAGGGGCAGGTGTCACGAAGCGGGGTACCTGCCACACGGCCGCAGGGGGCAGAGCAGACGGGAGGCGCTCGGAGGGAAACGGGGCCAGGTCCTCCGAGCGGCCGCTGGCGGTGACGCTGGAGCACCCTGAGCCCCGCTGTGGCCAGACCTTCAGCTCCTCGTGGAAGGGCTCTGCCGGGGCAGCGAAAGCCCCGACGCGGCGGCGCAGGAGCGGGATGCCTGCTCGCCAGATGCCAGCTAATAAGCAGAGCCGTTACGCCCGCACCGAGAGCCCTTGGCGGCGCCACGCACAGCCTCACCAGCTAAGCTGGCTGATTTACAGACTGCTTCACGCCTGCTCGGCACGAGCTGGGTTGAATGTAATCTACTCAAAACACCCCGATGGGACCCATAAACTTTATATAAGGAGCCTTAACTCAAACGGGAAGAGACCCCCAGGACCCTCGGAGAAGGGCTCAAACGCTGCAGCGGGTGGATTTCCTAACGCCTATTGTTCTCACCACGGCTTCTCTGTTTGCTCTGTAAAACAACAGCAGCCTGCTGCAAACTGCTCCCACATCTCCTCCGCCTCAGGCACGGGCTGGGACGCTGTGGCAGCAGCCAGAGTGCATCTAGTTGGGCAGGAGAAGAGCCGGGGGGCCTCTGCGGGCGCTGAGCTGCGGTGGGGATCTGCACAGAGGGCCCCCGCGGTGCGATGGGCTCTCGGCCCTCCTTCTGCAGGGGGAGCCTGTAAAACTCCACTGCAAAAAGCCCACACGACACGGGGATGGAGCCTCTCCATCAGCGGGGCTGCTCTGCCTGCAGTGGGGAGCTGTGGGCTGGTGATGGGGTCAGAACCGGACCCTATAGAGGAGGGGAGATGGTTCCCCCGGCTGCTGCAGGGGCTGGTCCTGCAGGGCTGGGGAGTAGCTGCCTCCCTGAAGCACAGGGAGCCTGGGTGGGTTGCACTGAGCCACACGGTGCAGCACAGGCTGCAGAGCAGGGGTGCTGGCCCCACAGAGACCAAAACTGAGCTGATTTTGGGGCCTGGGGATAGAACTCTGAGATTATTTTGGCGTAGCAGTGAAGAACAAGCACTGACGGGACACTCCAGTCCACCCAGCAGGCTCACGGGGCACTACAGCTGCTCAGTGACCCCGTGCAAACACAGGAAAGCAATGAATGTTCGTTTTAAGTGGTTGCCAGCACCTGCTGGTGGCTGACGCAGTTCTCTGCTGGGGTTTCCTCCCCCAGCAGACACCTCAGCTCCCTCTGAACGCAGCAAGGGCCGTACAGTGCTAATCCACACCAGAGCTCCGTGCCGGAGCAGGGTGCAGCGAGGGACTGACTGTGGGGTCACAGCGCTCAACCTCCTGACATTTCTGCAGCTGCTGACTCCTCCAGTTCCTTCCCCAGAGCCGCCCTTGCAGCTGCTACGACTCCCGTCCCAGCGCCTTTCACCTGCTGCCCCCGGAGGTGGCAAACCAGCTCCGAGCCCTGGCTCCACGTTCCAAGGCAAAATGTCAGTCAGCTGCTGCCCGTGGGCGCCCGCGCCGGTGCCACTCGGCTTAGACTGCACCAGCGCGACCAGCGAAGCCGCAGGGAGAACACGGGCTGGGAGCAGGAGGCTGCTCAGCTAAAGGCTGGGAGCTGTCGGCAGCAGAGCGACAGCTGTGGCTGGCTCAGGAGGACAGTCCCTAACGGACTGCGCTGGCGGCTTGCAAAACCCCAGCTGCACGGGAGGGGAGGTGGAAGAACCCAGTTAACATCTGCGCTCTTCTCGACAACAGGAGTGCAGGGAAGGCACCCTCGCACGGGGAGGGAGCGGTGGGATTCACGCCCGACTGTGGTCCCGAGGCACAGCGGGGGATCCAGAGGGGAGCTCTGTACTCACAGCTTCTCCCTCACAGCTTCTCCACCACCTGCAAGGCTCACGATGGGAAACACGGCCCCACTCCAGCACCAGCCCCGTGGCTCAACTCACGCATCACTCGCAAGCCGGGTTTAGAGCCCGTCTTTGCTCCCGAGAGCCTGGGGAGAACAGCTCCAGCACCAGCCCCGGCTCTTCCCTCTGCCTCCCTCCTCTTGGCTCTGCCTCCTCTGTGCTGACGGTTTGGGTTTCGAGCGAGGGGTTATTTTTACCCAAGGCAGCAGCACTCGGCACAACCATCCCACAACAGGCGCCCGCGGGGCTGCGAGCGAGGTGGGAGCCTCGCTGTTCCGGCACCCTCACGGTGACGAGAGCCACGCGGAGCCCCCCCTCACGCCAGCCTGCGCGGCGGTAGTTTTAGCCTGGAAACCTTCTATTTCAGAGCTGAAAGCGCAGCTGAGAACGGCGCTCACAACTGTTGCTGCAGGTCCCTTGGCAGCTTCCTCGCAGCCTGGAGCTGCCCTTGCGGGTTTCAGTCTCTCAGCTTCTCCCCAAAAACGCGGCTGGTGCTGCGGAAGCTGCCACGAGCTCCCTCATCCCGCTCAGCCCCGAGCTGCTGCCTCCTTACACAAAGGCTGGGCTAGCTTGGCCAGTGATAGCAGGAGCCCTCAGGTGATAGATGAGCCTGTTCCCTCCATCCCGTTCCTCATCTCTGCAGGGAGAGGTCATGCCTCTGGCAACAAGGGGCTGCACAGGGAGAGCGGCCAGGACACACAGGACCCCCTTCACTCACTTGGCTGCTGCCTGATGCTCTCCTCTCCCACCAGCAACTCTCTGTCCCGTAGCTCAGGCTGATGCCCCAGCTTTGGAACTCACTGTAGCCTGTAGCTACAGCAGCTTCCACAGTTCTGGGAGGTCCCCAGCCCTGAACCCGCAGGAAGAAAGAGCAGCTCGAGGCCGCGAGCCCAGGCCGTGGAGGTGCGAAGCCGCGTGTCCCAGCAGCCAGTGCTGCAGCCGAGCAGGGCGCAGGGGAGCAGCGCATCCCCGGGACGCAGCCGCTGAGATCGGCCGAGCGCAGCACCAGCCGCCCAGGTGGAAGCTTTCTCTCAGTTCCTTCTCAAGGCGCTGGAGCTGTAATTAACCGCAGCCCAATAACTCATCAATCCTGGGAGGGGGGGATCATGAAGTAATGAAGCAGGCTGTGTGCTCCCACGCAGGCAATCGATGCCTTATCTTAGCCTGAGGGGATACCTGGGGGGGAAGGAGGGGGTCTGAAACGTTAAAAGCAGCCAGATATTGAGTGAGGGAAGGTTGGTTTGGATTTCCTCAGGACAGGGAGAGTGATGAAGAGAGAAACTAACCCTGACGGCTGGAACGCAGGACGCTCAACTCCTGTTCAGCCACTCAGAGGAAACACAGGCTGGGAAGCACCGCAGTATTCTGAGTAACTAGTTTATATTTAACTAGGACAAGAAGAACCAGCACCCCCCTTGTAATCACTCTCCTTCCCCTCAAGCCCAGAGAAACCCAGATCTGCCGTTACAGAGCCTGGAAACAGAGTGAGTCTGCATTTGTATGAGATCTCCGCTCCTGCCCCCTAATCTTCCTGTCTCACACATCCACTCCAGTTGTTCCCTTTGCTTCCTCCTGTCAGCCTAAAGGTGATTTCCAGCCATTTTTCTACTCCAAAAGTGACTCCTTCTTGTTCAAAACACAGCTGCAGCCTCTCCTGGTTCAAGAGAGTCACCAGGGTTGGGAGGAAGGGCTCAAGCAGTTGCTGCTCTTCCCTCAAGACTCCAGCCTGCAGCAGCAGTCCTGCTGCGGAGGTCACTGGCAGCTGCTGCAAACGCAGGTGATGGGGGTTAAATTCCTGCTCTGGGGAAGCACTGCGAAGCTCTGAACACAGCTGGGGCGATGCACTGCCTCCCCCCGGGGCAACTCGGCAGCAGAGAGGCATCTGAGGACCACCTGAGCGCTCAGAAAGCCTCGAACACCCCCTGACACCAGGACGGGCAGAGCTGAGTGGGTCTCCTCCAGCCCTTCTGCAGTGACTGCAGGGCAGACAACGGCCAAAGAGGGGAGGAACCTCTTGCAGAAGGTGGTCCAAAAAGTCTCCCCCATCTTCGCGCAGTGTCCCCAGGGCAGCTCCCAGGCTGATCTGAGGGATCTTCCCCTAGTGATGCCCAGCAGGAGCCAATGTCTGCACCAGGACAGTGGAGAAGAGCCCTGTGTCCACTCCCTTCTGCTCCATAGCGATGTCTTCTCCTTGCTCCTATCCTGCAGTGGGAGAAGGGCTGGATGCAGGCTGTGACAGAGCAAGGACAGGGCAGGGACCTTGCTGGGATGAGACCAGCTCTGCAGGAGTCCCCACGAGAATCATCGCTTCCAGGAGCCTGCACACGGTGCCAAATCTGGGCCAACTCACCCCTTGAGCCCTGTGGAGTCGGCTGGGGGAAGAAGTCCTGTGCCAGGGCCAGTGCCAGCGGGTGGGCCCTGTCTCGGCTGAACAGTGGTCTCTCACCTGATCTCTAGAAGGCTCAGACACTGCATCAGGGGCTGAAAACCGTGACAGAGTGAGGGGAAGACTGAGCTCAGACAGATGGAGGAGGGGCAGCAGAGTCTGGGCCAACAAAGGCCAGATGCAAACCCTATTTTTAATTAAATCAGGGAGGTTTTCAACTGATAAAAACATCTTTAGTCGGATTTAATGGCATTTAGCTGCTTTCATTGGGAAGCCTATATTTGGAGTTTGCAGACAGAAACAGATAATAAGGCAACAAAAACAGATCACAGGGGCTTCAAACGCTGGCACTCGCCTAACCCAATTGTTCCCATTCTGAAACGGAACCCTGTTATCAGGCTGCATAGAAGAGCTCGTTTGGGGAGATGGCAGAGGCTGTGTTTAATTACCCAAGCTGGGGGACAGCGAGTCTTGCTGCTACAAGATCCAGCTCGGCAGAGATACAGGCATTTTCACTGGAACAGAACAAAAGGGGATGTTTATCAGGATGTTCCTTCATTGTCAGCATCGCCCAGGAGTTTTGTTCCTGCTATAATTCATGAACTGGGATTGATCAGCCAAGCAGGGAACCAGGCGCCTTTGTCCTGTTCAATTAAAGCCGTCGTCTTAAATTCCAGCGTTAATGATGCCAGAACCAAGAGCAGAGGATGAGAAGCTCTGCAAGCGCAGTGGAAATCCCGAGTTACAGCTGAAATCCAGTTCTACCCCATCAGCCCTCCCAGAGCATCTCCATCCCTCTGGCATCTGCAGGAAGACTGCTCAGCATCACCAAGGCTCCCGGTCTCCCCACCAGAGCAGGGCAGGAGGAAGCCACACAGGGGGAAAGCAGCATCTTCAGACACCCCTTCCCCCAGCAGACCTGGCTGGAAAGGCAGGGGCTGCCCACAGTCCAATGGAAAATGAGCTGCTGCGGAGGAAGCTGCCAGCCTTTCCCTGCAGAAAACACTGCTCGGATGAAAAAGCTTTGAGCTGGGGGGCTGAGACGTGATCAGAGCTGAACAGGTCCCTCCCTACCCAGGTGAATGCCCCCTCTCTGTTGGGAAGGGGTTTTCACTAGGGGCAATGGAAGAAGTCATCCAGCACCTCCAGAAGCACCCTTTGTAGCCCCCTCCCCACTCCAGCTGCGGTGCCAGGGACCACCCCCGCATGTGGCTGTGGCTCAGGCCTGGCAGGAGAGGCACAAGGAGGAGTGTGTGGAGAGGCCAGGCCCAGTGCACTGACACAAAGCACCCATCGGGGAATCACGGGGTGGTCTAAGCGGGGAGGGACCTCAGGGAACATCCGGTGCCAGCCCCAGGGGACGCTCCTCCGAGCCTGCCATCGCCTCTGAAAGGACGGGAGCTGCTGAGCTGCTCCCAGGGACACGAGGCTGTGTCTCACTCGCTGACGGACCGGGTCTCCTCACAGCCCCCAGGTGCCCGACGTCCGATTTCTGCCCACAGCCAAACCTCACCCAAACACCCGCAGGCAGCGGGCAGAGCCTGCGCAGGAGTTCAGCAAGAGACAGAGCTGCCGGTGACCCTGGTGAAACCTATCATCAAAGAAACGCGCTGGAGTAATCGCAGAGGAGAGCAGATGCTGCCGGCAATAAAAGCCTACGTGAAACCCAGCGGAGAAGCCTCCTGCGAGACCTACAGGGGCAAATTTCCCTGTGGGAGGACAAAAGAGACCAGCGAGTGAAGAGCGGAAAATTCTAGCGCAAGGTGCCCATTAGCAACCGGCAGCCAAGCTGCAAAAAGCAGAGATTGAATTGGCAGAGGGAAGGGAAGAGGCTCCCCGCAGCCACAATTACAGCCCCAGCACAGGCACCGCTGGCTCTGCAAGTGCAGGAACAGCAGCTGGGGGAGGTCTGAAGATGAGAAGGTAGCAGCGGTTGCCCCACGTGTGCTGTGCTGAGGAGCCCCCCGGCTCCATGCTGGGGCCAGTCTGCTCTCACTCGCTGCCCAGTGACACCAGCACACCCAGGCATCCCCACAGCCCAGGCTGCTCCCTTCCTCCCAGCAGCACACGGAGGACCCTGCTCGCTCACTGCAGGGTTCAGGCTCTGTTCCTTCACTCCAGACACATAGCACCCAGCTTTGGCATGGCTGCTCACACTGGCACCTGGGGCTGCATCAGTGGCCAGGACTGTAACCCACAGGCCCCAGCAGCTGGTCACAGGCAATGCTGCCTGTGCTCTGGGGCTGTGCCCCGAGTGATAGGGAAGCCCAGCAGCAGGTTATGAAGGGGCTACCCCAGCAGGAGTCCCCCATCACCCTGGGAAGCTGCTCCCAGCCCAGCTGGGGCTTAGAACTGCTCAGCCTTGCTGTTCCCAGCCCTAGAGCCTGGCAGGGAACCTCCCCACAGCCAGTCTGCTCCAGCAAAAGGTGAACCTGGGCTTGAAAGGCACCAAATCCTTTAATCCTTGCAGCCACTTTAACCCTTGGCCTCCTGAGCCTCACTGGAGGATCTGAAGGCTTTCTGAAATCCCAGAGTATCACAAGGATCATTGTACATCCTTAAATAAACCTCCCTTCTTCACTGCTCTCTCTTTGTGGGGATTTGTGCTCTGCGAGAGGCACAGCTGCTCCGGAGGAGGTTTGAGAAGCCCCTCCTGGATTTCTCTCTCGCCTCTCGAGGGTTAACAGTGCTCTGGAGAGGGAGCAGCCTGTCTATCCACTTTGGTAATTGAAATCAATTTCTCTGCCTTATCTTTAGGAAACCTATATAGTCAGGACACTAATCTGCTGGCTCTGGCGCCTTTCAAATGAAACCTATTTTTAAAAGGAAGGAAAAGGTCCTTCCCCTGCCTGCTGATCTCCTGTGCTCGGGCTCTGAGCAGGGACGGACAAACGCCAGGTCCACTGAGCAAAAACGGCTGCTGGGCAGCCCTTGGGTCTCCTGGGTGCAGCTGCCCGCGGACTCCTGCGGCTGCTCTGGTCCTGGCTCCCCTAGGCACCACAGGACTGCAGAAGGGTCCCAGGGCCAGGGTCACCTCTACCCATGGATATGGTGAAGGGTGACGGAGCTAAACCGCTCCAGCCTGCTCTGAGCGGTGGGTGAGCTCCTCCCTTCAGAACCCTCTCCAACCTGCAAGGAAACCTGCAGAGCGGAGCAGACCCCAGCGTGTTCTCTCCTAATCCTGGTCATTAGGAGCCCATCCAAGCCAATAAGAGCTCTCATTTGCAGTCAATCAGCCTTGAAATCCCCGTAGTTGTGATCATAATTACACAGATCAAGTAATCAATAGGGGGTCAATCACAGCACCCCTGTCTGAGCACAGCCCTGTGTCTACAGACACCAGGCAGGAGGAGAGTGCCAGGCAGGGACCAGCCCACGGCAGCAGCTCTTGCAGCAGGTACAGCTGTGTCTCGGGTTTGCCCCAGCAGGGTGGAGGTTGAGGAGGGATGGAGAATCCACAGACCAGAGAGCCGAGAATCAACAGCTCTGACCTGACCTGCCGCTGGGACTCCCCGACGCGGCAGGGGCTGCAGGAACTCGAGCTGCTGACCCAACAGACACGCAGGATGCAGCCGCAGAAGGAACCAGCACAGCTCTCCCGTGAAGAGCATGCACTCCCCACAGGCGAGCAGCAGGTAGTTTCCTCCAGAGCAGGGGCATTCCCTGAGCAAGACAACATCGTTAAAGGAGGCACAATTAACGCGGCGAGCTAGGCGCCCCTGCCCCCTCGGGTGCCCGCAGAGGCGCTCCGCAGCGAAGAGCAACTCCTGCCCTATAAATCAAAACAGGCGGGCGCGGCGCAGCGCTCGGGAGCTGCAGCCTATGAATTGTAATCGAGCGTGACCAGGTCTCATCAACACGAGTAAATATTCAGCCCCCGATGATAAACAGATAGGGAGCACCCGATGGGAACGTCTTGCTCATCGCATCCCAATTAAAGCGGTTCTGACTCTGACTCCCTTCATCGAGGTCATTTGCTCCAAGTTTTCCCCGCAGCTGAGAAGCTACAATCGGCCCCTTAATATTCCGATAACAAACTGCTTTCCCGTCTCTGTCTGATGCCGATCGCCGCGGCTGGAACCCGCTGGGGCTGGGAAGAGCCTGATAAGAGCCTACGCGCCCATCAGGAAACGAAACGCGTGCCAGCGGTTCCAGGGGCGAGGGAGCGGAGGGAGCACCGGCCGGGCTTCCCCGTCCTGCCTTTCACTGGAGCGGCCGGCGCAGCCCGTCCAGCTCCTCGGGAAGGCACTGCAGCGCAGGGAAGCGACCACAGGAGGAGGCCCGCTAGGCTGACTGGGGATGGGGACCCAGAGCAGGTCCGGGCGGCGGGTGGGAAGGCATTTAGTTTGCAGCAGTGAGCCTGGGGATGGTCGGGGGTATTCGGCGCAGGCAGCAGCTCCTTCCTCCGTCCTTGCCCTTGTGGGCAAGATCTTTCCTATCCCTGGATGGCTAAAAGCATTAAGAAATTCCAGCACTCAGCCTCTCAGCAATAGGAACGAGAAAGGTTACTAAAAGCACTGACTGCTCTGGCCTCTGCCCGCCCAGCGCTGCTGACCGGGAGCCCCGGCCGCACTCCTGCGGCACCACAGCTCGGGGCTGCGCTGGAAAGCCTGAAGCACCACGACCTCTTCCTCAGCAGAAACCAACCCAAAGGACTGAGAATGCTGTGCTCACCAGCAAATAACCCCCGAGCACAGGGCAGCTTATTTTCCTCGAGCGCTGTTGACAAACGATGCACAAGAGGGTCCCAGGATGGAAGCAGATGCAGCAGCAGTCACGCAGCGGTGGCTCAGGGCTCGCAGTCTGCGACAGCTCGGGAATCCTCCCGCACACAGCTCACGAACCACATCCGACCCCGCAAACGCAGGCAGGTTTGGATGGCAAACTGCCGTGTGAATACGGGATCACAGAGCCTCTTTGGTCGGAGAAGCCAGAGAGATTGAGCTCTTTAAGAGACCCTGAAGCTCCTCAAGTCCAACATTTAACCCAGCGCTGCCAAGTCCCCCCCCCAAACCGTGTCCCAGCTCCACTTCTGCCCTCATGATAAACCACGAGCACACTCCAGCCACAGATCCCTCCCGCCTGCTCACCAGCCAGGACCTGGCTGCTCTTGGGCCACAGTCAGCCCCCACCATGGCTCCTGGTTCTCTGCAGCCGGGGCTACCACCACCGAACCTGCCCTGGGAGCCCCATTGTTCGGGCAGCTCTCAGCCGCTCACTTGAGGAACAAGTGGCAGCTCAGAGCCGCATTAGCCAATTCATTTACTCCTCTCCTCGGAGGGACGCGCATCCTCTCAAGCGGCTCTTTGGGTTCCAATTGTGCCTCCGTTAATCGGGAGCGTATCGCAGGGCGCACAGGCTCGCTGTCGGAGGGAACAATGGGGAACACGGCAGGGAACATCGCGTACCCGCGGCAGCAGTGCCCCCACAGCTATTAGTCACTTTGCATTAATGTGCTCCGCATTAATTGCTCACCAAAGGAGGGGCTACCGAGTCCAAAGGGAGCAGCACTGGCTGCTGGCGACGGAGGCAACAGAAAGGAAGAGACATTTTCCTGCAGCCTGGGTAGTGGGGGGCTTCAGGGCTAGGGCATCCGAGGATGTTCTGACAGCCCACTGCTGAGGGGCAGCACCCCAGGGACTGGGATAATGGGGCAGTCTGGGGGGACAAGCAGCTGGGCAAGGAGTGAATTAGGACAAAGACTTCCAGACTGGGAATTCAGCTCATTTCTAGCTGGCGGTGCCCACGCCACCACAGCCTGGGGTGTTTAGGTCATTGCCAAGAGCCACGCACAAGCGCCACTAGTGCCATGCTGTCACCCCTTTGCCCGCTGCTCCCCAGCCCCGGGAGGGAGGATGACGGGGTTTAGTTCAGGTTTTGCCCCAAGAATCAACAGAACGAAGGTGAAGGAGCGAGGTGGGCTGATCCTGAACACCCAGCGCTTCCACTCCGGTCTCAAAGCACCATGAAAGAGCGTTGCAAAGCTGACTGGATCCGCTGAGGACCGGCAATCCAGAGGGGACCCTACAAGACCCGGATGCAAAGAGTGGCTGTGCTTGCAGCCTTTGTACCCCTTCCCCCTCCAACAGGCCAGTCTCCTTACTGACTGGCACGCACTGGCCCTCACAGCAGCCCGTTACCGGACCAGAGCGCACGCGTGTGAGGCCACGGAATTAGCAGCTATAATTGGACCCTTTTAACGAGGTACACAACACATTTTAAATTCAATTGCATTCCATAAATCAGGTTAACCTTTTCCGCATCGCTCTAAGAAAATTAATTACTCGTATTGAAGCACATGACCTTTTCACAGCGCCCAGGATTAGCCTCCGCATCCCCTTTATTTTCCCCCCTTTCTGCTCCTCTCCTCCCCCAGGCCACCCTTCTTTCTTCATTTAGAAACGTCAGAGCCCCAGCAATGTCACCAGGCTGCTTCAGCCCTCACTTCAACCACCAGCGGCTTAATCACCGCTCTTGGCTCTCGGCTCCCAAGGGAGCTGCTCCCTTCCCCAGCCCTCACGTCTGCAGGAGCAGCTGGGGCTGCTCAGGTGCCAACACTCAAGTCCATCATCTCACTCTTTAAATTTGCTGGAAGCACCTGGGGGCCTGGTAACTCCGTGAGGGTCTTCACAAGCAATAGCCCCACTTCCCCAACCCTTAGAGAGCGGCTGAGTGCCCTGAAGGCTCGGAAGAGGAAGAGGGCAAGGGCTTCGTTGCTTTACAATCTATGAGAGCTCCTCAGACAGCTCCACAAGGCCCATGGAAGTCAGTGAGAGCAGCACAGAACCAGGCTGGAACAGCAGGAAGCTCGGTCACTGCAGAAACACCAAAGCAGCAGAACAGAGGCAGAGGGGGACCCCCAGATCCAAAGGCAGCTCTCCCACCTGATCCTGCTTACAGCCTCACGGCCTTTCATCGGTTTTCTGTAGCGAATTCAAAACCAGGATTAGCAGGAGCTACAAACAGCTACCAGAGAGAACTGGAGCAGAAAAACCTTTGCGGCTCCTTTCTGAGAGAGGGGGCTTAACCTGGGGGAGCTCCCACCCCCTGCAGCCAGTGCCCATCCTCAGCAGCATCAGCCCCCGATACCTGGGCTCCGTGGTCACAGCAGGGCTGGGGCAGCTCCAGAACCTTCTGTGGGAGCTGAAACCAGACCAGGGGACTGGTGAGCAGGACCGGAAGGCACCAGGCTCTTCCCTGAGCCCCTCCCGGAGCCACTGCCTGCTCTCACCCTCCTTTTGTCTGGGGCTCTCGGGGCCTTTTGCAGAGGAGAATCCCTCGCCAGTGTGAGGGAGGTCCCCGGGGACTGGGAGCTCTGCCCGCCAGCGCCCACCGCAAGCTCTGATCCTCTTTTTCGGGCTAGAAACAGCCCTTCCGAGCCGCCTCCCGCAGCCCCATGCGGGACCGACCCCCAGAGCTTCCCCCACCGCTCGGGGCCGGCACCTGCGCGCTGGGGTGGCTACTGCTCCAGGTGCCATGGGGCCACCGCGTGCTAATCAGCCGCTCGCCCACGCATCCGCCTGGGGCTCCAGCTCATCCGGTCCTCGGCTCCGCCTGTCGGGCTCCGGGCCCCGGCCCGGTCCTGACCTCGGCTCGGCCCTGACCCCGGCTCGGCCCGGCCGGTTCCAGCCGCGAAGCTCTGCAGGCGCTGCAGCAGCTCCCCAGCGGCGGGACGGGCCCTGCTGGCACTGGGGGTGTCCTGGGTGAGCAGGAGCCCCTAACCCCCCTCCAGCCCTGCCCGGCGATGGCGCCAGGAGCTGCCTCTGCCCTGGGGGTCTGACCCGAGCTCCCCACAGCTGCGGTCGGACCGGCCGTGGCCTCAGCCGCCGCAAGGAGACCCCATGGCCGGGACCGCAACCTGTGCGGGGGGACCCCACCGTGAAGAGAAGCAGCTGTAGCCCCTGCCCGGGAGGACGGTGCCTGCGCTGGCCACCGCTGCTGAGGAGCCGTGCCCGGACTGCGTTGCCAGGCTCCCAAAGGTAGGGCATTGCGTGGGGGTGCCCGGGGGTGAGGGGGCACTTGGGCGGGCGATGCGCGATGCTCGGGCGGCTCGAAGATGAAGGAGCGATGTTTGTCCTTGAGTGAAGATGCTGGATTTGGGCAGGGAGCAGCTGCAGGGCCTCAGAGCAGCTTCCCTGGGGAGGGACTGGACTCGTTGTTGACTTGGAGTTGGTGCTGTGCGAGGGGGTGAGCGGGGGGTCTGGGCTATGGTAAGGTCTGGCAGGGCTGGTGAAAGGCTCTGCATCCAGAGACTGTGGAAGTGTCTGAGCTACTGCTGTTTGCTGGGGGGATACTGCCTGGGGCGTGAGGGGCTGCCCTGGTGGGAAGAGGCGTGTATTTATGGCTTGAGTGTACATGGGCTTGGGCCTCCCCTTGCTGTTGGGGCATCCAGGCTTGGACCCTAAACCTGCAGCTCTCGAGAGCACGTCTAGTCTGTGGCAGGCTGAGGATGCCCCTTGCCCTGTGAGGATGCCCAGGCCGGGGGATCGGCAGTGTGCTGAAGGATGTGGTTAAGTGGGTCAGGCATTGAGCGAGCAGCTGAGCATTTTGGGGTCTGGCTTTCCCAGGCTGCAGCCTTTCAGCAGGTGCAGTACCCGTGTTTGCTGCCGTGAGGCTGGTTTCTCATCCCGTGGGCAGTTGGTTGCCCATCCCGGGTGTCTGCGGTCCCTCTCGGTGCACTGAGAACCCCCAGCAGTGGCGAGCACTGGTGTCAGCCCCACTCAAATGTGCGATGTATGGGGGTCTCCTCAGCAGCCGGGAACATCTGTAGGGCCTTTTCTTGCCTCAAATGTGATAATCAGGGTAGTTTTACCGTAGATTGTATTTCCCAGCTCTCTTCATTTCTTCAAATTGCTCTGGAAGCTGCTGAAGTCATCAGAAGAACCGCTGCAGTCAGCTACTTCTGAAACATGCGAGATGATAGAGGGTCGTTCTCCTTCGGAAAGAACCTTTAAAATCGTAATTATTCTTTTTCTTGTTCCTATTTCTGTTTCCTTTTCTTTTAACGATGGGGTTGTTGAAACCTCCCTTTACCAGTCCCAGCAAATAAAGAAATGCAAGCATCCTGGAGCAGAAGCCTGCGGTGAGCACCCCCAGCCCCCGCCCGCCGCTCGAGTGCGGTTTCTTACGGTGGAGCGGAGAGGAACGGGGACGCACGGGCTGCTTGGGGGTGGCTCCTGTGTTTTATGCTGGAGTTAATGCTTCGTAACGTGCGTTGCGGCACGGTACCTTCTCCTTGGAAACCAGGTTCCTGGGGTTTTTGCGGTGGGTCATAAACATCTGAATGACCTAAGCACTGCAGCGAGTGTTGGGGGCTGCGCCAGCCCACCTGCACCTTCGGGGTGGGGTAGAGCACATGCGCGCCTGGGGACGGTGAGGCAGGGCTAAATCCTGCTCGCTGGTGTGTACTGGGAGAGGAGTCAAGATGAGCCTTCAGCAGTTGTTTCGCTGGCAGCTGGTCTGTGCCAGAGGGGATGGTGTTGAGGTGCTGAGTTTGAGGCGTCAAAGCCACACGGGCTGTGAGTTTGCCTCCACCGAGGAAACCACCAGCACTGGTTGTGAGCCTGAGCCGTGTTTGTTTTCCCTCCCGTGTACCCAGACATGCATTAGGAAGATTGAACATAATAAGTTAATTGTTTACCTAATCTCTAATGAAGATTGCTGCTTCCTCTCCAGAACTGCTGCTTCAAGATGCATTGAAGCTCTTGGTGTTGGGAGGTGCTGCTTCTGCCTGTTGTCCTGCTGCAGCGAGGCTCCTAGCAGCGTGTGGCTCCCGTCCCTGCTCTGCTTTTCAGAGGCAGCTGCCCCGAGCCCTCACCCAAGCGAGCGCTGTGAGGAGGAAATGCTGAGGGTGGATGCCCGCACAACCCGCCTGTGGCCGGGTTGCTGTTATTAGGGGCTTCTGGTGGCTCTTCTGTCCCTTCATGCTGTGGAAGCAGTGGAGTGCGTGCAGTTGTGCTGAAGCCCTGTGCTCTGTGGCGAAGCTGCAGCGTGGGTTTGGCCTCCTCCAGCCTCCTGCCGTTTATGTTGATGCCAGGGATTTTGCTGTGGTGCAGCTGCCCTCGCCCTCCAGTTGCAGCAGAGCTTTTGATGCTGCTGAATTACAGGGATCTGGGGATTGATCCCTCATTCTGTTCGGGGGCAGTGATTCCTCCGCCTTGCTCTAGGCGTTCGATCAGCTGCTTGATTGTGATTGACAGAGCCACGAGTCGGCCTCATTTGCCAGACGAACTGGAGTCCCCCAGAGCTCTCGGGTAGCGCAGGAGCTAAACCCGGCATCCCCGCCCGTCTTTGTGAGACCGAGCAGCGCACGGGTCTGAGCGAGGAGCCATCTCCCGCAGACCAGAACCGCTAAGGGAAGTGCAGGGCTGGTTGTGCCCTCGTTCCGTCGGCCTCGTTTGGCTTCTCCTGGAGGTCGCTCTGGTAATTGGTTCGTTACAGCAAATCAAGTAAACAAATGAACAATTAAAGGCGCTGCTAGCCAGCGAGTCCGTCGGCCGCCCTGGTGGGGCTGTGCATAGCGATGCCGCTTCTTTGGGCCGCACGTCGGAGCGGAGCAGATGGCTGATGGGCTGCGCCGGCTCACCTTCCCCGGCAGACTGGGCAGGCGGCCACGGCTCCAGCAAATGGAATCGCTCTTAGCAGATTGCCGAGGAAGAAGGCATTGTAGTCGCTGAAAGCAATTTTCAATTGCTTATCGTGTTGTTCTTTCTTTCTCGTGGTCTTTTCTCCCGTGCTGTTCATTATCCCTCCGGGAATTTCAATGGCACGCTTTATGTGTGTGAGTTAACTCCGTTTGCTGGCTGGAATTGCTGCCTTCCCCTCCCCTCCGTGCAGGAGTATAGAGATGCAGACAGAGATATGAATGCGCGTCACTCTGGAGATGCTCTGAATGCCTGGCTATTGCTTCTCCTTTATTTAATGTCGCTGCTCAGACCTAAAGGAGCCCATTTAAATAATAAAGCCGAGCCGTGCGCGTTGGGTTCACGGGGTTCTTCTAATTTCAGCTCTTTCTGCAGAGCCCCTATAAATACTTCTCCACCAGGCTGAGTGCCTGAGAAATAGGTCACAGCACAAGTGTCCTAGTCCCTCCATCGTTCCCGTTTCGCTCTCTCGTAGAGCACAGTGCTTCAGCTGGCTGGTGGAGACGTCCAGAAGGAAGCGCTGCAGTTAGGACGGCGGCAGAGAAACCCCAGATAGCTGGGTGTTCCTTGAGGACAGAGCCGGTGGGGTGGCCGCTGCACCCGGCGGGGACAGGAGAGCACCCTGCCCACCCTGGTAGTCTCTGCGGACCTGGCGAGCAGGGAGCAGTCTCGTTGTGCAGTGTTCCCAGACAGCTGCTCTATAGCGCTTATCCCAGAGTTACTTAAATCTCGAGCTACTCTGTAATTAAAGCATTTACGTTGCAGACGCTTAACAGGGTGTTTTAAGCGTTTAGGCCTTGTAAATGATGTTTATTTATGGCTAGCTCATTAAGCCAGCGCAGTTCAGCTCGGGCTCAAATCTAGTCCAGAAGACGAGTGACGACGCGCGCGGTTCCTTGAGAGCAGCCGGTGCCAAAAGGGTCCCCATCGGCCCCTTCCCTGGGCAGCTGCGAGTGCGTCACTGCCACGCGGCCGCCCTGTTGGCACCGCTGGCTGGTACCACGGGGTCCTCACTGGAGCAGAGTCCCGTTTTGCTCAAACGGTGCCTTTGGCTGCCTCTGCTTTGTTAGGGGATCGGTCTCTTGGCTGTGTTCAACGAGGCATCGGAACTGGCACCAGTGCCCTCCTGTCGGAGTGCTCTGCGCATTCTTCACCTCCAGTGCAGAAGCCTCTGCTCGGTGCGATTCGGTGAGGGAGCGGTCCCGTTAGAGGAGCTGCTGATGGTGATCGGAGTGTGGCTCAGTGGCCGTGTCCCCGCGATGCCCTGGGGGCACTTTACGGCAGCCAGATGGCTGGTGCCTTTGCCAGGTGTCGCGGGGAGATTCACGGCATCTCTGCTGCTAACCGGTGTGTTTGAGTGGCTGTGACTTGAAACACAACCCAAAAAAGACTTCTAAAAACAGTAGCAGCACTTCGACAGCACCGTTCGCAGCCTGGCTCGAGAGTGGGGTTGGGGTTTGCTCGTTTCAGGAGCCATCTGTGCTTCTCAAGCCTGGCATCAGAGCAGCGAAGCCGGCTCTGGCAGCAGCATGAATGAACACAGAACACAGCGGGTTGCGGACCCTTACGTTACCCCCACCGTGTGTAGCCCTCTCCAGTTCTGCCTTCCAGTGGAGTGTGTGGGCTCCCCGAGCGATGCTGGGTCACCCCGTGCAGTCCACGCTTCCCTCTCTTAATCACAAAGAGAGGAGGCCGGGGAGCTGTTTTCACCCGGTGCCGTGGGGTTGTTCAGGGGGTTGTGTTCCGCAGCCCTTGGCAGGGGGAGTGGTGGGAGCTGTGCGATTGAGGCAGGAGAGAGGGTTGTGCTCCTGGACCTCGCTGAAGCAGCGTGTCTGAATCTGAGCGGTTCCACCTGCATCTATGCAAATGCAGAGCGTGATGGGACCTGGAAATGGATGTGAGTGGCAGCTGCTGCAGAGTGAAGGGGCCTGTGGGTGGTTTCACAGAGCGCTGTCTTCGCTGCCTGCAAAAAGAAAACCCGAGAGGTCCCGTGAGGCCGGGAACGGCGTCTGGAAGCTCCGTCGGAGCGGGCGCTCGCTTTAAACTGCTGATCAGTCTGGCGCTGCCGCCCAGATGTGAGGAGCAGGCGCTTCTGCGGCGAAGCAGCATCCCCTTACAAACGAGGGAGATGTCAGCTCTTGATTTGCTGACAGAGCCAGCAGCTGACATCGTTCATCTCACTCGAGATCAGCTCGTCAACCTTGGGAGCATCTCGGCTGCCGTGGAACCTGGGTGCCCGATACAATCGCGTCTGCTTAAAATGCAGGGGGGACCCTCCGTCTCCAAAAAGCTGTAGAAGGAACAGGCGACGCCAGGATGTGAACCCGTGAGGCGCGGGGCCCCGGTCCGCGTTCGGCGCGGGCTGCGCGGCCGAGCGCTCCCGCTATCTTGTTTGCGCAGTTGGGGACGGGTGTTCACGGGGAGGTGGTGCAGGAGGACGGCGCTGTTAGCATTCGACTCCGGTGCCTGCCCTGACCTGGTGCTCCAGAGGCGTTCTGAACGCTCACCCCGGATTTAATTGGCGCTGTTTGATAGCGGCAGCTCCTTGTTAGCGGCGCTCTGATGGGAGCAGCACGTGGCGCTGCCGTTCGAGTGCGAGCGCTGGGCGCATTCAAATGCGGGATCAAACCAATGGAAACGCAGATGGCAGCGCGAGGGTGCTGGTTAATACCAGCCGCGCTCTCAATATTAATGGAATTAGCTTTTTTTTTCCTCCATCTATCAAAAGCTGTTGTGTTTCACGTGCCAGGACTGTCAGGGGGCTGGGGGGGGGGCTGCGTGTCTGCACAGCGTGCGGGCTGCGGCTGAGTGCTCTGACAAGCCACAGCTTCTGCACGTCTCCTCACCGCTCCGTCGGCGCGAAGCTGAGGGCGCTCCTGCGGTGCTGCCAGACAGAGCTCGGGTTAGAACCCAGAGACCCCGTCCTGTTACCTCTAGGCCCCTACAAAACAGCCATCTTGAGCTGCGTTCGCTTGAGCGGCTGTCACAGGGTGGGAGTGGAGTGACTGTCCCCACGTGAGGTTTTGTGGCATAAACCGACTCTGGCCACTTAAATCCTCCCGGCCAAGCCGTCGGCCGCTGTGCTGACCTGATGCGAGGGCGACCCAAGGCCCGGTCCTGCCTTCCTCAGCGCTCTGGACCCCCGGCCGTCGCTCAGCTCTGAAGAGAGCGGCGGCTGGGAGGCTGTGCTGGGCTTTGCAGTGACGGGAGCTCCGGTGGCAGAAAGCCCTTCCCCAGAAAGGCTCTGCAGGTGCTGGGGAGCAGCCGCGGCCGGAGTCCCAATTCATCTTGGCTGCCATCGGTGTTTGTTGCACTAAATCTTTTTCCCAAGTAAGGGGAGAAATCTTTGCTTCAAAGCGAGGAATTCACGCTCCAGCTCAAGCTCAATTATATTTCCGAGCGGCGTTTATCAGCCCCAGCGTGCGCCGAGCGCGGCTCCGGCTGGGGCCATCCGTCACTCGTGGCAGAGCGGGGGCAGCGGGGCCGAACGGTGGCTGCGGGGTGGGGGATGGCGTGCGGGATGAGGCAGGGCCAGGGCGCCGAGGCCAGTCCGCCTGTGATGGGGGAGCAGTCCCGTGCCCCAGCCGCTGTGCTGGGCTCCCTGCGGAGCAGAAACTGTGGAAGGTTGGGTTCCGGGGCCCTGAGCTCGACGCTCTGGTTTGGTTCTGTAGCTCCAGGTAGGGGAAGAAGAAAGAGCTTTAATTTCACGACTCTCTGGATTTATTTCCCCTGATGCCTTTCCCTACAGCTATTTGCCACCTCAGTGTAGGGGAAGCCCTGACAAGCGTGCCGTGTCCTCGGGTGCCCGTTAGGTGAGGACTGAGGCGTCGAAATCCGAGAGGAATGCGACCAGTGACCATCTAGAAAGGGATGGGTCTGGTAGCTGTGGAGGGGATGAGCCTGGTCGGGCTCTGCGCTGACAGGATTCGGAGAGTCGAGTCCCGGAGAGCAGTGCCAGTGCAGTGTGTGCTTGAGCCTGCAGTGTCCTCGGAGTTTGCTGAGGAGGCCTTTGGGTTGGGACCGGGGGTGGCAGCCTGTGAGGGATTTTCTTGCTCCTGGTTGATGTTTTAAGAGGGCTGGTGCCTCCCTGAATCTGAGTTACCCCAGCCCCCTCCAGCCAACCACTCAGACCCGGAGTCACCTCTGTGAAGTCATTTGTGCTGCTTCCAATGATTCAGCGAAGTTGGGCTCTTCCCTCTGTTTCCCAAGGGGACCAATTCTGTGGTCCCTTAATCCCACAGGGGCTGCTGTTCCAGCCCTGAGCGGCGGAAACCCGGCTTCCAGAGGGATTTGTTGTGGTAAATCCAGGTCCTGGTGTCAGTTTTCCCTTGGGGTTCCGCGAGCACCGATTGATTCACTGAGGGGTAAATGATAGGGTGCTCTGGAAAGCCTCTGGGCAGGCAGAGGGTTGCGATTCTGCTCCAGGGAGCTGCATTTTATAGGAGAGGAGGGACTACGAGACATGCTGGAAGAAACCAGAACAGATTCCCAGATTCCCATTTCAGATAGGCACCAAGAGGAGAGCTATAGCGGTATCGTTCCAGCGTGACAGCAGTCACTCCAACCTTTGCTATTACTGCACAAAATTACATGTTCTCGCTGGAGAAATAGGAAGGGCTGATAAGGAAGACAGCTGGGATTTGCTTTCTTATCTGGATTTTACACACGGGCTCCCGGGTCCCTCCCACCCCCCTGTTTGCAGGCCCAGGATGGCTTTGCAGAGGTTCTGCCTGGTTTGCATACGAGGGGCAGCTTTGTGCTGTGGAGTTCCTGAACCTCAGGTACCGGATGGAAACCAAAGCACGAGACTTGGATTTCATCGGCAGAGCAAGGGTGAAGTCCTGCCTGCGGCAGAGGTCCTGCCTGCATCACCAGCCCCAGGTGGAGGGTCCAGCTCAGGGGTGATGGGTGGGTTTGACTGCGCTGCAGGTGAATCGAGGGCTCTGCCCTCTAGTTAAGGATCAGGATCTCTCAGGTTTTGGAGCCCGGAGGTGGGGAATCTATCAGACAGGTGTGGTGTGGCCCTAAAGCTCCCAGAGGAGCTGTGTACAGTTCTGCTCGGGGGTGATCCGTGACGTTAGAGCAGGGTGTGATGCAGAGCTGGGAATGGAGAGCCGTGCTGCCCCTGTTACCGAGTGTCTGGAGCCAGCACTAAGGGTCTGGTTGAAGCGGAGCCGTAGACATCCCTGCTTTCTCACGGTCACGGTGGGAATGCGACCTCAGGCTGCTCTGCTGCACGGGATCCGGAGGGAAAATGGGGAGCTGAAAATCCTGAGCAGAGCAGAGCAGGAGCTGGTGTGACCTTGCCCGTGTGCGGGTTCCAGCTAAGCAGAGCTCGTCGGGTGCCCAGCACTGATCCAGAAGTCTCTAGTACCCTGTGGTCCTGGTCTTTCTGCTGCCTGTGTTCCTGGTTTCTGGAAAGCCTGCTGCTGGCCTCACTCCCCCTGTTGTGGGGGGAAATCAGCGTTGGATTTTGCAGATACTGTCTTGTTTTCTCTAGAGCCCTGAGGGGTTTTCACTGTGAATTGTAGAGGGGCTTCTTCTGCAGAGGGAGAGCTGCGTTGTCGGGGCTCTGCTGAGTGACCGCTGGGTGCTCAGGCCCTGCAGGGCTGTGGAAAGGGGGATGGAGCAGACGGTGCCCTCAGGGAGGGCAGTGATGCTGAGCAGAGCCAGATCTCAAACCCCAGCAGGGTGTGGGCTTGACCCGATGGATCCATAGCAGAGCTCATCGACCTTCCCCAAGTGGTTGTCATCACCGGGACACGGCAGCCAGAGCCAGTGCTTGGTTTTCCCTCTGTTCTGCTCCTGGGGGACTTCTCCTGTCCTCGTGATCTCTCCTGCTTTTGCTTGGCAGAGCCTTTCCAGCGGGAGCCTCTGCAGCTCAGGCTGTGGAGCTGGGTTTGGAGGGTGGCCCACGCGAGTCAAACGCATGGCCGTGGTTAAGGAAACTTGAACTGACAGGCGTTGTGGGCTGTCTGAGCCAGCCAAGGGAAGTTTTCTGTGCCAAGTCACTTCCATTAATCTCGGGGCTGTGACATGTCTGTGCTCTTATTGATTTCCCAGCAGGCTATCCATCACCAGTCTCATCACGTTGTAGCCAATATGGAGAAGGCACAGGGGGGAAATGGGGCTGGTGCTTTTTATCTCTAGGGCACAGGATGCTCATAATCAATGCAACTTGGGGGAGAAGCCAGATGGGTTGAGATAATTGATGGAAAGTGCCTCCAAGTAGGAGAGGTTCTACACATCTTGTAGTGAGAGAGGAGGAAGCGTTTGGTGTTCGGAGGCCAGCAGCATCTTACCTGGACCTGGTGCTCTGAGCTGGGCTGAGGAGGCACAGCCCACACCTGCAGGGGCACGGTGGGCTGGGTGGAGGCTGACTGGTGTCCTACAGGCTGAGCCAGGTCTAGGGAAGGGCCAGACCCGCTCGTGAGCCCTGTGGGAGACCCTGGTGGCCCAGCACAGAGCTGAGGTTGACTCCAGAGTGGCCAGTGTGCCTGGGTCAGTCCTACACAGACTGTGGAGGTGGTACTTTATCGCTGTGTGTGTCAGCAACCCTCTGCGGGTTGTGCTCGGGTGCCAAGCAGTTGGTCACCCTGAGGAGGAGCATCTCAGTGTCCTCGAAGGAGGGACTCCCAGGGCAGGCACTGTGCCCAGCCTCCCCCCAGACCCCCGTGCAGCCTAGAACTTTGCAGAGTCTTCACGGTGCGACTTTCAGCAGCTGAGCTGGCTGCTGCGCTGCCCGACGCGAGGAGCCATCGCGCATCAGCTTGTTTTCTTGTTGTTGCTTCTCGAGACAGCTGCTTGGAATGAAAACAGCTCTGGGGCAAAACTTGGAGAAACAATTAAAACCCGGTGCTTCGGAGGCTTTGGCAATTACCGACCGATCGTGTTGTGCTCCTGTAAAGATTCGTGCCGCTGGCGTCAGCGGAGGGGAGCTGTGAGCAGAGATAAGGACGAACATGTCTTTGTTTGGCTGTGCTCCGGATTCGGGCTTTGAGCAGCCCTTTGTTTATGCTCTATCGGGTAATTTATCTCCTTGTGAGCTCTGCGCTGCATCCAGAAGCTCTTGGCTGGGGCAGTGAGGGCTGGGGCAGGTCAGTTCCTGCAGAGCTACCTGTGTGGCCAGGGAAGAGGCTGTGGGAGAATCTCTGGCTTCCTCAGCAGAGAGATTCCTGCCCAGGTTTCGCATCTCTCCGCGTGCATCTGTGTACAGATCCAGCGCCGGCCTCACGTGGCTGATGAGAGCCGGAGCTGTGAGACAGCAAAACAGCTTCCATTTGTTTGATTAAATTGGTGGTAGGGTTTTTTCATGGCAATTTGTTGGTCTGTTTCTGGAGAGCAGAGAGGGTTTCTCTGCCTGTAAAGAAGAGCAGGAAGAGGGTGGATTTCTCTCTGTAGCTCCTTTTCCCGTGGCAGGACTTCTCAAGTCAGTTCAGGTGCCACAGCCAGAGCTGTGTGTTTTGGGTTCCAGCACAGTGTGATGTGCAGAGCCCCCGTGTCCTGCCCTGCCCTCTGACACTCCTGCTTGAAGCGACAGTTAACTGTCGTTACTGCAGTTGCAGGTCTGCTGGGGGGGTCTGCGCAGGCTGTGGAGCCGCAGCCGAGGTGATGGTCGCCTGGAGGGCTGGCGAGAGGCAGGGGCGCACTCCTGCTGCCTCTCCTGGTGCCTCGAGCAGTGCCCTGGGCTGGTGGGTGATGGGATCACCCAGGACATCCCAAGCTGTCCATCCCAGACCTCATCACAGCTCTGCTGCTTGTGCTGCATGGGGGTGGTCCGTGCCCCCTGCTCAGATGGGGTAACGAGAAGGAAGCTGGATGGTGCCTGGCAGTGGAGGGGGTTATGGGACCAGATGGGCTGCCCTCCTCAGAGTCCCTGATCCTGTGAGCCTGAAGGCAGTTGAGTTGGATGCTCCGACGAGTGAGCTGTATGCCCCTGTTTTTGTGAGTGTGGTGGGCGAGCAGGGCTCTTTGTGGCTTTCCTGGGCTGTCCCTGTACAGCTGCTTGTGTCCGGCTTTACACCGGGCTCTCCTTCCCCTGCGTGGACCCGTCCACCGGTGCAGACACAGTCCAGCAGTTGAAACCCCTGCTCTGCACCTGTCACCCCATCCAATGTCAGCACTCCTCTAACACTGCCAAAGGACCTCGTCCCCAGGGTGGGCAGAGCCTGGGCGGCACCGGAGGCCGCTGACCTTGTGCGTCGGTGCCGTTGGGGGGGGGGACAGAGCAGCTGTTGTTGGGCTGAATAAACCAACCCAGCTGGCACGGGCGGCACTTGGATTGCTCTTGGTGGTAGCAAGAGTTCTCCTTGCCTGCTTGATTAGCATCTTTATCACCGAGGAGCTCGGTGACCGAGTCACCTGGTGGTTTTCTGCCGCCGCTGCTCATCTCTCCCGGCTCTGATGGTCGGCGGAGCAGCTGGGCCATGAATGCGCAGTGCTTTTTCATGACAAACTTCTGGCACAGGATGCTGGATGACTGCAGCCCTCCTGCCGTTAGTGACCTGGAGAGCAGCCTGTGAAGCGCGGAGTCTGCGCGTGGAACGCTCCATCGAGCACACGTTATCCTCTGGAAGCGATTCTCCTGTCGGCCAGGTCCTTGCCCAAACCGCCTCTTGGGCCGTGCTGGAAGAGCTGCGGTGCTCTGGGCTCCCAGGCTCAAGGTTCTCTGTGCGTGGATGATACCTGGTTAGGGGTTCTTTTCAGGGATGTGGTGCTGCAGGGCTTCAGAGAACCCACGGGTTTGACTTCTTAGAGTTAGTGTCTGAGGTGTCTGATGCCTTCTGGCCTGGCCCTCAGCTAGGGATGCAGTGCTGGTCCATATGAAAATGATGAGGAGGAACGGGAGTTGCCCGGGCTAGGAAAGTCTGAGCAGAGCCTGCCCCTCAAAACCCTGCAAACCCAACGGGACTGAACCCATCCCGACAAAAGGAACCCCAGCTGATGAGAGTCAGCCAGAGAAGCTCCTGCCAGCAGAGTCAGAAGTGCCCGTTGTGGCTGGGTGCAGAAGAAATGGAGTTAAACAGGGATAAAGGGGTTGAATTGCATGTTGGGGAAAAACTGCTGACTGGGCTCTTTCAGAGGTGTCTCCTTGTGAGTGTCGAGCACTCTGCTGCATGAATATACATGGAGCTCTGGTTATTTATAGGCCTGATGTCTGCCCTCCTGTGAAACTCGGGCAGGAGGGAGTAAAAATAGACTCGTGATGCTTTGGGGTTACGTCAAGGCTAA
The DNA here is from genome assembly GCA_013397515.1 of Upupa epops. Lineage (NCBI taxonomy): Eukaryota > Metazoa > Chordata > Aves > Bucerotiformes > Upupidae > Upupa > Upupa epops. The sequence continues at coordinate 121,340 of VZRI01003397.1, forward strand.
CCCCGAGGAGCAGCGAGGGTGCTGGGTGAGCGCCTGGTGCAGGGGGCGATCCTGCCGCTCCCGGCGCCGGCTGAGTGCAGCCAGGGTGTCCTTTGGGAAGCCACGCGCTCGCTAGGCTCCGCTCAAACGCAGGCTCCTGCTTTGGCGCAGGGGCGAGCGAGGGGGCTGCAGCAGGCTGTGAGGCGCAGGAGTTCAGGCGGAGCGGCGGTGCCGCCTCCTATGGCCTTAAACTCCGCGAACCTGAGTGATTCAATTTTCTGCTGATGGGAGCAGCGGTGCTCTGATGGTGATCACCCTCCCTCCTGGAGGATGCCCAGGCAGTTCCAGCCCCCCGCTCTCTCTCTGCTGCCATTATTTATGTTTATAGAAGGAGCGAGGCGCCCGCGGAGTGTCGCCTCGACCGGCGCTAAAGCTCCTCAGCAGTGCGAACGGCTCCCTTCCGATAAGATCGTTCGCCAAGGTAACTGCTTATGATAATACAATCTATTCTCGACGGCTCGGGGGCGAGCGGGGCCCGAAATGAAGCATGTCTTCCATTAGAGCCCTACAGAAACAAACTAATAGGCTGCGCGCGGCGCCGTCGGTGAAGTGACTCTAATTCACATGATTCATTAAACAGAAATGGAAAATGATAGCGGCTCCCCCCGAAAAACAATCCTTCTGGAATTACACGCTGAGATCACTTAGTCCGACTCTTTTATTGACTAAGCATCTCCTTGTGCTGATGTGTGGGCTGCACAGGCCTGCGGCCGTTTGTTTTCTCGGGGTCTCGCCTCGCGGCTGGTTTCTGCCCTGGGGATGGGGAGTGGGACCGGGTATCGTCCCCCCCTGCCCGTGGCTGCGCTCTGGGTCTTGGCGGGCACTGGGCGCTGTTGGATGCTGCCCGGGGTTTGCTGTCCTGGCTCGCTGAGGGGAAGGAAGGAAGGGGTGAAGGGTGGTGAAGTGAGGGACAGACACACAGGCTGTTATGTGGAGCTGAGGGTGAGTCCCTGGCCGTGCTGTCTCTTGGGGGGAAGAAGGAAAAGCAAACCCGGGGTGTTCTGTCCTGCTGGGGGCTGGCAACGAGTCAACCCCTGCAGGGGAGGAGATGATCTTGGCCAAACACCCTCGGGGGCCTTAGAGCAGCACAAGGGTTAGAGGAGAAGAAGTGGGTGATGCAGCTTTGAGTTGAGCTTGTGGCTCCCTGCTCTGCGTGCAGCCTTGGTGTGAGTGAGGAGCTGTGGATCAGAGGTGGGAAGGGGCAGTGAGTGGGGGCTGGTGGAGCTCCCCTGGCTTCCACGCAGGACCTTCCCTTGGGTTTTGCTCTCTCCACCGGCTCGAGTTGCAGGGAGAAGCCCTGCCCCGGTGTGGGGGCTGCTGTGGTACAGTGGTGCAGACACAGCACCCACAGCCACCGGTGCTGGCCGTGTAGGGCCCAGAGCTACAAAAGACAGTCCCAGAGCTACAAAACCCCGGCAGAGAGAGCTGCTGCCGCAGCAGTGCAGGATGTTCTGTGTGGACAGGGGCTCTGGCTGGGGGGGACTCCCCCAGCCCTGCAGCAGGAGGGCAGCCAGCGCCCCACAGAGCTGGCAGGGTGACGGGCTGGGAGGGTCCCCGCAGAGCCTGCATCGCTGCCCGGGTGATTCACGTCCTGGTGATTCACGTGGAAGATGCTCAGCCCGTCGCGCTGTCGCCCGTGATGAATGTCAGCGCGGCGGTGCCCGTCAGAGGGAGCGGGTTCGGAGGCCGATTTGCTGACAGCCTTCATGTTTAGCCTTGACAGGCGGCAGGGCAGGCTGCGGCTTCTGCCGGCCATCTATCAGCGGAGCCGCAGCACGGAAAGAGACATGAGAAGCTGTTTTAAATGAGGCCGGGGTGACCTCCGGCTGGATTAATGTACTTGGGAGGACTGGCCGCTGTGACAGCCCCGCATTCATCAGGACGAAATCAATCTGAAAGGTACAATGGGCTGCATCTGCTTGAATGGTGACGGAGGACACCTGGATTGACAGAGTAACCCAGCCCCGGTGTTTATAGCCCAGGGAGGCAGAATCTTGTTTGCGTAGGCAAACGCCTCTGCCCTCCTCTGCAGCTCGGTGTCTGACTAACGGAGCGGGCTAGCTGGGAGCCCTGGCAGCCTCATCCATCCCTCCCGTAACTCCCAGAAGCATTTCCTTGCGTGCGGCCCGGGAAGGCTGAAGCTGCGGCAGCGGGCTGGCCCGGGAGCCGTCCGGGTCGTGCGGTGTCAGACCAGTCAGCCCGCTGGTCGCTTCATTCAGCCTGGCTCCGTCACTGCTTTCCCTGCCGTCTGACTCTTCGGGGTTGCCTGCCTGGGGGTAAATAGAACCAGCGTGGGGTGAAGACAAGCTGGGGGCTTGGGGTTGTGTGCGAGAGGGGAACGTTGGTCTGTGAGCGGAGCTCTCGGGGAGGGTTTTGGATCCCCCGGTTGGCTTTGGGAGACTCACACAGCGCCGTTCTCAGACATCCTGTGCCTCCGATTCCTGCTTCCCTCGGCTGGGAATAACCTGTGGGAGAGCCTGTACTGGCAGGTGAATGAAGATCCCCTGGCTGGGGCAACATAAACACAGCTCTGGCTCTGCAGCTCTCACCAGAGCCTGCAGGGCTCCTGCACAGAGCGCTCCCTCCTGCTGTGCCTGTAGCCAGGGGTGCGGGACTCCCCAGGGCTCAGGATGGCCCTGCACAGCCTTGTGCAGCAGAGCAGACTGAGAGAGTAGAGTGTGTGGGGAGGGAGGGTGCCCCGGGGCCTGTTGATGGATTCCTCACCCAGCGTGGAGGCTGGGGCCAGGCAGGTAGCCGGGGCTGAGTTTGCCTCTGGGCAGCCCTGGAGCAAAGAGGAATTAAGGCTCTGCTTTTAAGGGAGGTGAAGGGAGAGTTCAGGCAGAGGATAACCTTTACAGGGCTCTAGAGAGTGCTGGTCGTTCTGCTGGTGCTCTCCTACCCGGGGAACAGCCGACCAGCCCTCCGGCCCGGGTTCCCACCGCGGTGGGTTCCCGCAGCAGGAGGTGCCGGCAGTTAACTGCTGCCTTCAGCAGGCTCTCAGCGTCCTGGCGTCTCAACACAATGATGAATTCAGAGCGACTGGGCGAGGAAACGCTGGGTCCTCTGGATAAACGAGAGACCCGTGAGGAGGAGCCCGACTCCTGGCGCCTGGCCGGCGCCCCCGCGGCGGGGTCACGGTCCTCTTCACCTCGCAGTGCCCGCCGCCGGGACCCGCGGCGCTCGCTGGGGAGCTTTATATTCCCGGCTCTTCAGCTTTAAGACGCTCGGCAGAGGAATTGTAATCTGGCAGGAACCCGGAGCCCATGAAATGAGATTTTCAGCGCTGAGGGTTAGCGCTAGGTGTGCTGCATTAGAGCAGATTCCCTCCCCGCACGAGGGAGGTTTTGATGAGAGCTCTGATGAATGAACCACGCGGGGCTGCGGTGCGGGGCGCCCGCGGACCCACTGTCCTCGTTTCACTCTGTCAGCCGCTCAAACCGTGGGGTCTGAATGAGTGCCCTGCAAATAAAATTACCCGTGACGTTAGCGATCCCTCTGCGTGGAGAGGCCGGAGGGTTTCTTGAATGCAGAGAGGGGGGTTGTGAGCAGGTGAAGCTGCAAGGGTTTGTTCATGTCATTCACGCCAGGGATAGAAGCTGGGGCTGGAGCATCTCCGTGTGGCACCAGGAGCGTCTACTGAGGCTGCCTGGCTCTGCTGGCTCAGCTCACCCAGTCCTCGGTGCCCGTGCAGGGACCCAGCCTGCGTAGGGTGAGACGAACCACAGACCCCTCTGAGACCTGGTGCAAAGAGCAGCTGAGGCCTTCCTGTCCTGGCATGGTGTGGCCAGCGTGCTGTCAGGAGTGAGAGGTACCCGCTGCTGCCAGGCCCCCCTGCCAAACCCTGCCGGGTGCCACAGCAAGAGCCCTTTGCTTCTTGCACCAGCACTGGCAGTGAACCCAGAGGAGATGTGTGTTCGTGCTCCTGGGAAGATGAAGGGCTTAGTGTCACTGGTGGGCTCCTGCCCGCCTCTCCCGGGGTGCCGTGTGGATTCACGGGTCCAGTCTCCCTCTCTCCCTCACCTTACCCAAGCAATACCCACTTTCCTCCTGTAATAGCAACCTTTATCTGTCTTCTGCGGGTCTGGTTCTCCTGCCCAGGCTGGGCTCCCTGGTGTGAGCTGGGCTCAGCCCCGAAGAAGAGGGGGTCAGGGAAGGGGTTGGAGTCTGCAGACCGGTGTCAGGGCAAGTCCATCACTGCTGGATCTGCCTCCTGCCCCGCACACCTCTCTCTCTGCTGCGGTGGTATCGAGCCATGGCCAGCGCTCACCTGTCAGGCTGCTCAGCCCTGCAATCACCCTGCATAACAGGGTGGGAGAGAAGCGGTGGCTGTTGAGCTCTGAGAGCTGGCATGCACCTGCAGGAAGCCTGCCCCTAGCCCAGCCTCAGGGCAGTGGCAGGACTGACCACCCTTTGCTGTGGGGCTGCTTGCTGTGGGCACAGGGCTTGGGCAGGGGGTGAGCAGGTTTGAGCCCATGCTGGGTCAGAGCAGCCTCGCACCCAGCACACAGGGGTAGAGACGCTGCTCTCATGAAGAGCGGGGTTCTCGAGTCGCGTAACAGTGAAGACTGGAGGCAGGAAGATGGTCCAGGGTCACCCCCAGTGACAGATGCCACTGGAGACAGCTGGCAGCTGAGTCCTTGCAGCCACTCCTGTGGGGAACCAGAGGAGAAGGGCAGATGAGCTGGTGGGCTTGAGCCGAGTGTGTCCGTGTCACTCTGCAGTGTAAGCAGCGCTGGTGCTGCCGGCGGGCAGGTAGCCGTCTGTATTTACAGGACTAAGTGACTCTGGTCACGGCTGTTCGTTCAGAGTTTTAAGGACCTGTGAGCGGGAGGGGCTGGGCAGAGGTGCCCATGGCTCTGATGCGTGAGGATGTGATTAAGGAGAGGCTGCCGAGGTCGTGGCTCAGCGGGCTGGGTTAATGGGTGTCGATCGCGCTGTCCTTGTTAATTTAATTTGGTGAGATGGGGCCCGTCTGCGTGGGCTATCACCCTCTGCTCCCCTATTGATCGGGGAATGGGATGATGCCAGGACTTGTCCTGTTCAGCTTGATGGGTCAGTGCATCCCACTGGCTGATGAGTGCTCTGAGCATCCAGTGTGCTGTCTTCTGTGCCCATCTTGGACAGAGTCCTTCCCTCCACCGCTGGCAGAGATGACTCCTGGGTGAGGCAGGCTTAGTGTTGTGTCCAGTCCTCTTGTAGGGGAGAACACGCGTGTTCTGATGTCCCAGTGGATGGGTGTCACTGTGTGGCTAGGAGGGCAATGCACAGGGAGATGCCCCCTGTATTCTACCAAGTGTTCTGGCTCGTGGACTGGAAATCTGCCTCTGGAGAGGGGAGAGCCGAGAGTAAGGCTGCTGTGGAGAGCCTGTCATGAGAGAGTAACTGGGGTGAGCCTGTCATCTGCTGGGCTTTCTCTGCTGCTTTGGGATCACAGGGCTCGAGTTGTGCTGCTGCTGGTTGATCACAGAACTGGAGTGTTAGGAGTTGGAAGGGACCTTGCAAGGTCATGCAGTCCAATCCCTGATGCGGCACCGGTCATTTGGGTTAGGAGAGGAGACCTTCATCCCCCCCCCCATGGCTCTGATTCTACCCTGTCTGTCTACCCTGGGGTGGCAGGGAACCCCAGAAGAGCCGCAGCAGCTTGTCACTCTGCAGAGAAGCCCCTGCCCACAGTCCAGGCTCAGAGGATGGGGAGACGCTCTGCTGCCTTCGGAGCAGGCTGCAGCTGGGGAAGCCCCGTTCCATACGGCGCGTGGCGTGGCATATGCCATTAGTCCTGCACGCTGAATTATTCAGCAGCTCACGGGAATGGATCCTTGAGCAAAGCCTGGCAGCTCGCAGCTCTAGCCCTCGGTGCCTGCTGCGGTGAACCCAGACAGCGTTCCCTGGGTGGGAGCGCTGCGGCTTAGGGGGCAACTCTGCCAGAGCTGGGGAACTGCCTTTCGGGCCATTTCTTGTGGTTGCTTGAGCAGCACCTTCCACCTCATTGCACAGAAACGCAGGGCTCAGTCAGCTGAGCAGCTCTGGCTCAATCTGCTCCTCTCTGCAAAACAGAGAGCTGTGACATCTCCCAGAGAAGGAGCGAAAAGGATTGTACCCCCGCAGAAGCCCTCTCTTCGCTGCGACAGCGCTAGCGGGGGGAAATACAAGCTGTTTTGTTAGCTGGTGTCAATCACTCACGATGGAGCTGTGTGGGTTTCAATCTGTTGTGGATCTGGCCCCGAACCCGCTGCTGTTCTCTTGTGCCCGTCGTTGGGAGTCGCAGGGGGAGCGCTGGGTGGAAGCAGAGGTGGGTTGCGCTGCCGGGTTTGGAGGAAGGATTGCTTGGCTAGCTGGGCCCTGTCTGAGTTAGCGCAGTCATCTGTAGCTCTGTGACTCTGAGCTCGGTCTGGAGTTGGTGCCCAGCCCAGCTCTGGTGTGACCTTGTGGGGAGGATCCCCAGGAACCTCTCCTGGAGGCTCAGAGGGGTTACGATAAGATAGATAGGGAAGGAGGGAGGGAGGGAGGCCCTGGCTGCAGGGTCCCCCCTGTGCCCATAGGTGCTGGGCTGCCTCCCGAGGCTCCTTCTCTGGCTGTGAAGCACCAGAGACCTCTGAGAGTTGCCTGGGGAGCAGTTGCCTGACAGGTGGAAGCAGCCCTGAGCTGTGAGTGGGGCTTTGCATGCCCCAGCAAGGGCTGGGTGTGAGAAAGCAGATCTACTGCCGTGCCAATAGAGGGTTTCAGTGGCAGCCTGTGGACCAGAGTGCGCGGCTGCGACACCCTGCCCTGGATGGGTCACGACCATAATCCAGCACCTCCCCATGGGGCTGCTGACAGCTGCCCCTGAGTGAACCCTGGCTGCCCCGAGTTTGTCCCCCTTGCCGGGTCAGCTGCCAGCGCTTCCAAGCGGTTGTTATCCATGCGGAGAGCTGCTGGCTTCCTGCCGAAGGCTGCTCTGTGTTGCCGGGTTAGGCTGATCCTCAGGCACTGCGAGGGGAGCAGGTGCCCCTACGCCTTGCCTGTTGGTGGTTGCTGGGATCGTTGTGGGGCTGTGGGTCGGGGGAGCCTCGTGGTGCCAGCCCCGCACACCAGCAGGGCGCTCGCGTGCCAGGCTGCACCCCTTCACTGCTGGGGTTTCACAGCGGGGCTCTTCGGGTTGTTTTGGTACTTCTGATCTTCCCTTCCGTTCTGGTGGCGTGCGGACTCCGCTGAGGACACTCCAGTCCATTCCCAGCCTCTAGCTTTGCTCTTGTCTGCCCGTTCCAGATGTGGTCGATGTGAGAAAGGCCAGGGCTCTCGTGGGGGCTCGAATCAGACTGTCAACAGCACTTGATTCTTCGGCCAAACCCTCCTTGACCTTCTCATGACCGGGGCTGTGACTGACGTTGGCTAGCGGGTCTCCTTGACTGCCCACCCCGACCCTGCAGGCCAGGAGAGGGGTTACAGTCCCTGCATAGCGAGTGGAGCAGGTCGGAGGCCCAGGGGAGCCCGTTTAATGAGGAGAGCTCCAGCACGGCGCAGTGCCATCGCTGGCTGCGGGTGATGGTCCCACAGAGCTCATTAAGCAGCCTTGTGCAGCAGCCCTGCGGCCTCTCTGTCCGGGAGGACTGCCCTCCGCCCGTCTCCGTTGCTGTTTCTGTGCATTTTGATGCTGCTTCCTCTCATCCTTCCCATCTGGAAAGGAAAGGCCATGATCCGACAGCCCGAGGAGCTTGACGAGGGGTGCGTGAGGCGTCCCCGCGCTGGCCAGAGGCCTCTGCAGCAGAGGGATGGACGGTGCTTGCTGCCAGCTTGGAGAGCCTGCCCAAGAGGAGGCAGTGGCAGGAGGAAATCGCTGGCACTCCGTGCCCGGGCAGCCCGTTGGTCCAAAATGGATGGGTTCCTCTCGGTGCCGTTGCCCAGGAGGCTGTGGCCATAGATCTTCAGGAGGAGCACTGAGCCACCAGTTTCCCTGCACAGTGCTGCAGGACGCCAGCACGGGCAGCCCTGCTGCCTCCCGACACCTCTGCCAGTGAGTGGCTGCTGTCGATGGAGCCTGGGACTCATAGAGTCCCTTAATCACCTCCTGGCAAACACTGTTAAGCCTCATTAATGCAAATTAACAGATGATCTGTGTTTCCAGTCTGGGTCCCATCACGTGAACTTGGATTACACAAGAACCCCAGAGAAATCCATTTGCTGCCCTCGCTGCAGACCGACTGGTGGTGGGAGCTGCGGGGCTGTGCTCAGCCCTGCCTGGGGAGGTCACGCACTGCTCTTCCCTGCCCGGGTGGCTGCTGGGGCACAGCAGTGGGCACAGCTCTGGCACTGGGAGCGCGTCTCAGAGGAGCGTCCGTCTTGAGACGTTGCTGAAACGATGGGCAGGGTCCTGTGTGGAGAGCAGTGGAGCCTCGAGCGGCCGTTGTCGAGGGCTTTGCGTTCCCCCCTTTGAGGGGTGGTGGGGAAAGGGCAGGGCAGTCACATACAGACCACCCCTGCCTCTGCGCCAGAGGGGCTGTCGTGGTTGTAGGAGAAACTGGCTCTTCCCTTCCTCCCCTGGTTGGGGCAGACCCCGAGCTCTTGGTGTCGGCTCGGTTGGGCCAACCTGCAGCTGCCAAGGGGCAAATCCTGTGTGCAGGCAGAGGAGTGGGGAGAGCCCCGATGGCAGGACAGGCAGAGCTCTGTCTGAGTGAGTGCTGTGACTGAGCTGGGGGCTGGCAGGGGCTCCTGCTCTGGAGATGGGGAGGAGATTGACTGTCATGGTGGGATTTGCAGGATTTCCCTCCCTCTGGAGACGCTGCTGCAGGAACGTGCTGCAGCATGATGCCGGAGCAGGGGGGGTGCGCGTCTGTCCCCCCGTGAAAGCCTCCGCGGACTGGTGGCTTCAGATCTCCCTGCTGTCTCCGGAGTGTCTCTGGGATCAGAAGAGTAAAACGGGGCCAGGGGACGGGAAATCAGAATCCCTTCACTCTGAAGCAGCCTGGTCTCCTGGGCTCTGGCCACGTAATTACATCTCCAACTTGAAATGAAATGTCTGTCTTGAGATGAGAATTTAAATGAATTAGCTGCGTCTATCAGCAGGCGCTGAAGGGGCTCTTTTAATTTAAGAGCTGGGTGTAATCCTGCCTTGGCACATACAGCTTCATTAGAGCCGGGTTTAACAATCAACACAAACATGAGGGGAGCGCGGGGCCCGGCCTCGGCGGCTCCGGGAGAGCCTGGCTTCACAAGTATTGCAACGGCTCTGTAATTAATTTCCCCTGACCTAACGAGGTACCTGTGAGGGGAGTTCGTTAGCGCCGTCCCTCAGCTGAGCGCTGTCGCTTAACCTTTAAATTGGAGACCTTCTGCTGGAGAGACACGACTGCACTGCCTGAGGAGGAGGAGGAGGACACTGGAGCTGCAGGCAGTGCTGGTCCAGCAGCCCGGAGCCCCTCCACCATTGTCGGGGAGCAGCACCGTGGGCTGCGTTCGCCCCATTACGGCTGGCGTTGGCAGAGGGGCCCGTGGCTCAGCCCGGGGCTGGGATGCGTGTCTGGGGCCCGCTGAGGAGCCGGAGCAGGCAGTGATTTGATGACGATTTGATGCGGCCCCTCAGGGAGCGGAGCGGGGCGCTGCGCCGCTAATTCAGCAGCGCGGGATCATTTCGGTTGTGGGGAGCATTAATAACAGGGGAGGCGGCAGCTGGGAGCTGACGGATCGTTCCAAAGGCAGAAATCTGCCTCGGCATTGTTTTCCTCTGACACTAAACACGGAGCAGACTCCTGTTATCACCGTGTAATCGATTGCCGTGCTGCGTCCGCCCTGCGGGGAGGTGGGCAGGACGGGCTGCGAGTGCGGGCCCCACGGCTTCGGATCCCCGGTTCTGCCGCGCATTCGGATCGCTCCAAATCGCCTTTGACAGCAGGACCTCCTCTCGCTGTCACAAGCCAAAGGAACGCGCAAGTGCCGTCTGAACCGCGTCCTGTCGGCGCCAGGCGGAGGCACCTGACACAGACAGCGCTGACCGCTGCGATGCTGAAAGCTCTGGTCCCTTCTGCGCTCGGGTTGGGGCTCCTCGGGGCAGTGAGTGGCACCCTGTCTGCCTGAACAGCACTGCGTTCGTTAGTTCTCGGCTCCCGTCAGAATGGCATCGCCGCCGCTGACAGCAGCTGTAGGGAGTCAGTGTCCTGGGTTCTCTGCCACTGGGTGCTGTAGGGAGTCAGTGTCCTGGGTTCTCTGCCGCTGGGTGCTGTAGGGAGTCAGTGTCCTGGATTCTCTGCCGCTGGGTGCTGTAGGGAGTCAGTGTCCTGGGTTCTCTGCCGCTGGGTGCTGTATCGAGAGTCGGGCCAGTGCTCCTACGGCGTGGGTGTGCGACCAAGTCCATCGCTGCCATCTGTGCCCTCTGCCCATGGCAGAGGAGCAGGTCCTGAGCCCGGGAAGGACTGGAGGGGGGTCCCTGGGTGTCTTGGGCCACAGCAGCCTGATTTCTGTCCTGTCAGAACCCTGCCAAAGCGTGGGCTCCCTCTGAAGCTGCTCCTGAGCTTCATGAGCAGTCTCTCTGCTGACCGAGGAGCACAAACGTGTCTCCCATCTAAGAGCAGGGTCGAGGCAGTAGCTGCTCATCTCTTAGTCACTTCCATCTCATCCGTGGGGACTTGAAGTCTGCAGGGCAGCTCCTTGCTCACAGTGGTGTTCCCGAGTCAGGCAGAGGTACAGAGCAGGGTCCCGGGCTGCGGGGACTCGGGGCAGGCTCCTGGCAGCTGGGGGGGGGGTGGCCCTGGGGCAAAGAGGAGCTCACAGTAGCCACTGTGACTGTCAAAACCGGGTGCCATCTTCAGTTTGCAGGCTCTGGCAGGGTTCAGGGAAGGTTCTGTAGGTGACCTCGTCTCCTCCAGTTATTTCACTGACCCGCGGGGGGGGGCAGGCTGCATCTCTGCTCTCATCTCACGGAACGGAATCCGTGCGGATCAATCCTGCTTTCACAGTAATTGATGCCAACAAAGGGCCTGGCCTGCGTCGGCAGCGCTCGCCGCCCGTGCCAGGCGATGGGGAGAGATAAATAACGAGGCAGGCAGCGTTTTACTCCTCGGGCTCCGCCGCTGGCCGTGGCTTCGGATGTGCCCTGAATTCGTGATGCCTGTGGCAGGCTTCCACGGCAATCCCGGTAATTAATCACTGGGCTAACGATGACGAACGCTCCCGCGTCTGATGAGAATGAATCTGGTGCGGAGAGGGACCGGGGAGGTCCAGGCACAGGCACTGGGATCCGAAAACCACAGCAGCTCTATTTATAGAGAGCTGTAACCCCCCCAGTGCAGACCCAGCTCCATCACTTGCGGGATCACGGGAGCTGCCTGCCTGGCTCCCCCTGAGCTCCGCCGTCCGTAGCGGTGCTGTCTGTTCTGTCCTCCCCCTTGGGTTTCAGCCCGCAGCTGCAGTCACCCGTGGGGTTTGTGATGGCAGCGTACGGCCCCTTTCCGTGCCGCGCACCCGCTCTTGGGGTTCCAGTCATTTATTGTGTGATAATTGGGGTGCCTTGGGGAAATCTGAGAGCAGAGAGCTCCCGGCAGCTCCACCTTGTACCTGCGGTGCTACTGTGATGTTCAGGGCTCCGGCTCCTGTGTTTATTCGGTGCCTTTGGGGGCCCCTGGCAGAGACCAGCATGGTGAGCGGGGGGAAGGATGGGTTCCCTTTAAACCGGGGGCTCTGAGTGGCCTTCAGGATTGCTGCTTAAAGCAGAGAACAAGCTGAAAGCGAGGGGAGCTACCTTGCACTGCTCCCAGCCTCGTACTCCGCATCAGGAAGAGGTGGCTGTGTGCTCCCCCAGCGGGCTGGGTGCCTGTGGGTGACCACTGCCCCCCAGACTTGGTTGAACTGGGCTGCGCTGGGGGTGTTTCTCTGCTCCCTCCTGCAAGGGGTTTTTCCTCTCTGGGTGACAGAGGTGGGAGGAGGTTTCCCCTGGCTGTGAGGTTAGGTGAGGTCACAGCACTGTCACCCCTCCTCACCTCGTGTGGCCCAGAGGCGGGCACCCTCGCTTGCAGGGTGGCACAGGCATTTGCTTTGGGCTGGGGTTTCCTCACTAACAGATTTCACTTGGCTCTAGCAGCTACTGGTTGTTACTGGTCCCTCCTGGGGTGAGAGAGAGGCTGTGGTCTCTGCTACCGCAGTGCAGGGGAGACCTCAAACGCAGATGGGGTGGTCTGTCCGCGTTAAGGCAGGGATCCTGGGGGGTCAGATCCCAGTCCCGAGGCAGCTGCTGCTCACCGCTCACCAGTGCAGCCCAGTGACTCCTTGGCTAGAGGTAAACAGCCTGGTGGTGGCAGGGCTGTGGGGAGCAGCGCTCTGGCTGCTCGGGTGCCCTGGGTACTCGGGGGGTTCGCCTTTCCCGGGGCTGAGGGCAGCCGTTAGTTGGGTGATGTGTGGGCCCAGCAGGCTTGCAGAGGTTGCTGCTCACCCAGCCCGGTCTGCCGCCCCGCCGGGACGCTCTGCCTGAAGCGNGCTGCGGCAGGGCTGCTCTCTCCCCTTGGTGCGATGCCGCAGACCCCCTTCCTGCAGCGCTGTGGTGGTGGGGACTCCGTCGTCCCTCCTGTCGCTGGATGCGCTGGGGTTGTCTCGGCTCTGACCTGTGGGAAGCGCAAGGCGAGGGCTCTCTGTGGTGCCGGTGGGGATGCTGCTGCCATGCGCAGGATTCTGCCTCTGTGAGGGAAACCAGGGACGGGACAGCCCGCAGGAAGGAGAGCAGCAGCGGCTGTTTGACTGTTGGAGTTACCCACAGCAGGGTGAGCACTCGGGTGTGCAGCACCCACCTGGCTGGGGGGTCAGGAAGGTGCCAGCTAGCTGGGTTTGTTGGTTTGGTTGTTGGCTGAGCTCAGCCTGCACGTAGGGTTAGACCCCCCAGAGAGGAATCCTCGTGTCTGACCGCACTGCTGACCCCAGTGCCTCGCTGCTCCCCCCACGGGGGGATGGCAGAGCAGAGTGACGCAGACCCTCGCCCACAGCCGTTCTTGAGTCGGTCCCAGCCTGGGAGGCTGGGTTTCCTCGCCGTGTTTTAGCGCAGAGCTGGAGCTGCGGGCTCTGTCAGGCGTCTGCGGCCGGGATCGCTTTCGTTTCCCAATCACCGGTCTCCTTCCCGCAGCCTTTGGGAAGAAAATTATTCCAGAGGAGGCTTCGGAAGGAAACTGAGAGCAAAATGTGATTAAAGCTCTGCCAACTGGAAGCGGCGAGAGCCGCGCTGCTCCGGCCAGGCTCCCCAAAGCAATTTCTGGTTATGAAAAACACAGCCGCTCATTTGCACCCCTGGGGCGCAGGGCTCTCCGGGGGAGGGGGCAAGGTGTTTGCCGAGGGATCAGAGGGATCAGAGGCAGACGGCAGGCTCTGACCCCCAGTTTCCCCCCCTCCTGTCCCATCCTGACGCTGCCCTGAGTGTCCCTGCAGTGATTCCCCGGCCCTTGAGAAGGATCCGTTGGGCTCGTAGAGCTGCTGCCCGGTGGCCGCCTTCCCACTCGGATCTGGAGATTCCCGTGGCATTGATTGAGCAGGAGATTCATGGGGGGAATTAAGGCTCCAGAAGCGACAATAATTTAAATAATTGGGAAATGCTGTGTGAGAGCGCGAGCAGGGGAGCGCCGCGCGTTCATTCACTGCCAATTCCTCCCGGAGCCCGGCGCAGAGGCAGATTAATTCTTACCAAACCAAGATTGTATTTTCATGCAAATTTTCCTCGGTAATAAAATACCAGGGGAATCAAGCTGACAGGAGAACGTGTGATGTACAAGCACAATAGTTTCCGAAGCCGCGTGTCTTCCGCGGAGCCTCGGCTCTTCACGGCGCAGCCCGTGTGAGCGGGGGGTGCAGTGCGGGGTCGGCTCTGGCACCAGCAGCCCCGCGCGGGGGGTGGCCGGTCCCGCTCTGGCACTGCCCTCCGGCTGCGGTTTGTCTGCAGAGCCGGACCTCTCTGTCACCTGTTGAGAGGAGGAGCAGCTCTCGCGTGGGGCACGAGGCCCCAAGCCCGGTTTTGAGTGGTCGAGGTTGTCTTTGGGGCTGTGGTGGCAGTGTGGGTGAGAGTCCAGCTTCGGGCAGCTCTGCCGCCTCACTGAGGACTGGGAAAGCAGCTCTTGCCTGCTGTGCGTGTTTGGTGTGGACTTGGGAAGCTCAGACAGGGCACTGGGAAGGATTTCTTCGTGGAGAGAGTTCTCAGAACCCAGAACAGGGGGCTAAGAGAGGTGATGGAGTTGTGACCCCCGGCCACATCTGCCTGTGGTGCTGGGGGACAGGATTTAGGGGTGGGCTGGCAGTGCTGGGCCAGAGGCTTAAAGGTCTCTTCCGAGCAAAGCGATTGTGTGGTCCTGTCCCTCGTCAGCAGTCACAGTCGGAAGGGCCACTCAGCCCCAGGTAGGTGCTCAAGGCCAGAAGTTACCCCTCTCTTTTTCCCCCCCTCTTATTCATATGGAGATGGAGAGGGCTTCAGGCAGTCCCTGTTCCATGGTGGTTCTTGACTTCACGTAGGGGGGCAAGCACCCTCGGTGCCCCCAGACTCTGGGGGCTCACGGCGTTCCCTGCTGCCTTCCGAGCGGCCTCTGTGCGGGCGAAGGGGAGTACTCGCAGCGCAGCCCTCCTTGCCGAGCGCGGGGGGCGCGGGTCGTGCTCGGTGCAGGGGAGATGAATGAGTTCCGCGAGGGGATTTGTGTCAGCGCCAGAGGCGTTCGAGCTGCCGGGGCGTTTCAAGCCGAGTAGTGTGGGTTAACAGGCTGGCTGCGGGCGAGGGGGACTCCAAAGGCGGAGAGCCCAGAGCAGGGCTGCGCAGAGCAAGCATCGCTGTGCGGGGCCGCTTCCCTTTGTTCATCCTCCTGTGGGGAAGCTCTTTGATCGCAATTGCTGTGGCGCTGCCGGGGCAGAGGAACAATCGGCGCTCTCACCTCTTCGCTGCCTTCATCAGGAGCCCCCCCGCCTGAACCCGCGCCGGCTCACCGCCGTCTCCAGCCCCCGAGGTTTAGCTTCGCTGCTGCCGGGTGCTCTGGGTCAGAGTGCCCGCTGGGGAGGTTTAACGCCCTCTTCGTGGGGCTGCTGCCCAGTTAGCAGTCCTCTCCGCGCGGTTTCCTCGCCAGTTGGCGCTGCCTCTGCGGAAGGTTGGGATCGTTAGGGGCTTCAGCCTTTCTTCCTCTCCAAATCACTTGCAGTGGTGTCTGCGCCAGACTCTTTCCGTCAGGGTGGTGCTGGCTTTTCAAAGCTGCTGGTGAATAGACAGCCGGCTTCATCGGAGCCAGCAGGGTGCCCCGGTGGCCAAGAAGGCCAGCAGGATCCTGGCCTGGGTCAGGAGTAGCGTGGTCAGCGGAAGGACTGTGCCCTTGTGAGGCCTCATCTCCAGTCCTGTGTTCAGGTCATGATAGGCAAGACGGGGAGATGCTGGAGTGGGTCCAGAGCAGAGCTGCCCAGCTCAGGAGGGGTTGAGAGAAGAATTTGGGGAGAGGCTGAGGGAGCTGGGCAGGGTGAGTTTGGAGAAGAGGAGGCTGAGGAGGGATCTCCTTGCCCTCTAGAGCTCCCTGAAGGGAGCTCCTGTTCCCCACACGCCAGCAAAGTGTTCTGAGGGAGCCAGGTGCCTTCTCTGCAGAGGAAGTGCTGGCACTGCCACACAAACACTGGTGTGAGGCCTGTCCTCCTGCACCATCCCCGTCCATCCCAGCCCCAGCTCACTCCCAGTGTGCTCCGAGATCCCTGGAGGAAGCAGAGTGTCCCCTGAACACTGCAGTGGTGCCTCCCTGCCAGCCCAGCTTTTCCCTTCACACACCTGACAGGGTGCTGTGGGGGAGCTGGCTCTGCCTTCCCCCAAGGAAGGCGGTCTCGTTCGCGGGGGGCTTGGCTCAAAGCACCGTGTGCCGGGGGGCTCTGAGCCGGCGCAGTCTGAGGTGCCACGGTGCGTGTGACAGCCGTAATTAGCGTGCAGGGGAGCTTGGAGGGGGCAGAAAGCGCTTGTTGGCATAAAAATAGGTTCTGTGTGCAGCTGAAACCGGCACCGAGTGCTGCAGTGATGAAGAATTCAATGAGCTGTTGTGTAACCTTCTTCGGGAGCTGCGTGCGGGATGGAGATGGCCTTAGGAGACCCAGACTGCCCTAGCGAGGGCATCAGACCCTGCCTCCTGTCCCCAGTCGCTCGCAGCAGCTCCCACTCCTCAGGACCGTTGGGTTAAGCTGGATGGGGGTTGTGGCTGCAGCGGCTGTCGGAGGAGCCAGAGTGGGGATCCCTGCTGTTAGCTGGTGCCAGTGTCAGCTGGAGCATTGTTCCCACGCAGGACCGGGGCAGGCAGTGAGGTGCCAGCCTGCCCGTGTGCTGTGGGGTCCCGGCTGCCTCCTGCAGCAGCACCTTTCCCTGAGGATCCCCGTGAATAAGGTGCTCTCCTACAGCGCCTGGGGAGTCTGTCCTACGTGGAGCAGCTTGTGTGCGGGATCATCATCAACCGATTGATCTGTGGGTGGAGGGGCTGCTGCAAACTAGATGTTTGGGGCTTGCTCTGGCCTTGGCCAGCCACCACAGTTGCCACCACGAGCTGCTGGGAGCCCACTCTTGCAGCCAGGAGCTGGTGAGCATTCCGGCTGGAGTGAAACGCGATGACACAGCACAGATTTATCAGAGGAGGCGAGAGCACAGCTTACAGGGCAGCCATCCAGCTGCTGATGCCAGGGAGAGATCAGCCCCGCAGGCTGCCCTGCAGAAGCCCTCTGCTGGCACTGCCCAGCGTCCCGGGAGGACTCGGTGCTCTGGCCCCGTCAGGCTGTGCCTGGCACACCTTCGCTCGCCCCCTCGCATCTCCTGCGAGCCCCCGTCACTGGCAGAGCGCCGAGCTGGCAGAGAACCGTCGCTTCCTCCTCGGGAGCTTCAGTTGTTCCCTGGCACCTCTGGAGGTCACTCTAACAAAGACAAACATGCAGATGCTGGCAGTGATTGCAGGGTTGGACTGGGCTCTGAGCTCTGTTCCGTGGCAGCACCTGTGCCTGCCAGCTCTCGTCAGCCAGTGCAGATGTTGGAGCTCGTTTCTTGATCTTGCAGGTTGTTCATCTTTCCTCCTCTGTGACGACAGCAGCCCTCACCCTGCCCAGTGCCAGGCGTTCCCTCCGCTCAGGAAGGGAAGGTCTGAGCTGCCCTCGGTGGTCAGTAGGGTGACCTGTGTGAACCCCTCAAAGCCCCGAGAGCTCCCTGGGCGTGCGGAGTGCTTTCTGCACTGGTGCTAGACCCACAGCTCTGCTTTCAGAGCCTAACTGCCAAGTGAGGGCGGTCTTAAGGCAGAGGGACTCAAGAGAGCGGCTACTGGCATCGCCAGTGCCCGGCGGTAGCCACGGGTTATCAGCTGGTCCTCGCCAGTAAAGGGAAGAGGTGCTGGCATGGCTGATCACCCTGTGGGCACTCTGCAGCCGGCCAGGGAGGGACCATCGCTCAGCACTGAGTCTCTCTGGTGCTTCTCAGTCCTCAGGGCGGTCAGGAGGAGCTGTGCAGGAGCAGCAGGAGCCGCGTGCTGGGTATCGCCCAGACGTCAGCGCTGCTCTTCAGAACAGGCTCTGACCTTCATTTTATTGACAGTGCTCCTGCAGCCTGGACTGTGGCTCGGGTGTAACTGCATTCCAAAGGTCCCCTCTTGCCCTGGGGCTGTTGCTGTAGAACAGAGGAAAAGCCCAGCTCCTGACTGTAATGAAAATGCTGTCCGTGAGCAGCTGGATTAACCAACCTGCTATTGATCCTCACCGGTGGGCATCTCCTGGCCGGGTTCCCTGCCGTCTGATGAGCCCGGAGCTTTCAGGGCATCGCTCCGTCCTCTGTGCCCTTCTCTGGGAGGGGAACGATGCCGTGACCCTGCGCTGTGTGGAGCCAGGGCCACGTGCGGGGAGCGAGGATTTGTCGTGGTGGCGAGGGGCGCTGTGACCTTCAGCTCCCGACACCCTGTGCTGGGGTTGGCCTGGAGTCCCGTCCGATGTTCCTGTGCTGCAGCACCGAGTGCCAGAGGACCCGAGGCTGGTGCTCTCCGCTTGTTTATCACCTGCAGAGCAGTGTCTGTTCGCCGACATGGCAGGGTACAGACGCGGCTTTGTCTGATGGCTCAGCTTGACTCCTCAATGACTAAAATTGCTGTCGACTGTCTCACTTAGCTCCCAGCCAGCTTCAGATGCCTCTGATCCCTGCCCGTGGGTTAGCGCCTTTGAGGAGCCTCAGCCCTGTTGGTGTTGTTCACCAGACAGCATCTCTTTCTTTTGATTAGACGCTGAGGCTGGCACTGCTGTCTGCTGCTTCCAGCTCTCCGGGCGCCTTTCTCGAGTGGGGGAAGTTTACCCTTGAATGTGACAGGTACAAACGGCCCCTCCGCTGCCTCTATCTCCCCGTGGAGTGATTGATCAGCCGCATTAGTGCGGGCTGCAGCTCTGTCAGCCTGGCATCGCGGGCTGAGCCGTGCGCTCGGCGAGGGGAGGTGACTGTGTTTGGGATTGCCAGGGACGCTGCTGGGACGGAGCGGTCACTGGCAGGAGCTCTGCATCCCTTGGGGGTGGGTGGATGGGTTGGGTGCTGGTGGGCACAGAACATCCATAGCAGGAACTGTGCGCAAGGACAGCCCTAGAGCAGCTGCTCTTGCCGCTCACACCCTGCATCCCATCGCTTGGCATCGTCTCCTCAGAGGGTACGGGGCTCTCAGAGGAGTCATCCATCAGCGGGCTGAATGACTCTGCTCGTGGGAGCTCGGCACAGCCGTGAGGACGCGTAGCAGACGCGCGAGGAACGTGGTGTGGGCTGTGCTCTGCAGTTCCTCCTCTGAGGAACTTGGGGAAGCACAGAGGTGGGGATGAAGATGAAGATGCATTGCAGCAGCGGGACAGAGCCTGGCCTGCTCGTTCATTCTGTTCGGAGCATGGATCGTTCCCAAGGAGAGCAAGGAGAAGGAAGGAGAGCCAGGCCCTGTGCATTAGTCCCCGTAAGGTGTTAAACAACCTCCTCCCATGCTGCTGGGCTTTCTGGGCTGGCTGCGGGCAGGAGCTGCTGGCACTGCCACACTTACATAGCGAGTGGATGGTTTAGCTCAGGGAGGACAGGCTGTCTTGTTGGATCTTAGAATTCTTTGGGAAGGAGCTTCTCCAGAGAGAAAACCTTCCTGCACAGCAGTGGAGGCAGCTTTAGACAGAGGACAGGTGTCTGTCACCCCCGGGATGCAGGCAGAGCAGCCGTGGTCGTCCTTCCCCCAGCACAGTGCTGATGCGGTGCCCAGGGCCTCGGGGTGACTCTAACAGCACTTGGGTCTTTTATTCCTCCAAGACTGCGGGTGCCAGAGCAGCAGGTGGCATCGACCTGGGTGGAAGTGGGGGAAGAGGCTCTCTGGGCGTTCTGAATGGCAGCTGTCAGGCGCGCTGCTGGGAGCTGCCTGCGTTGGAGCTGCCTCGTTGCCTGGTGACATTTAGTCAGGGGGCAGAGGTGGCCGAGATCAGGGGGTTCGGAGCCCCCTTCTCTGAAGTGCCTCAGAGCGCTCATTCACTGCTCCGTGCTCCCAGGGGCATCGAGCTGAAATACCAAGGAGAGAGAGGCAGAGGGACGTGAGAAGGCAGTTGGAAGGGTTTCAGGAGGTGGCATTTAGCGAGGGCCTGGGGTCGGACGCAGCCCCCGCGGGGAGCGCTAATTGCTGCAGGTAAAGGTTACCCGAGAGGCGGTCAGAGGCTGCCGGGGAATGCGGTGGCTCCTGCTTGTCAACAGACTGCAAGGGCTCTGCATCCCTCTGCCGCTGCGGGAGCAAACGGATTCCTTGGAACGAGGGAACGCTGACGCGAGTAATTGGTGTCTCCCAGCTGAGCTGGCAGAGGGTGTCCCCCGGGAGGAACCACAGCTCCTACTGGTTGTCTGTCTCTGGAAGCACAGAGCTGTGGGGGTTCCCTGGCCAGCCAAGGGCCTTCTTACAGCACCAGGGGATCCAGGGCGGGACGGGAGGACCCAGGTCCCGGCAAGGAGCCAGAGCTCCGGCTGAGCTGCAGAGCAGCTCTTTATGAAGGGGCAAGTTGGGGAGCAGCTGCTGGGGAGCAGCGGCTCTCCCCAGCTGTTGCCAGAGGTGGGCTGCACTCAGCCAGGGAGGCTGTGCTCAGCCAGAGCCCCTCTTCCACGTGGGGACCTGGCCCTCCTGTTCTGCCCTGAATCCCTTCTGCACCAGCAGGGAGCTGGGAGTTGCCCATGCAGAGACCTGGTCGTCCTGGGCTGGGTTTGCTCGCTCTCTGAGTGACCTTACTGGGGGTCTGGGGGTCGAGGGGNCGTGAGCTCCGGAGCTCTGTCAAGGGAGCAGGGTTCCCCAGGGGACCATTCCCTGGTGCCAGCTGGCTGAGGAAGGCTCGTTAGAGGGGCTTCTGCCAGGCTCCCCCAGCCCCTCGTTACCCTGTTTGAAGATGAATGTCCCTTCAGCGCTCAGGGAGCGCCCGAGCGGCGGAATAACGAGTTAAATCCCTGCCGGGGGGCTCGTTTCACCTTGCCACGCGTGCGCTTAATTGCTCCTCGGCTTTTGACAGCGAGAACAACATCTGGGCATCCGCGCTGGCACCGCGGCCGCCCGCCCGCGCTGGTGCCCGCGTGGCGCTGCCTCCGAGCCGGCTTTGAACGCTCCTCTAACGAGGGACCGCGCGGGGCTTCATAGGACGGCAGCAGCCCCGAGGGCAGCGTTTCACCCCGCCTCTGAACGGCCTCGGGTTCTGCGAGGGCTGGCGGTGTCAGGGAAAGGCAGGAGATGAGTGGAACGGGAACCCGGGAGGAAGGGCTGGGAGACTGCGCTGGCAGCAAAGCCGCCGCCATCCGAAGGGGGAGCGGAACAATGCTGGAGCTCCCGGCTAAGTAGGTCACCGCTAACGAGACGGTGACTCGAGCGGAGAGGGGGAATCGAGTCTTTAAGCACCGAGCGAGCTCCGAACAAAAGCCGGGTGTAAATTTAGCAGCCGGGAAAGCGCCAGAGAGCTGTTTGTTTATTTCATTGTGCCGCTGGCCCCGCTCGTGTCCGGGGAGAAAGGCAGGAGCGGTGCCCTCTGTCCCGGCTCGGCTTTGTCCCTGCCAGCCGAGCGAGCCCCGCGGCGCTGCTCGCCGCTCCTGCGGTTAGGAGGGGTTGATGGCGAGCAGCTCTTTGTGTCCTGCCGGGATGTCAGGGCGTGAGGAGGGCGGCGTGGAGCCCGCTGCCGTGCTGGGGGAGGAAGGGGCTGCCCGGCCGGTTGAATCGCTCCATCCTTTAGGCGGCTCGGAGGATGCTCGCAGGAGCCCTAACTCAGCCGGTCAGTGGGCGAGCGGCTCTGTGCGGGCTCAGAGCTCTCTGCGGCTATAATTAGCAGTTTATCTCATTGATTCACGGCCAAGGGCCTGTCCTAAGGCCGCGTGGCCGTAAACCACGCCGCAGTAATAGTGTCTCTGGTGGGTTTGTGATACTGACACAAAGCCCTCGTTCTCCCTCCTCGGCTGCCAGCGCTGGATTCACGTTAACGAGAGGGAGATCCACTGCGGGTGTCTGGCCGCAGCCTCCCAGCCCGGAGCGGCGGGGCAGCCCGCAGCTGGAAGGGCTCTGCCAGGGAGGGGGCGGTTTGGTGATCGCGTCCAGCCCCAGCGTTTCCCGCAGGAATTCCGTTAGACCCCTTAGCTGGCAGCGAGTCCCTTCCAGGGAGGACAAAGCAGCTTCTGTGTTAGTCCCTCAGGGAGCTCTGGAAGGATGACCCGAGGGCTGCCCTGCCCGTGCGGTGGGCTCTCTGCAGGTCTGCGCTGCTCTTGAGCTGAACTTGAGCAGCAGCCTCCTGCGTGGCGCCCAGGGCTCCGTGTTTTTCCGCGCTCGCCCCGCATTCCTCATCCCAGAGTTAATCTGCTTGCGGAGGCTCCCAGTTAGAGGCGAGCGGCTCGGTGCCTGTGCAGTTTGTACTGAGCGATCGCTCCTCATCGGGAAGGTAACTGCCTGCTTTGCTTCGGGGGAGCCGTGGCTGCCTCCCACCTCGCGCAGCTCAGTAAAGAGTGGTGTTATCCCTCGGGCATTGGGGAGCGAGGCGATTTGCAGGCGGGGGAAGGAGCTGCGGGCAGGACTCGGGGGCCCCGGGGCGGGGGGCCTCTCGCCTGTCCCATATGACATTGCTGCCACCGCCGGAGCTGGGGTCCTGCTGCTCAGACCGGCATCCAGGAAGGT
>VZRI01003397.1:143727-159772 GCA_013397515.1 Upupa epops
CTTGAAGGTCTCTCCCGACGATCCTCCATGATGAGCAGTTCAGGGCAGGTGTCTCGCTCTGTTTTGCTGCCTGAGGCTGGGATGAGCGCAGCACCGGCCCAGGGTGCTGGGAAATAAAGACAACTGGAACGTGCTTTGCCATTAGCGTGTGCTGGCAGGAGCGGGGCCGGCAGCAGTCGGCCTCCCGGCGTGACAGCTCTGGCGCTAAATGCTCCCAGCGTGTTCAGTGCTCACGCAGACAGATTAGCCCGCAGCACGGGCACTCGGAACGTTCGTTAGCTGGGTCAGCTGCAGGGATGGCAGCCCGAGCCTGAGTCCCCAAGCCCTTTCCTCTGTTGAAGGGCTGCCCACATCCCCCCCACTTTGAAGCAGCAGCTCTAAGTCCAGCCCTAGGACTGGGGAGAGTTGACCTGGACAGGTTAGAGAGCTGGGCAGAGTGAGGTACAGCGAGGGGCAGGGGAGAGTCTGCCATCTGGGCAACAACCCCAGGGACCAGGATAGGTGGGCACTGACCCGTTAGCAGTGGAAGAGAAAGAGACCTCTGGATCCTGGTGGCCAGCAGGGTGACTNGATTGGACTGGAGGATCTTTCGAGGTCTCTCCTGATCCCCAATGACTGTAGGGTTCTATGAGTCGCAGTCTGACATCGAGCAGCGGGGTGAAGTGCCCGACTGGCCAGTGGCAGCGACTAATGAAGCAGCCTGGGAAGAGTCGGGTGAGCGTGCCAGGCTGCCTTCGTGTGGCACTGAAAATCTCCGTTCCCTGGACAAATGGCATCGTGAGGGAAGGTTCTGATGCCTGCAGCAGATTTTCCTGGGAGAGGAAAAAAAACGGTGGGGGTTTTTGAAATGGAAGGAATAAATCAGTGCTGGGGGAAGTGCCGGGGTGCTATTTACGACGCTCCGGCGTGCGGGTTATTTATAATTCCAGGGATGCTGCAGCCCAATTAGCAAGATAAAAATTTCCGTCTCACGGCACCGCGGAGTCGCAGGCAGCAGCGGGATCCGTCCCTGGCAGGATCCCATCTCGCAGCCCAGCAGCTAGGGGAGAAATTGCCGCACGCTCGGCTCGTTCAGGCTGGAAATGAGATTGAGAAATCGCGTCTCCCGAGTTCCTTCTCGTTGTCACGACGTGAGTGGTGATCTCGTCGTTGTCCTCTGTGCCACCCCTCAGAGCGTTCTGCTCTCTGGGGAGCCCAAACGCGCCTCGCCGGGTACCGCTGCCGCGGACGGATGCTCCGCGGCCCCCGCTCAGCCCCCCGTGATGACTGCAGGGGGGTCACAATCTCATTTCAGAGCCCGGGGAGCTCCTGCAGAGGCAGGGGTGGTGCTGAGCTCACGACAGCTCCCGGTGCTGAGGTCGGGCAGGTGAGGCTCTTCTGTTGGCTCATTCCATTAGGCATCTCCACGAGAGGCACAACGGGCACCGTGCCCTCGCGGGCTGCCAGCAGGCTGTGAGCAGGTACCGAATGCCCTTCCCTGCCACCAGCTGTGTTTGAAATAAGAAGCTTCTGTGAGTAATTTCCAAGCCCACTGGACCACAGAGCCAAGCGATGAGGCCCCCGAGCCTGCCAGCTGGGAGGGCTCGAGGGAGGCAGCCTGTGTGTTTGACTGGAGAGGCTGCTGTGGTCCTGTCGGTGTTGGCAGAGCTGGGGATCGCAGCGCCTGTGTGGGGGGCTGCTCTTGTGAAGCTGAGGGGCTGTTGGGTTAGAGAGGGCTGAAAAGGGAAGGCTGTGTGAAACGACCAGCTGGGCACTGCAATCTCTCTGCAGGTAGGAGCACTGGTGTGGGGGTACGGTGGGCAGAGAGCAGCCCAGCAAACCCCAGTCCTAGGGCTAAGCCCACGAGTACAGGGGAAACCTTCCTCCTTCGGGGCTGGAGTGAGCTGTCAGCCTGGGGCAGATGTCTCAGCAGTGGGGCTGCCCAGCACAGACCCTGTCTGAGCCCAGGCCCCTCTCACAGCCACAGAGAGCAAAGTCTAGGGAGCCAGAGTGTGGATGGGCAGAGCTGTGGCTCCTCTGGGCTGGGGGAAGCCTCTGGCAGTGGGTGCTGGTCTGTCTGCCCCTGCTCCATCACTGCTGACCCTCCTGTCCCAGCTCGGTCGTCGCTGGGGCTGGACTGAGGCAGGACATGCCAAGGGGATAGGTGACAGCTGTAGCGATGCCCTTACTGCAGAGGGAGAACAACCAAAACACCCCCTGCAAGGTGCAGGCAGGACCACTGAGACCCTGTGGGTGCTGCTCCTCGAGTGCCCTGGGTCCCCCACCTGGTGCCAGAGCCCCCGCAAACCACCTCCTGCATCCCCGTGGCGATAAAAACCCATGATGGGGAGTATCTGTGAGAGCATCAATCTTCATGAGTGAGGAGAGGCTGGAGCAGGGGAGTCACAAGTGAGTTATCCTGTCACTGCTGACAAATGGAGATGGATTGGGTGACACCGGCTATTTATTTACACCCCGCTGGGTGTGCGTGGGGCTGGCTGAGCAGCAGGAGCAGCCCTGCGTCCCACCGCTGCCTGTGACAGGGGGGAGGCTCTGCCGAGAGCAGCTGGGGCCCTGAGCAGAGCTGCTTGTGAACAGAGGGAATCCGTAGGGCTGACTGAACACCTTCAGTGCTCTGGACTGTGCTCCTGTCGGGAATCCGGGGGTAGAGTTCAACCCCTGTGAGCGCAGACAGGCTCCCTCTCTTCAGACTGCTGGGTGCCGGCGACCACGCTCCTGTCTCACAGTAGAGCAGGGGTCTCTTCCAGTCTCAGTGATCCCTTCACACGGGCTTGAACTGCTCCTCGCGGTGCTGCTCTGGGCTTGCTGGGGTTGGGGGTCCCAGGAGCAGAGTTGGAAGGGGGGTGTGGGGTTTGGGTGACCTTTTGCTGCTCTGCAGAGCTTTCCCGGGAGGGAGCTGGGGTGGAATCCACCTCCACGTTCTCCCAGGAGTAGGAAGCAGCAGCAGCAGCGGGGGTGCCCGGTCCCTGGGCTCTCAGGAGGGGTTACAGGTGGCTCCTGCTCCCAGCCCAGCAGAGGCATCGGGGCAGCGCAGGATCCTGACTCCCGGAGCGGGAGGTGCAGAGGGGGGCTGTGGGGCTGCAGCAGCTGCTGAGTGACACCGCGGTGGCCCGGGCCGTGCCTGACGGTTACCCCGCTGTCTCCCATCGCTGTGTTGATAAACTGCTATCACTGAATGATCCGCAGTCTGGTACAGGCTCTGCATCAGCCGGCTAGGAAATCCATTACTGTCTGTCACAGCGCTCGGCTAATGGAAGGAAGCCCTGTTTTCTCTGCTGGGGCTGGTTGGGACCCCTTCATCTGCCCATTACTGCTCCTGATGCTCCTTCTAATGGAGTCAGAGTGATGGGAAACGACAAGGCGTCCGGAGCAGTGACACCGACACTGGGGGAGCCATGAGAGGCTGCCCGGCCCCCGCCCGGCCCCGCCGCCTGAATGAGTTCTGCTCTCTCTGACTGATCCCACCAGCAGGTGAGAACAGAGTCCTCTTGGCTTTGCAATGAATTCCTTACACAGGTGTCACAACGCTGCTGTGCTGGGGCGGCCGCTGCCCCGACCCCTTCGTCTTTACGGGGAGCGCAGGGCACGGCTGCCCTGTCCTTCGCTGCTGCTGCTGGTTCCACCTGCTCCTGTGGCGGCTGCTCCTGCCACGGAACAGACTGCGGATCCAGCCCAGCCGGGCACCAAAACCGGTCTGCAAGCAGCCTGAGGCAAGCAGGAACAGGCGAGAGCCCAGCGCAGACCCCGCGGTGTCTGTGTGCTGCCAGCCCCCTGGCGTGGGGTGATGCCCGGGCAGTACCCTCAGGGTTTTCACGAGGGCCAGTGCAGACGTTCACAGGAGCTGGGGCTGCTGCCCGAAGGTCTCTGATCTCTGAGGGTTAGGGATGCAGGCTCCTCTCTGGGGACTCGCTGCCTGGCCCAGCCTGTGCCCTGCGGCTGGCACCCACCCTGCTGAGTGCCGTCAGCAGAGCTGCCTGTGTACTGCGAGGGTTACACCAGGCTCTCCTGGGGAGCTGCCGGGGGGGTGCAGCCTTCCTGGGAAGGAGCCCTGCTCTCTGCTCAGCCTCTCCCGGCAGCCTGGTCCCCGCTGGAGTGGAGCAGGCTCGCTGCTGCGTCCGGCAGGGATGTGAAAGGTTCAGCACGTCGGTGCCTTTGCTGCTCCGTGGGCGCAGGAGATGAGAGCCGGCTCTGCTCTTCCTGCTCCCTGGGTGCACTCGCTGGATTAGCCTTCATTTCCTGCACCAGTGCCCAGGGCCCGGGAGCTGGTTCCTGCCACCCGCGAAGCCGGGGGAGCTGGGGGGTGGAAGCGGTTGGATTGCAGCGGGGGCAGGAAGGCACATCGCCCGTGTTCACTCCGCATTGCCTGCGCCCTCTCTCCATGTGGGCCTTGTGTGTGTGGGGGGCTCTCCAGGGACTGCTGAGGCTCCAGTGCTGCCTGCGCACTCATTACGCCAGTGTTGGCACCTCGGGGCTGGGAGACAGGAGGAACCTTTCCCGATCGCCCTGGAGGAGGATGTCTGCTTCCCTCTCCATCCTCAGGCTGGTCCTGCCCTGAGCAGACTCTCCGGGTTCCCTGGGCTGCTGTCTCTGGAGGAAATGTAATCAAACCAGAAGGAAAGGTCAGCCCGGGCAGAGCAGCCGCCCCTTGCTCTTCTCTTGTGCCGGCTGCTCCGCGGCCAGGCGGGGCCGCCCCGGGTCTATCCGTTCAGTGTCCCCCGAGGCCCCGCTCTGTCCCGGCCGTAACCAGCGCCGCGCGCTCCTGCTGCAGATATTAATCCTTTGTTTATAGAAAAATCCATAGGTCGGAGTTCCCGCGAGCCGGTTGAGCGGCCGGGCAGGACACGAAATCGATGCTGAGAGACGGCCTGACTTAACGGCCGCTGTAAATAGCTCTGTTACCCTGCTTTACGAGAGCTAAATTATGAAAGCACGAGCCAGGGCGGTGGAAGGGACTCGTTTGCAGCCGCAGACCCCGCCAGCTCCCCCTGCTCCGTGCAGCGTCAGCAGGCAGGAGCTTGAGACATCTCAGCGCCCGCAGTGCTGGGGAGCAGCTCTCAGCAGCAGCTTGGCAGCAGGTTCTTCCATCTCCTGGTGTCCTCCTTTAGGGCTCTTTGGGACCAGGAGGTTCACGACCGAGGCCTTAGGCAGCCCCCTTGCTCCTGGTGGCTCTGTCACACCACAGTGTGGTGACTGCCGTGCGGGTTCTCTCTGGAAGGCGCTCAGGTGCTGTGGAGATCTCTGGTCCTTCCCCTGTGTTCCGGAGAGCCAGGCCCTGGGCTGCGGTTCCTCCAGCAGCAGTAGAATCCTAGAATCCTTAGGGATGGGAAGGGACCTGGAAAGATCCCCCAATCCAATCCCCCTGCCCCAGCAGGATCCCCCAGACCCAGTGGCACAGGAACACAGCCAGGCGGGGCTGGAACGTCTGCAGAGAAGGAGACTCCACAGCCCCCCTGGGCAGCCCCCTCCAGTGCTCCGGGACCCTCCCTGGGAAGAAGGTCCTGCTGAGATTGAGAGGGAACCTCCTCTGCTCCAGCTGGCACCCAGTGCCCCTTGTCCTGTCCCCAGATGCCCTTGAGCAGAGCCTGGCTCCATCCTCCTGACACCCACCCCTCACAGATTGAGAGACAGCAATGAGGTCCCCCCTCAGCCTCCTCTTCTCCCAGCTCCAGAGCCCCAGCTCCCTCAGCCTCTCCTCAGCAGGGAGCTGCTCTCCTTCTTCCATCCTCTCCGTTGCTCTGCGCTGGACACCCTCCAGCAGCTCTGTGTCCTCCTGGAACTGAGGGGCCCAGAACTTGGCACAGCCCTCCAGATGCAGTGTCACCAGTGCAGAGCAGAGGGGGAGAAGAACCAGCGCTGCGGGGTGCTGTGCTCAGAGCCAGGAGCGTTAGGAGGGGCTGCTTTGCACAGCTCCCTGGCCAAGTGGCTCCAACAGGCGCCGTGAGAGCAGATGCTGTGCAGAGCAGCGCTGCTGCTGGGTCCATCCCCTCATCTCCAGCCTGCAGCAGGGCGCTGAGGCTGCGTTGGTGCTGCATCGCTGCAGCCGGCTCCGTCCTCCCCTCAAGGGCCCCGTCCTTCTGCCCTGCAGAGCGTTCCTGCTGTGGAACAAGGCCTCCTGTAATCACGCTTCTCGTGTTCAGCACGCAGGCGAATTAGGAGGAGAGGTAATTGTCCCAATTACCAGTGACGAGCGTTTTCTCACACATCCTGACTCATTTGATGCCTCTGCTCTGCTCATCAGGTTTCCTAGTGGAACAGCCTCAGCGCTGTGGGTCCCGGAGCCGGCTGAGCTGCTGGGATTAGCCAGCTCTGAAGGCAGGGAGCTGCACGCAGCATCGTGCTCAGGGCATCTGGAGATGCTCGGGTGATCGGGTCAGCGAGCGCCTCGGGTCCATGAAGCTTCCCCTGGTAACGATGGGTCAGGAGCAGAGGTTGAGGGCTCACAGGCTGTCTAAGCCAAGGCCTGGTGCTGGGAAGCACTGGGAGCAACTGGTGTGCCCTCATCCAGCCCTCCAGGCTGCTGTGGAGGAACCCCACCTGTCTGGAGCTGTGTGGAGTCACCACTGCTCTTCCAGTGGGGCAGTCACCTCGACCCAAAACCAGCTCTCCTTGGGGCGACAGCCAGCTGTCCCTGGCTCTGTGCTTTGAGCTGTGGGGGCACTGGGGCAGAGACACCCCAGCCCTGCTTGCTCTGTGGGTTTGCACCGGTGCCGGGGACGTGAGGGCTCTGGTTCCATCACCAGCCGTGGGGGAGGATCATTTCCACCAAGCCCTTGGTGCCTTGAGACCCTCCAGCACCCCCTGTGATCCCTAGAGCGGTCAGTGTGCTCGGCGGGAGGGTGCTGCTGCTTCCTCTGCCCTGTGGCTGGGGCTCCTCAGAGGGTGGAGGGCTCTAAGAAGCCCGATCCTCCCCTCCGCTGAGCGCAGAGCCCAGCTCCTGGGTTGGGAAGCAGGGGCTGTGAGGCTGTGCTCGTTCAGCCAGGGCCATGATGGATCCCACGGCCTCCGGCCCTCCCGCGTGCGCTGGTGGTGTCAGGGAGCTACTCTGGGCTGAGTTACAGCCGCGATTTCATCGCTCGCGCTGCTCAGCCGAAGACTGAACGGGAGGGAGCCAGGACGAGGCAGAGGAAAGCAGGCTGGCGGTCCCGAGTGAATCCTTCATCACTCAGCGCTGCCTCTTCAGTGCTCTTGCCCTGCTCCTGAGCAAAAGTTGGCTCCTTCCAGAGCCCGCGGCTCTTCCCTCCGTCTGCTGTGCCCTGCTGGGACGCGTGAGCGTGCCGACGCGCGGGCCCTGCGTTCACAGCCTCTGTCCAGTCTGACTCTGTCAGCCGCTCCCAGGAAATTCCCATCAGCTGCTGACGGGCACCCCTTTGTCAGGGCTCCAGCCCCCTTTGTCAGGGCTCCAGCCCCCTTTGTCAGGGCTCCAGCTCTGTCTGTAACCTCTCCAGCCCCATTTGTGAGGGTTCCAGCCCCCTTTGTGAGGGCTCCAGCTCTGTCTGTGACCTCTCCAGCCCCCTTTGCCAGGGCTCCAGCTCCGTCTGTGACCTCTGCAGCCCTCTCTGTGAGGGTTCCAGCCCTGCTTGTGAGGGTTCCAGCCCTGCTTGTGAGGGCTCCGACCCCGTTTGTGAGCGCTGCAGCTTGCGGGTGGTTCAGTTCTGAAAGCTCCTCGGCAGAAGCTCCCTGGCTTTGTTTGGTGGAAGAGGAGGTGGTCGGAGGCTGTCAGAACAAGCAGTTTCTCGTTAGCAGCCTCTTCCCTCCCTTTTACAGCTCCTGCCGACCTCGTTACTCGTTTGGCCCCTTCGGGCCGGGCTCAGGAGGGGCAACATGCCCGACATCCTGATGTCCCCGAGCTGGAGGAGAGCTCGGCGTTGCCTCTGGGTGACTGCCCTCAGGCCAGCTGGAGGCAGATGCCCCTTCAGCTGTCACAGGTTGGGATCTGTGGGTGAGGGTGAGGACTGCTTCTTGTTTGCCAGCGGCTCAGAGACAGGCGGCTGTGCTGGGCAAGGGCTGCCTCATACTGGGGGGACAGCCTGCCTGCCTTGCTGTGACACGCTGCGCCGAGCAGGGTCCCCGCTGCCGCTGTGAGGGGGCTGGGAAGTGTCGTGGAACGCGTGGAGCTTGACGGGCTGTCACCCAGAGTCTCGGCAGCTGCGAAAGGGCGAGCGAACGGGGAAATGGGAGCCTTGAGGGGATCGTGGAAGAGCAGAGAGTTGGCTGGAGAGCAGCAGCAGAGAGGGAACAGCAGGGCCTGTGCCTGCCTGGAGGAGAGAGCTATTAGAGACCGGTGCGGGATCAGGACTGAAAGGAAGAAGCAGAGACAAAGACCCTGAAGGAAGGGAACCTTTCAGAAGGGGCTCTGTGTGGGCAGTTCCACGCCAGCCCCTGGCAACAGCTGGGCCCCGGCTGCTGGGAGGCCTGCGAGTGCATCCTGCATCCCCCACACTGCAGCGGGGCTGGAGGGACCCCAGAGAGAGCCCCGGCGAGGGTGGGCTGTGGTTGCGCAGAGCCCTGCTCTCGCGTGTGTGGAGGAAACCCACGGCATCGCTGGAGACTTCCCCTCGGTCGCTGGCTCCTCCATCTGCTCCGCGTCGCCGCCTCGTTCGCCCGCGGGGCTGCGTGGGTGCCTGTGGGGAGCAGGGCGTTGCGGAGCCCTCCGCAGCTTTCCGGGGTAAACAGGATTTGATAGTCACCTCCAGCGGGGCTCTGCAGCCGTTGGCTCCACTCTGCTCTGCCAAGGCACCGCGTCCTGCCGCAGCCCTTTGTCCGGCTGCCGCCCGGCCCAGCCTGCACACGCACAGCGTTCTCTCCCGTTCAGAGCCGAGCGGCTTTCGTTCGCGGCTCTGAGAGGGTCCATTAGCGCCGGTCAGAGCGAAACCGAGGAGCATTTGGCAGATAATTGGGCCCGGGTCCATCAGGAGGTCTCGCCGCGCCGAGGGCTGGCGGAACATCTGCGCAAATAGCTCGGCAGCTGAGGGTTCATTACCGCTGCCCATCACCGCGGGGCTCGCAAAGCTCTCCGTGCGCCAGGGACTCCTCTCGGGCTGCCCGGAATAGCGGTCCCTCCGCTTAGCCAGCCCTGGGCTAAGCCTGGGGTCCCCTCATTTCCATGTTCCCAGCTGCAGGCGTGACCCCGGATCCCCGGTTGCGATGGGCTGAGCGAGCAGAGCCCCGCTCGCTCCTGAGAGCATCTCATTAGTCTGGGAAGAGGGGAGGCTGGGGCTGCCATCCCGCTGCGGCCCTGAGCCCGGGGTGTAATTTTCCAGCCACAACTGGAAAGGGGGAGGGATGTAATGGGATGCAAATGGTCAGCTGTCACAGCGAGAAACGCCTCTTCCAGGAGGATTTGCTTTGAAAACAGAGTCTGCCTTTGGCTGGGAGGGGAGAATGCGGTGCTGGTGGAGCTGAGCGGCGCTCCGGCACGGTCTCGGGCTCTAGCCCCAGCTCCTTCAGAGCCTGTTGTGGCCGTGCAGCCGTGCTGGGGCTCCTCCCTGCTGCCTCACGCCTGGCCCTGCTTTCCCCACAGGTTGGTGGGCTCTGCCTGCGTCCAGTTCTGCTCAGCCTGCTGTGCTGGGCTCCTGCCAGCTGCCGGCTGTGGTGCTTCTGCAGCTCAGCCTTAGTCCATGGCCTGATGCTCATCACCATGGTTTCTAGAACCTACGTTCCCTTTGCCTCGGTGACTCAGACAGGATGCAAACCAACCCCCTTCTGCATCTCCTGTAGGGCAGAGCAGGTTCCTCGTGGCTCCCGTGGCCAGTCCACTGCAGCCCAGGGAAAGCAGCCTGTCCTGTGCTCTTTGGGCTGGGTGGCCCTATTCCCACCTCTCCATAGCCCCAGGGGAGGCTGCTCTGCTGCCCATCGCGAGCACCGGCTGTGACCCGGGCTGCGGGGGAGAGCTGCGGGGTCCCAGTCCCCTGGCTAGCGGGCGCAGGGTATTGCCCACGGTCCGTGCTGGATCGCCCCGAGGGTTTGCAGTCAGCTGCAGCGGTTGCGCTGGTGCTGTGCGGGCTGGGCAGCGGTCCCAGCCGGGGTTCCCAGAGCGCGGATCTGTTTCTGCTCCCGCGCTGAGCCGCTTACACTGCGTTGTTATGCAAATCCCATCATGTATTTGGATTTAGAAGAGCTCTCCAGAGGCTGCGAGTGGCATCTAATCTGCTTAGGACCCATCCGGCTGGCGCCTGTGCCAGCTTCTGCTGAGGATGAGCTGCTGCTGCTTGCTGCGTCGGGCTGGAGGCAGAAGCTGTCTTATCCCATTCACCAGTCCTTACAAGGCTCTTACTCGCCCGAGGCTCCTGTGACGGCCGGCAGGAGCAGGAACGCTCAGGCACACGTGAACAAGCGTGTACAGAGGGACTCCAGCTCCTGAGGCGTCTGCAGCGGTCACCCCCCGCCCCGAGCTCCCTGCTCTCCAGCACCAGGGGGCTGGAGCTGAGCAGAGCCTGGACCTGGTCGCTCCCGGTGACTCTGCTCAGGGCAGTTCCCTCCCCTTGCTGCGGGGAGCCCCTCCTGGCCAGGAGCCCCTGGGCCCAGCCCGTGCAGAGAGGGGGCAGAAGCGCAGTCCCTTCCAACCGGTGCCAAGTGCAGCCCCCCCCGCCCTCCCTGCCGTCGCTGCGGCCGTGTCCCCCTGCCCGGGCCCGCCCGGCTGCCCCTCTCGCGTTCGGGCCCGGAGGCGGCAGAGCAGCAGCAATGAGGATCTGCGCTGTCGTCAAGGAAAATGATGAGCGCAGACGCGGGCGCTTGGCGGAGCAGCTCAATTAGAGGCAATAACAGGCTTCTTACGGCAACAAAGGCAGGACTGAGCAGAGCTCAGTGAGTAAATAAAGCTGTAATCAGTGTGATTAATTGGAAATCTCGCGAAGGCGTGAACCGGATTGATACTGCTCACGTCTAATGTGCCTCCCGAGAGCGCGGGGGGAGCCAGCCCCCGCTTCTCCGAGACGCCGAGGCCTCGTTAGCTGTGAGCGGGACCCAGGGAGAGCCTGACTGACAGGCGATGCTCCGGGGCTGCCGCCCGGCCCCGGCAAAGGGGGGAGAGGGCTGCATGGCCTCCTCTGTTAGGATTCTCCACGCGTTCTCCTCTTCCCCCCGCGTGGAACTTTCCTGCTCGGTGGAGAAAGGATCTGAGCGTCTTAAAACAGCCAGCCAAGAGCAGCGTGGGTCCAGGGAGGGCATCCTCCCCTCCATCCTGCTCCTGTGAGACCCCGTCTGCAGGGCTGCGTCCGGGTCTGGAGCCCCCAGCGCAGGGAGGAGATGGAGCTGTGGGAACGTGGCCAGAGGAGGGCCATGGGGATGAGGGGAGGGCTGGAGCACCTCTGCTACAGGGACAGGCTGAGAGAGCTGGGCTGTTCAGCCTGGAGGAGAGGAGTGTGCCCCGCTCCGTGGACTCCGCAGCAGCCTGTACTGGGACCTGGGGGCAGCGCAGGAAAAACCAGGTGCCAGGGAGCACCCGCAGTGCGGGTGAAGGGCAGAGGCGATGGGGCTGTTCCAGCAGGTTCAGCTTCCTCCCCACTGCGCTGCAGCAGAGGGAGAGGCAGGATCCGTTGGTCCCAGCGCTGCTCAACGGAACAAGTCGGCTCTGGGAAGCGTTGGCCACCTAATTTCCCCAGAGGGCTCTGGGCAGGGGGATGCTCAGCCCTGCCAGCCCTGCCCAGTTCCATTGCACCAGGTCAGCATTTCATTGCCAGAGAGGATCTGAGCTCGATGGGAACAGCCCCCCGAGCGCAAAGAACAGGGGTTGATGAGCTGGAGCCTTGCTTTTGAGTTGTGAGGAGGTGGGAGTCCGTTCCCCACGGGTTCATCGGTTGCTGAAAACTCAGGCTCCTTCCTGCGGAGGTGCCGGGGCTGGAGCTCGTGGTGGGTGGCCTCGGAGAGGTTCTGCTTGTGTTGCTGGCACACGGTGCCAGAACCGCCCGGAGATTGAAGGGCCCCGCCAGCAGCATCACCAGGCAGGAGCTTCCAAAGGCAAGAGCTGGGCTGCGCCTAAAAATAGACCCTCTGCGAGGCCTTTCAAGTCCCTGCCTTTGTTCCTCTCCTTACTCCATCCTCCAGCAGCCGCTGGGTCAGCCGTGTATTCTGTGCCAGTGCCTCTCCGTAGGCTGCCTTTGATTGACAAGAGCAGTGTCCTCAGGTCCCCGCTGCTCATCCGTTCCATCCTGTCAGTCCCTGGTGGGAAAGAAGCAGCCAGGCTGTGTGTCCCAGAAACTGGAATTACCTTCTCCTCCTCCTCCTCCTGCCCCTCAGTGCCGCCTTTGCTGGGCTCTTTTGACCTCACTGGCTCTCAGCATCCCCTGATTTCACAGGGCCAGGAGTCTCGAGGAGTTTGCATCCATGCCCGGGTGAGAACGTGGTCCTGCTGGGCTGACCCCCTGTCCCCGGCTCACGGCTGGGGCTGTGCTGGGCAGCGTCCGTGTGCTCCTTGTGCTGCGCCCTGCCGAGCCCTCCCCGATGCCTTGAGAAGGAGATCAATCATCCCAGCAGCTGGCTCTCCCACTTGTCCTTTATTTACTGGGGGATCCCTGGAAATGCTTTCCTGAAGGATCGAGGCTCTGGTCAGATCACAGGGATGATTCCAGGGCCGGCAGCGTGGGCTCCGTGTGCCTGCAGCTCAGCTGGCTCTGCGATCAGCCATCGCAGGGTTCTGGTCCCCCAGCACCCCCAGACAAAGGTTTGCTGTGCTGAGGACCACGTCAGAGCCCCCCTCGGCCAGCTGCTGCCGTCGGCCCCGCTCGACGCTGTTAGTTGTGCATCCTTGCCTGGAGGTGTCTCTGCTCATCTGTGAAACCAGTTCCGAGCAGAATCTCTCTGCTCTCCGAGAAGTTCGGGTGCAGAGGAGCTCACCCAGGGTCTCGTGGCTGCTGTGCCCATCTGTGCCTGGGAAAGAGCAGCCAGGGGCAGGAGCCCCAGGGGACACACATGCTTCCCAGGGTAGACGGCGGCGGTGGAGGCATCGGCTGGGTTTCCAGAGCTCCTGGAACAGGTCTGGGTCTGGGGTTGGTCATGGTCAGTGAATGAGGGTGCTCGTGTGATTTTCTTGGGTGGTCGGAGCCCTCAACTTGCTGACTGCTCACAGGGGAAGGAGCCTTCTCAGAAGCCTGTTCATCCAGCCCTCCTCCCCCAGAGCCCCCGCTCAACCAGCCATGGGGCAGGAGCTCCGGCTGGGCAAGCGACACCGCACTCGTTGCTACTCGATGGCAGCGCAAGCTGTGTGGATCCTCCAGGGCCAAGGACAGCTGGCAGTGCCCTGTCCCGCTTCCCTCGGCCGGGCTCCTGTGGGTTCTGCCATCTGGCAGCCGTTCCCTGGCAAAAGCAGGGGCAGTGTCTCCTGCAGTAACCTGCTCGGGCTTCTCCGTCCTCCAACAGCCGACTCCTTTCAGAGCAGCTGCTCCGGGCTGTCGGTGGCCTCAGCCGAGCGCTGCAGAGGCCCCTTCCACGGTCCAGGGTGTTTCAGAAGCGAGCGGTTCCCAGCAGGGTCCCCCTGCTTAAGAGCAGAGGCTGTGCGGAGAGGCCGAGCAGTCGCTCCGGGGGTCCCTGCAGCCCTGGCAGGGGAAGGGCACTGCCCTCCCCACCATTGCATTGCTGGCTGCTAGAAGTGCTGTGAAGAGAGGGTGCCTTGGCCTCTGCTGGGAGCTCTGGCATCTGGAGGGACCAGGGGCACGCTGGCATCCAGCTAGAGCCACTGCTGGCCCTGGGCATTGGCAGCCTGGCAAACGCCTGTCGGTTGCAGCGCTCAGCCCGGTGCCTGTGGCCTCTGCTCTCCCAGTGTTGGCTGGTGAGGACTGGAGTCGGGAGCCCTCCTCCCCTGGAGAGGCTGGGCAGGGCAGGGATGAGCAGCAGGCAGAGGTGGTGTCAGTGTAGGGGGGAGGCTGTCACAGCTGAGCAGTCCCTGCCCTGCTGGGGTCGAGGAGCGGTGGTGCTGAGGGTCTGTGCTCTGTGTAGCTCTGTGGGGAGGAAAACCTGCAGCAGCTGTCTTCGGTTTCTCCTCTTTCCCCGGGGCTCTTCAGCCCAGAAGCAGCCAGGGTGATGACCCCCGGTGCCCTGGTGTCCCTGAGGTGAGCCCGTGTGTCCGTGCTGGAGCCGTTTGGCCCTGCCAGCCCCATGCTTGCAGCTGACCCTGCTCGTGTTCGTGGCCCTTTCCCAGCTGGAGGGGAGCGGGACCTCTCTGGTGGCCATAGCCACTCAGCCCCGTGGTCCAGCCACGGGGGCTCCATGTGTTTGGGAGCATCCAGGGACAGCTGACCCTGAAGGACGGGGGTCAGGGACAAGGGGTGCTCTGGGGCAGAAGGCAGCCTGGAAGTGTAGATGTGTGTGGGGGGCCCGGCTGGAAGGCTGGAGGCGCCGTCGGGGCTGTGGGGAGTGACTGTGCCTCACGGAGAGGAGCCCCTCGGGCTACAGGACAAGCCGCTCGGCTGGCATTAACCTGTTGCAGCAGCAGCTCGAGCATCCTCAGGGTGCAGTGGGCTGAGCGCTGCAGTGAGGACCCGCTGCTGACACCCAGCTGCTCAAACCTCTCCAGAGCTGCTGTGGGCTCCGGAGCCCTCGCCCAGCACCTCTGCCCCCGCCCGAGGAGCGCAGAGCCGTTAGCCTGGCGGTTAAAGCGCCGCGAGCAGCTCCAGGAGAGGTATTTATGCTCCTTCATTTGCAATTGATAATCTCGAGAGTGAGAGCCCGGTAATAAATTCTCTCGCCGGGGCTTCTCTCCCCGTGCAGCCCCGGCTGCGGAGGGGGCCGGCGCCTCATTTCCATAAGATAATGAAACTGCAGCAGAGCACTCCAAGTGCAAAGGCGCTTTGTTTTAGCCGTGACAGATGCTGCCCAAACACCCTAATTGGGTCTCGGCGAGCAGCGTTGGTGCCATTCCTGGCTGACTCGCTCGTAATGAAGCCCATTCCCCTTCCCCAGCTCAGAGCCGCCTCCAACCAGCAGCCTCCCTGCATTGCTCCTCTGGGTTTGGGTCCTGGTTGAGGATGGATGAGTCCCCCCCGAGTGACGTCCCGTGGGGATACCCCCTGGGCAGCTGGCACTGGGGACGCAGGGAGCTGATGGTGCAGATCCCCAGGGTCAGCAGTACCTGCCCCACCTGCCCTCGGTGCCATTCCTGGCTGACTCTGCTGTGAGGAGGCAGCGGGTGCTCTGTCCCACAGAGCTCAGGGGGAACCATGAACCCCTCAACAGGGACAGAGTGTGGAAAGCAGAGCCGAGTCCTGGGCAGCAGGGGAGGATGGAACCTGGCAAACGAGTGCCAAGGGGTGAAAAGCCCTAGAAGGACGGGGCGGGCAGTGCCTCAGCACACGCTGCCTCTGCTGCGCTGGTTCAGCTGACCCTGTACTCCAGCATGTGCCCTCTTCTCCCCGCAGTGATGTCCCTCTCCCTCCTGCTGGAGATGGTGATGGTGGTTCTGGTTCCACCGTCTGGAGAGGGTGATCTGGTTCCGCCCGCTTCCCTCCGCACCCTGGCCCCACTTTGAGCCAGGACCTGGCTTTGTGGCTGTGAAGTCTGGGCTGGCAGCCGCTTTGTCGTCTACAGAAGCCATCTCCAGGCGCTGCAGAGAGGGGCCACCCGCTCCCTCGGTGCTGCCGGAGCTGTTGGTCGCTGCCCGGGGGCTGCTGGATGGCCCTGCTGGAACCTCTTCAGAGAACCGGTGTCAGCAGAGCGTCCCGAGGCTGTGACTCTGCCGCGAGGTTTATGGTAGCCCAGCCCCGCTCAGCCTGGTCCTGGCCATCCCGGAGAGCCCGGGCGTTTTCTCAGCCTGAGTGGAGCACAGAGAGCGGGGCTTTGTGCCGCCCTACAACCAGAGCGCTGGTGAACCCGCAGCCCGAGCGGGGGGCTGGGGTCCCTGTCCCACGGCTCCGCGCGGAGCACCCGGGGAGGGCGATGCTGCCGCCGGGGAGGGCGATGCTGCCGCCGGGGCCGGCGC
This sequence comes from Upupa epops, assembly GCA_013397515.1. Classification (NCBI taxonomy): domain Eukaryota; kingdom Metazoa; phylum Chordata; class Aves; order Bucerotiformes; family Upupidae; genus Upupa; species Upupa epops. The sequence goes on from VZRI01003397.1 coordinate 159,635, forward strand.
CGGCTCCAGCACAGAGAGAGCCGCGAGGCCAGGGGTTTTTTTTTCTAGAAACACTTGCTTTTTATTTAAAATCTAAAACAGAGGAGTGGGCTCAGCAGGCTGCGCGCTGCTCTCACAGTGTCGTAGGAAGGAGAAGCG
>VZRI01003397.1:159828-194466 GCA_013397515.1 Upupa epops
TTTTGTTGGTTTTTTTTGTGTCTCTTTTTCTGGAAATGGCGGTGGCGACGGCGGCCGGAGCCGTCGGAGCCCTCGGCGCTGCCTCAGCCACTAGGAAACCCAACCCCTAGAAAACGATTACAAAAAGCTGTAGTGGTAGAAACGCCCTGAACGCCCGCCCGGCGGCCCCTCCCTGTCCCCCTCCCTGGTGATTTCTGTGGCTTTCACTTGCACTTTGTGTTGGCCAGCAGCCTGTCCGGGGAAGGTGCCCACGGCAGCTCTGGGCTCGCGGTCCCTGCAGCATCGCCAGCCCCGGGTGCAGGGTCCGATGGCGCCGGGCTCGGGCTCTCAGCCCGGTTTGGGTGGCTGGCTGGGGGCTGCTGCAGAGTGCCTTTGCAGTGTCCCACAGACACCCCCCACCCCGTGCTGGCACTCTGTTCCACAGAAGCCCCCTCCGAGGGGGAGCAGAGGTCGCCCAGAGCTGGAGCTGGAGGCGCTGTGCACGCTCCACGTGGCTCTGCCCAGAGCCCCCAGCCAGCGGCCGCCTGTGCCCCGGCTCTGGCTCCCGGGAGAGCTGGAGGGGAAAGCAGGTGATGAAGGGACGGGGCTCCGAGGTGCCCAGTTCAGACACAGCTGCAGAACCCAGGCCCGCTTGTCTCTGTCTCCTCCTCACCCCTTCAGTCAGGGAAGAGCCGAGTGACCCGCAGGGCAACTTGGGGGTTTCCGTGCAGGAGCCGTGGGCAGTCACTGGTCACGTAGCCACTAGCCGCAGTAGCCACTAGCTGCAGTCGCTGAGGTTCTGCCATCGGCTCTGCCCTTGCGGAGCCTCCCAGCGCAGCCCCAGTCCCCCTGCTCTGCGACCAAACACCGAACGCCTGCGGCTCCCGGGCTGCGGGCGAGGGGCTCGCAGGGTGAACAGAGTAACTGGGGAGGCTCCGGTCTCGGCTGCCAGGGCAGCCACAGTCCCAGTTAACCCTGGTGCTGCCCCTGGTTTCCAGCGGGAGGGCTGAGCTCGGAGCCATCCACCTCCCTCAGCGCAAGGGAGCCGGTGCGAGGGGCAGCCAGGGCCCCCCAGCAGCCCCCCAGCTGCTGTGCTGGGCGATGCAGAGCGATTCCTCGACGTTAAATGCCCTCTGTTCTCAGGGTCCGGCCTGAGCAGAACCCCCGGGGCTGGTGGGCGAAGCCAGTCGCGGGGTCACGGCTGACGCAGAGGCAGCGCAGGGAGGGAAGGGTTTGCTCGGCAGGGAGGGCAGCTGCTCCCCCGCTGCTCTGCGCCGTCCGTGGGAGCGCAGCGTCGGGGCTGACTGGGTGGGCTTTGTGCTGGGGGTGACGGCTGTTTCTCTGCCACGGGGCGAAGCCAGCGCTGCTCTCGGTGCTGTCTGACTGCCTGGGCGGTCAGAGCCAGTGCCAGGGGGTTCCTGTCGCTGCCTTTCGTTCTGAGGGCTTGGAGATCTGCAGGAGAAGGGAGAGCCGGGCTGTGCTGCCGGCGCCAGGGCTCACAGAGGGGTTTGGAAAGGCTGTCGAGGGCTCTGGGGAGCAGACCCGCGCTTCAGCCTGTTCTCCCCGTAGGAGGTGGCCAGGGGATTTCAGAGGGTGCTGCGCCGGCCGCCGCGGTGTCTGGGGCTCCTGCGCAGAGGGGAGGTGAAGGTGAATTATTTACACATCCTCACTTGTTTGGCTGCAGTCAAAACACAATCCATCACCTTCCTGCGGGTTTGGGTCTGGGTCACTGTGCTGCTGCTTAGCATCACCTCAAAAACTGAACGAGGACAGATGGTGTCGGGCGACGGGAGCGGGGGAGCCGAGCAGCTCATTGCTCTGAGCTGCCCTAAGCTGCCCCGTGAGAGGCAGGGAGCAGCCGGGGAGAGGAGCCTGGAGTCGCCTCCCCACACTCTGTGCCTTTGGGCGAGGAGAAACCCTCACGGCGAGGGGAGGGCAAACGGGGGCAGTTCGGCTGCCGGTTCCTGGCGCCGGGCTGGGCCGGCTTTGGGATGCAGAGCTCCGGCCCCACCGGCCTGGGTGGGCGCTGCTCCGCCCTGCCTGTCCTGCAGAGCTGATGCAGGGGGTCCCCAGCAGCGGGTCCCGGCAGGACGCCGCCAGCCTTCAGGCGATTAACGCCGAGCTCCGCGGGACTTCTGGGTTGACTCTGCGAATCAGCGGGTCCCGCCGGCCGCCCGCGGGGGCACGGAGCGGAGGGACAATGCCCGAGCGTCGCTTGAGGTGGCAGGAGGGGTCTTTGGTAATTCTCACTGAGTTCTTCTGCAGGACCAGCCTTCTGGGTTGAGCAACCCGAACGTGAGAACAGAGTTCGCGGGAGGTCCCGTGCCAGCGCTGCAGCTGTGGCTGGGCACATCCCAGGGGCTGCTGCCGGGCGAGCAGAGCGCGACGGGGCTCAGGCTGGGCTCAGCTGGTGCAGGCTGAGGCTTCTCCATTCAGGTCTCGTTTAGTCCTGAACCAGACTCACTGTCTCCTGCAGTCCAGCGCTGCTGAGCTCCATGGGCACCGGTACCATTTGGCTCTGCTCCTGCTGCTGCAGCCGGCTGCCGTCTGTGCTCCAGAGGCTGAGCTTTGCCCAGAGGGAAGGAGCCAGGGGACCGGTGGTCCTGCGGTCACCCTGGGCTGCAGTGTAGCGCGGGCTGTGTGGGTTGGTGTCACTCGGAGATGGCAGCAGGTCCCTCTGGCTGCTGCGCTGGCCCCAAGTTCAGCTCTGGGCAGGTTTACTCGCCCCTTCGTCCTTAGCAGCCGTGGATCCGCGGAGAACGTGTGTGCTGCCTCACACCGTGGGGCTTGGGGCTCCCAGTGGCCACGGCCAGCACTGTGTGAGCTGCTTGGAGAGGAGGCAGAGCCTTAACCAGCGGGTGCTTCACAGAGACCTTGCCCTTCCCTCTCCCTTGCCCGTCCCGAAGTGCTCAGTACACGGGCACGGGGCAGCTGTCCAGGGGCGGGTGGCAGGGGGTCTGGTTATTGCCTGGAGGAGCCTTGCCCGGGCCACCGTGTGCCCGCCGAGGGCCGCCTGGGCTCCGTTCCGCCGCCGTGCGTTTGCAGTCTGTAAACGTCGCACTCCGGCGTGGGGAGGGGGTCGGGTTTGGACTTGGCGAGGCCTGCAGGGTCGAGACGTTGAGAACGGCCGAAGGAAGGGAAAGCCCCGAACCCAGGCCGGCACAGAGCCCCCCGGGTACAGTCCGTGCTCCCACGCTCTTGCTGCCGGGGTTGCGGCGACGGCTGCAGCGCTGCGGTAAAGGCCTCGGTGTTGAAATGAACCAAACCAGGCGCTTTGTGTGTTCGCGTTTGTTTTGTCTCGGTTTTTAATCCTCTCTTCCCCCGCTAAGGGTGAATCCAGCCTCGTCTGCCACAGCCGCTCCCCTCCCGCCCCCCGGTCCCGCTCCCTAGGGAAAGACGGGCGTCAGTGCGGTGTTGCAGCCCATGGAGTCCTTGCCGGGCAGGCGCCGGTCGTTGAACGTGTGCATGTTGATCACGGCGTCCGTCTTCACCAGCATGGGCGGCTGCGGCTTGTGCTTCACCCGGCGCTGGCACGTGAGCGACAGGCGGATCTCGTCGGCCACCGCGCTGCAGAAGGAGCGCTGGGGAGAGCACAGAGTACTGTTAGAGAGCCACAGTCACAGCGTTGGGAGGGACCCCACAGGGCACCCAGTGCAACCGCCCTGCACCCAGCAGGGCCAGCTCTCCCCACACCAGGGTGCCCAGACCCCCAGCCAGCCTGAGCTGGAGTGGCTCCAGGGATGGGGCCTCCAGCCCCTCTCTGGGCAGCCTGGTCCAGGGATCCCCCAGCTCTGTCCTCCTGCCCAGCCTCCCAGCGGTGTGCCCGCTGACTGGAGGCTGCCTGAGCGGGCAGAGCAGCGAGCCCCAGGGGATGGAACTTGGAGCAGCGCAGCCCTTGGGCTGTGCCTGGCGCTCCCGGCAGCAGAGGCAGGGCTGCAGCCCTCTGCCCATCTCCCTGCCGGGCTCTGGGGTCAGGGGGGAGCGGGGGAGCAGAGGCCAGCGGTACCTGCTCGCGCTCGGCCGTTTTGCGCAGTTTGTAGATGAACTCCACCATGGCCACGAAGACAGAGAGCACCAGGCCCGCGGCCAGCACGATGAAGATGCCCCCGATGTTCTGGATGCCCAGAGCACTGGCCTCCTTGTTCTCATCCTCGGGACAGCCGTTCCCTCGCCACCACTTCTCCTTCATGACGTGGAGCTTGTCCTCCTCCTGGAGCTGGAGGATGGCGATGGTGATCTTGTCCCTGTACGGTGACCCTGGGGACGGGGAGCACCCTTAGATGAGGGGGGGAAGTGGGACACGCAGTCACGCAAGAGCAGGCAGCGTGTCTGCGTGCAGCAGGCCCTTTCCCTGGGCAGATGGTGGCACCGTGGGAGATCGGCCGTTGGGAGTGGATGGTCCCGATGCCCTCTGTGGTAGCCAGCCCCCTCCGAGGCGCAGGCAGACCCCCCTGCCGCCACCACTCACCCATGGGAGTCCCAATGCCGTAGCCTTTGGAATCGATGAGCCCCCCGATCTGCGTGAGGTTGCAGTTCCTCTGGGTGATGTACTCGATGGTGGTCGACTCCATGAGCAGCGCGTAGTCGGCCGTCAGCGTCCGCTGGATGCCCTCCTCGTTGTTCTTCACGAGCGCCGTGGGTTTGCTGCTCATGAAGGCCCACATCTTCTCGAACGTGGAGATCTTGGATTTCTGCAAAAGGGGTCCCCCCACCCCGAAACAGCAGTTACCCTTCTGTCTGCCGGAGCCGGTCCCGTCCCAGCGAGCAGCGGCGATGGAGCCAGCGTGAGAGCGGAGTGCTCCACTGCCCAGCGCTCTCTGACTTCACGCTGCCCGAACGAGAGGCCGAGGGGCCGGCAGGCACTGTGCTCAGCAGAGAGTCCCGGCCCTGAGCCGTCTGCCAGGGGGCTGAAGCGTCCCTTCCCCTTGCTGGGTGCCCTCAGCCCCGGCCTTGGGGCCCCGCAGGGCTGTCAGGGGTGACAGCGGGCAGAGCTGCGGGGATGTTTTCCCCCCTCACCAGAGCGCTGCCCGCCCTGTGCTGGCTCTGCGCAGCGAGAGGCGACAGAGCATCGCAGCGGGCTGGTTTCTTGCGCTCCCGCTGTCGTGTTCCTGCCTCTCCAGCAGCATCGCGAGGCAGCGTCTCCTCTGAGAGGGCTGCGACTGCCAAGCAGAGCCAACGCGTCCTCATAAACAGAGGCACAGAAACACTCAGGGAGACTGGCCCGCGGCTAAAAATAGACGCGGCTGTTCTGTCTCTATCAGCGAGCACTCTGTGCAGAGGGAGCAGTGTGTTTCCCCGGCTCCCTCTCCGTGTGAGTGTTGTTTTCCTCTTGTAGGAAATGTGTTGGGTGAGAAGAGCTACGGGGGTCCGCTGTGTTCCCCTCGCACCCGCAGTGCAGCCCGCCTGCCTGACCTCCCTCTGGGGGCTGGCGCGCAGAGGGGAGCTGGCTCTGGTGTAGAAGGGCATCACTGGCTCCCGCAGAGCCCCCGTCGCCGGTCACTGTCCCCTTGGGGGAGCACAGCTCACCGGAGCCACCGCATACACCCCTGCAGCTCTGACCTTCCCCAGGTATCGAGGCTCTGGCTGCTGCTGCTGCCTGCGCCTTCACGCTCTTCTCCTCTGCCTAGGTCCTTGCTTTTCTTAGATCTCTTCTTGCTGCCCTGTTTTGTAAGAGGCAGCTTAGTCAGCCAGAGCCGCCTCCCCAGCGCTGCTGAGCCAGAGCCCGGGGCTGCCTGATGGGTTGGAGGGGCTGAGAGGTCTTTGTGCTTTGCCGTGGGTAGGGCAGCTGCTCCTCTGGAGCTGCACGAGGAGCTGCTGCGGCAGGAGCTGGGCTCTCTGGTTTAGCTGGTCCTTGTCTCTGCTTTAGGCCTCTTTCCCTGCACCAGGGAGCAGGAGATGGAGCCCCATCCCATCCCAGCAGTTGCCATCGCCTCACCCCCTCAGCTTTCCAGTGTCGCCCAGAATGTGCCAGCACAGCTCCTCCTGGGAAGCCCTCTAAGTGAAGGCAAATGAGCGCAGAGAAAGGATCCCTCCTACGGCTCTGCCTTTCACGCCCCTTGCCTGTCCACCTCCTCCTTCCCAGCGCCTGCAGCGGGAGTTAAACAAAAGCTTCACCCCGGGGCTGGGGAGCGCAGGCAGCTCCTCCGCCTGAGACCCCCTGGGCTCCTCCTGGCTGCAGCAGCCGCAGGCCCAGCCGCTCGTTGGAATCCACTCGACGGCCAGGCACGAGCGCTGTGCCAGGGCGAGCGCCGTTGGAGAGGCAGGATAATGCCCTCCGTCGAGGGTCTGGCGCGGTGCCCGCGAGGTAGCTCTGTGGCACCTACCAACGCTCCGAGAGCAGCGGGACGGCAGCCCGCGAGGGGTAACTGGAGCCCCCGGCCCCTCGGCCGCCTGGAGAGGACTCGTTTAACGCGCACGCAGCTCGCAGCAGAGGCCCCTGGCTTCATGCGCTCTCCCTTCTCTCCTTTCTCTTCCCGCACTCAAAGCTCCTCGGGTGTTGACTCGGAGCTCTGAAACAGCAGCAGTGTCTCCCAGTTTAGAATAAACTGGCAAGAAATCAGTGGGCTGCACTCAGCCCAGCTAAGGGGCTGGCGCCAGGCGGCGGCGCGCTGCGGGCAGCGGGACCTCCAGCAGGCAGGGCTCCCTGGGGGAGAAATCCCCTCGGCTCCGCGCTGGGGGCTGGGATGGGCCCGGGGCATCCTGGCTGGGGACACCCACCACGGCGGGGAGCACCAGTGGTCGCTGCCTGGTCGTGCCCGATGGACCAGCTGGACCAGAGAGGCAGGGCTGAGCCCTGCAGCGGGGAAGGGGGTGTCTCGTCCCCAGGGTTGGGGCTCAGGGAGGGCAGGGCAGGTTGCTGGGGCAGGCAGGGCTGCCGCACGACTCTGGCCTGGGCAGGCGGGGGCTCTGCCCGCAGCCTGAAGCCTGGCACCTCCTCACCGGGCGTTCGGTTGCTGTTAGCTTCTCTAGAGCAGCCCAGAGGAGAAGAGAAGGCCCCTCTTCCAGGGGAAAGTTCTCCAGCTGCAGCGCTCAGCGCAGCAGCAGCAGTTTGACAGACGGGGCTGTTTGTGAGAAGTCCAATTTAGAAGCAGCTGTCAGTCACTGTGAGAGGAGTCATCAATCAGGAGCTGCCGGAGCAGCCTGGTGCGGAGCCTGCAGAGCTCCAGCTCAGCACCTCCTTCCAGGGAGCCTCCGCCGCTGCAGGTTCTTGCCTGCTCCTTCCCGTCCCTCCTGCTCGCAGCACGCCCTGCCCAGCGTGGTCCCCTGTCTATGGTATCTGGGCACTGAGAGCAGGCGGCACAGGCGAGCAGGAGCGTGGCATCAGCACCTCACAGGCCAGCCAGGGTGCCTGCCCTGCTGGGCTCTTCTCCAGAGCAGTGCCTGTGCTTGGTTTACCCCGAGCAGCCCCTACTGGGGCGGTTACTGGTTCGATCTGGTGGCCGCTGAGCTGTGGCCAGCTGTGGGTTCTTCTGTCCAGGGAGTCCCCATTTGTTGTTGTGGGCTGCAGAACAGACACCCGAGTTGGGGGGAAGGCAGAGAAGCCCCTCTGTGTCCCCCGCAGGGTCCCCCTGAGTGCCAGCTTGGCTTTGCCCCCCGAGGGAGGGGAAGAGGATCCACTCAGTTGCTGGGAACATGGGTGGCCGGGCTGGCAGAGAGCCTCCCCAGTCAGGGGCTCCAAGGGCTGGGGGCGATGGAGGCTGTCGCTAATAAAGCGAGGCAGTGCTCTGACGCTGCTGATCACGGCGGGCATCGCTCACGAGGAGGAGGGCATCTCGCGCCTCTCCCCGCGCGGAGCTTCTCCCCGTTCTCATTGGGATAAATAGCACCAGGATCCGGTGCCTCATCCTCTGCATCTTAATAAACCCCGGCGTCGGGGCTAAATGAGATGCAGCTTTGCAGAGCCGAGTAGCAGCCCCTCTGAAGGCAGCGATTGCAGCGCTGCAGAGAACACCCGGAGTTCATTCTGCGGAGTCACAGCTCAGAAGCCGCCTTTAATAACCGATGCTTCGGGAGCAGTCACCCACACAAATTAATGGAATAGTTTAGAGCAGCCACTCCAGGGCGCCTTGCCAGGGCCTCGCCGCTGCTTTATCGGTGAAACGGCCAAGAAAGCAACTTCCAGGCTTAAGATTTTCAATTCCAGCCTCTACAGAAAGGAGTAAATTGATTTTCAGCAGCTGAAGGCGCCGACTCTGGGGGCTCTGCCGCTCCTGCGGCCGCCGGCACCGCTCCCCGCGCACGGGGAACCCGTCCGAGCGCAGCCCTCCGGGACAGGGGGGATCCTGGCCGGGTTGAAGGAGCTCCAGGCGCTGCCCTAAAGGGGCTGATCCGTGTTTATTCCCTGCAGGGAACGGGTGGCCTCTGCAAAGTTCTGCTCGGGGTCTGCCGGTGCAGCCGGTGCCTCTCTCCGTCCTGCTGCCCCTCTGCCGTAGCTGCTGGGCTCAGCTGCCTCCTGTGGGACGGGAGCAGCCGCGGGTCTGCCCGGAGATGGGGTCTGGCTGGGCGCAGGCAGGAGCTGCTGCTGGCTCCTCGCTGAGTGCTGCACGGAGCCCCGGTTGGCCTGGCCTGTGGGAGCCCCGTGCTGCCTCTGCCTCCCGTTGCTCCTGAGCTCAGCTCAGCTCGGGGAGGGCGCTGCTCCAGCAGCCCTAGATCCCCTCTGTCAGACCTCCTGGGTGCTGGGAGCACCACTGGAGATCCAGCAAAGGACACCAGTGGCCTTCAGAAGAGCAGCAGTCGACAGCAGCTGGGTCTTGTGCTGGTGACCTTCCCTTTGAGCAGAGGGAGGTGCTGCCAAGCCTCCTGCCCTTAGCTGTTTCTTCTGGCCGCCGTGAGGTCGGTCTGGTCGCTCCAAAGGCCCTGGCAGAGGGCTGGGAGCCGTCCTGGCTCTGCTGGGCTCCTCCGTGCACGAAGGTCAAGCGAACATTCCACCACACACGGGAGTGCTCCCGCTGCGGGCTGGGAAGGCTTGTCAGAGGGGACATCCCCCAGAACCCCCCTCCAGACAACAGTAACCGTCACAGAGAGCAGGGAAAACACCCAGGATCAATAAAGCTGCCATCTGCCTGCGAGGAGCCTGGGGAAGGGCTCTGATGGATAACGGCAGGAACCAATAAATATCCCGTGCCCTTGCCTCTGCCAGCAGAGATTCCCTTCATTCCCCCGTAAAGCTCTGATGGGCAGGAGCAGTTAAAGCAGCCCAGTAAAAGCCTGACTTCCCCCAGGAGCCCTCCCCACGCCTGAAGGCTGCTGGAAGGTGATGCAGCCCGCCTGGGCCTGCTCGGATAAACCAGCCACCCGGCTCTGCTGCAGAGGGCTCTGCCCCCAGCACCCTCCTCGTTCTGGGCACGGGTTTCATCTCCCAGGACCAACTAAACCTCCGACCGAACCAGAGCCTCCCTGTTCGCCCGGCACTCAGTCACTGCCTGTCAGCGATCTGGGGGCTGCAGCGGCTCCCCAGCCGCCTCCCAGCCCCGAGAAGCTGCGGGGCTGTTGGTGACCTCTCGGGAGCCTTGGCACTTGAACTGCTGGCGGCCCAGGGGAGCGGCCGCTGCGCTCTGCCCCTCACGGCACCGTGCTGCCCCGCGCGCAGCCTGCGCCCTCCAGCCTCCGCTCCGCCATCCGTACGGGGGTGCTGCAGGTGGGAGGGCTGCGGCTGCAGCCCCATTCCTGCACCCCCAGCTCTGATCTCCCACTGCTGGGCTGGCAGAGCTTTGGCATTGCCTGGAGAGTCCTCCAGACCCTTCCCTGGACGATGGCTCTTGCAGTTCATCGCTGAACTGAGACCCCTCTCCGAGCCAGGCTGATGGTCCCTCACCTTCCCGACCCCCCGGCTCCAGCTCTTCCTCTCTCTCCTCAAGAAGGGGGGCTGCACAGGCCAGCTGTGGGTTCAGAGGGCTCCCTGTGTCTTTCTGTCTCTGTTTGCGGCAGATCTGGCTGGGTGTGAAGGGCCAGCACCCTACTGGGCAGCGCTGGCCGAGGCCCAGAGTGATGGGGGGCAGGGAAGACAGCTCTGCTGGGAAAGACCCTGCTCAGGGAGGGCACCGTCGGCCTCAGAGCCCCTGTCTGTCTCTGTCCCTGCAAACTCACTTGCTCTTGTGGAGGCAGGGAAGGGGCTGCAGTGGAAGGTGGGGAGCGGGGCCTGAGGTTTCTCTGAAGGATTTCGTGGCCGCCTGCGCCCAGACTGCTTCCTTCTGGAGCTGGGAACGGGCGGCAGGGCCCTGCAGGCGCAGTCCTGTTGGAATCATGACCTCGGGCTGAGTGAGGCAGGAGGGGGATGTGGTGTGGGGTGAGCTGAACCGTCCCAACAAGGACCTGAGACTGGAACAAGCCGCTCACAGGGGGCAGCGGTGGCCTGGGGACACTGAGTGTCCTTGGTTCTCAGTCCCGCTGGCCCGAGAGTGCCGTCTCTGCCCGGAAGGGAGGAAGGCTGTGCCTGGGCTCACCTTGAAGAAGGTCATGGTGGCTCCGTCCTTCACCGCCCCGTACTCTATTTTCGTCTGCTTTGCCAGGTCATCTGCAGAGTCGATGGGGGACTCCATCCTCTCCACCGTCAGGAAGGCGGCGAGGTTGGCCGTGTAGGACGAGATGATAATGAGGGTGAAGAACCACCAGATGCCACCGATGATCCGCGTGGACAGCGCTTTGGGCATCAGCTCAGAGCCTGGCAAGGGCACGGGGGGAGGAGGGAGGAGGAAGCAGAGAGAGAGGGGGCTCTGTTTGAGCGGTGCATACAAACGCGAGAGACCGACAGACAGACGGACAGGCGGGCGGGGGGGAGGACAGAGCCGACTGTGCGGGGGCAGATGGCGCCGACCTCTTGTGTGCAGGGGAGGCCGTGGGGTTTGTGCAGTGTTTGCAGACCTGCCCTTCGCTGCCAGCGCGGGGTCTGGGGCTCAGGCTGGAGGAATGAACGGGGCTGCTTTAGATAGAAATAGCAGTCGCCAGCAGCAGCTGACGAACTCCCCGAGGGCTCTGTGCTGCTCTGCCGCTGGAGAAGCTCTCTGCTTTTGTGGGGATCCCTTTGAAAGGGCCCTCTCAGGGAGGGCGTTCAAACACGCGGCTGAACGGAATCAAACGGCACCAGAAAGGAGCTGTCAGGATCCAGCACTTTGAATCCCGGGGAAGGACGGGAAGCGGGAGCTGTGGCGGCACAAAGGCTCCGGCAGGACTGCGGTGGCTTTTGTGGAGCAGACGGGAAGGACCAAGCGGGTTCTGCTATTTCTGTAATCGCCCAAGATACCCTTAAAGCCAGGGCCGTGCCCGCTGCGCTCGCGGGGTATCTCCAGCCTGGCATCTGCAGCAGAGACCGGGCTCTGCAAAGCAGTTTCCAGCAGAGGCATCAAAGCCGAGTGCGGGTGGCTCCCCTCCTGCCTGAGTGCAGCGAGGAGGCACCAAGAGGCAGCGGAGCTACTGCAATTTGAGGGCTGCTTGCGCTCCCCTCCTGACCCTGCTCCTTCCCTGCTCCGTCTCTCGCTCTTTGATGCTCTGGGCAGAGCGACAGCCGCCTGGCTCTGCAAGATTTTCCTTCTTAGATGCAGAACCGAGTTACAGAGAACAGAGCTCTTCTCATTTATCAGCATCTGAGGAGAGGAGGATCCACCCCGCTGAACCCTCTTGCTGGGGACTGTCACCCCCCGTCAGGGCAGCCGGGGCCGGGGCCCGGTGTCTGTTACCCGGTGGCAGGAGGAGGAGCAGAGCGGAGGCTGTGCTGCAGCTCCCGTGCTCTCGGGGTGCCCGCTGGTGCCCGCTGAATGAACGCGTGACGAAGGCTGGCGTTTCCCACTGATTTCTATTCCTGGGTTTGCTGCGCTGAGATCACTGCTGCGCTCTGTTCCCTACCCAGGGCTGCTGCAGGCTCCCCCTCAGCTGCCTTCCTCTGCGCTCCGTGTGCTCTGTCTGGGCCGTCCTGGCGTGTGGTGGCCACAGTCCCCCCCCACCCTGTTTCTAGGGTCCCTGTCACTGAGTGCTTTCACACCGGTGACTCTGAGAAGGCTCCAGCTGCCCGTGGTGGCTCGGGCAGAGCCCCCGGCCACCCCCTTGCCCTGAGCCCAGGGCTGGGTCACAGTGTGCAGAGTGACCAGAGCAGGGTGGAAGCAGAGCCAGGCTAGAGGGCGAGGAGCCTCCTCCTGCATGAGAGTCTGTTTCAAACGCAGTGAGCCGGGACACAGACCTGAAACCACCCCCAGTGCACAGAGAGATCTGCAGAGTCCCGGCTCGCAGCCACATTCCCCGCAGGAATCACTGTCCCACAGCCCCACTGCTGGCCCTGGCCCCCTTCTGACACCCGCTGTGCCCGCAGCCGCCCAGGATGCAGCTCCCCGAGGGCTGTGGAGCCGCAGGACCCGTCAGCATCGCCGCCTGACAGCTCTTCTCTCTCGCCCTGCTGCAGACTGCGTGGCTGTTCGGTGCAGAAAGGCAGGAGGAGAGGCCGTGCGGGTGCCCAGGGGGGCTGTGCGGAGGGGAGGAGAGGGGAGGGGAGGCACGGCCGTACCTTGCTGCATCAGCGCACCCATCCCAAACCAGAAGCTGTTGAAGAGGGTGAAGTTGTTCTCCACGACGTCGGATCCCGGGTTGCAGGGGTGGGCATCGTACCACTCGTACGGGCTGAACCTGCGGCGGCACGGGGAGAGCAGAGCTCGTTAGTGGGGGGCTGGCGTGGCGAGGCCCTGAAGGAGCAGAAGGGCAAGAGCCCTGACAGACCTGGTGGTGCTCTGCAGGGCCTGCGACCCCTCCGCTTGTGCAGCTCCTTCAGCACGAGCCGAGCCCACCTTGCCCCCGGTGCCTGCCGTGTCCTGCTCCGCTGGGGCTGCGGGACCTGCAGGGGCGTCTCAGGAGGTTCCCCCGAGGCCCTCGGTCACCTGGGGTGATCTGTGCGGGGGGACGCGGGGCAGACAGGGGCTCTGCTGTGTGGCAGCGCTGGGCTGACTGAGGACAGGTGTCGCAGTGATTCTGCAGCAGGGCTGGGGCAGCCTGGGATTTCAGGGGACTCCCAGCAGCGTGGGAGCAGGAGTGGGAGTGGGATGAGCAGCAGAGCTTCCCATTGCCCTGGCGAGCAGGAATCCTGCACGGTCCAGGCACCAGCACAGCAGTGCGGGTTTGCTGCCGTGGGAGGACACTCGTCCCCCAGGGGAGGATGCTCCTGGGGCAGCTCTGCAGGTCTGGGCTGAGAGCAGGGAGGGAGAGTTTCCTGTGCTGCTCTGTAAATCCTGCCCTCCCGGGAGCTGCTGCGAAGGGAGCTCTTGGCGCCGGGGTGGAGGGAGGATGCTCCACAGGAGAGGCATTAATATTTTTAGAGCTGTTTGTTTACATTTTCCCAGAGTCCCGAATTTTGCAGAGATTAAATTAAAAACATAATTGGTGTAATCGCTTTTGAACCAGGCACTAATTACCGTCTCCGCTTCCTCCCCCGATCCCCGCAGCCTCGCAGCAGCAGCCTCAAAGCGCAGCCCACGAGTCTGTGAGGAGACACTGCCAGAAGCGCCGCTGCCCACGGGGCCCTCCCGCAGCGCAGGCCCCCCCAGCCAGAGGGTCGGCTGTGTCTGGGGAGAAGAGCCCCCCGGCGCAGACCCCCAGCTCTGCTCTGCTCAGCCGTGCCGGGGGGCTCTCCCTGGTCCCTGGGCTCATGGCCTGAGCAGGGCAAAGTGCAGGAGGGGTCCGTGGGTGCGATCTGGCCCAGGGATGGACTAGGTGCCACAGACAGAACTTCCTGGGTGTTTGGAAAAGTTCCTCCTGGACAGACCCGTCCGGCTTCGCTCTCTGCTCCGTTCATAGAGTCACAGGATCACTGCGGGTGGGAGCGACCTCCAGGCTCATCCAGTCCAACCACCAGGAGCAGTGGGGTCCCTCAGCCTCCTTCTGCCCAGGCTCATGCACTCCACACGCAGGTTAATGCCCTCTCAGCCCCCTCCTTTTCTCTTGCCCTTCTGCAGCCCTGGGTCTGTGCAGTGCAGACCCACAGCCCTCGTTCAGGCTCATCCAGAGGGGCCCCTCTTACTGCCCACCCTGCTTTCTGAGAGAAGGGAGACTCGGGAGAGGAAACGAGGACCAGGCTGAGCCCTGGCCTGCCTGCTCCCTGGGACTCTGTGCCGGAGGTGTGAGGGACAGAGCCTGACCCCACTGCCCAACAGCCAGAGCTCCGGAGCCAGGGGAATCCTCCCTGGAGCTGCCAGTGGAAGGACCTGAAAGGCAGCTGGTGGGATCAGCTGAGCCCGAAACGCTGGAGAGCTTCAGCATCCCGGTGCTGCTCGCTTGCAGAGCCCATGGCCCAGGCAACCGCAGAGCAGCTGCCGAGCCCTCGCAGCTCGGAGAGCGGTAACAAAGGAGGGAGCGAGCGGCGCTCGCTGACCCTGTGGAGCTGCAGTACTTGGGGGCTGCTCGGGCTCGGCCGGGGCTGCCCTCCCTGTCCCGCGGGAGCCGAGCAGAATCCTCCATCAGCAGCACTGACCCGCTCATCTCTCGGCCTCTCGGCAGGGAGAGGGGGCCTGGCTGCAGGGAGGGTTTGGAGAGCGGACGCTAAACGCTTCGAGTCTCAGTGGCACCTCTGGTCCCCGCTGCGGTTGGGATGGATGTTGGTCCTCCAGCCCCGCCGTGCCCCCGCCCGTGATTAACTGGGCTTTGAAGGCCGGGCGAGCGCCAGGGGACCACTCAAAGCCTCGAGCTGCAGAGCCCGGGCAGCCCTGCGCCGGCCGCCGGGCTGATCCCCCCGCTGGCCCCATCCGTTGCAGCGCTCACGGCTCCTCGGGGAGCGCGGTGGGTGGGAGCGGGGGCCCCATCAATAACTGGGAAGAGCCTGATTAAAGGGGGAGATGGATCAGCTGCAGCCTCTGCCTGCCGCTGAGAGTCCCTCGGTTGGTTTTAAGCGGCATTGACCCGTGGCTACAGCGGCAGCAGAGGGCTCTGGTGCCTCCTTGAGCAGACTCGATCCCTGAGTGAAGGTTGTGCTGTTTCGACTGCGGTTTTCTCCTGAGGTTTGGGGTTGAGAGGCCTCGCTGGGGCTGGGGGGCAGACACTGCTTCCCTCACTCCTGAAGGCAGTGGGTATTTTCCGCATGAACCCCCCTGTTTTCCATCTCCAGGCTTAAAGCTCTCCGTCCCATCTCCATCCCATCTCCGTCCCATCTCCGTGGCAGCAGCTGGGGCGGTGGCAGTGGGGTAGGGTGGGGTGGCACTGGCGTCTCCCTTACCTGGCGATGACGAAGAGCACGCAGCTGACCCCCAGGTAGGCCAGGAGGATGTACATCCAGATGTCTGGAGACAGGGGGTTCAGGAAGGAGAACACGCTGGGGTTGGTGCCGTTGGGCTTGCGGTACAAGATGCTGACCCCCAGGGTCATGAAGGGCTTGGAGAAGTCAATGGCTTTCTCCCGGACGTGGGTGATGGTGAGAGGAGCGACAGCCAGATCAGCTTTCTGTGCGCAGCACCGAGGGGGAGAGATGAGGGAGAGACAAAGGTGTTAGGGACTCTCCCACAGCCTGAGAGACCCCACAGCAGTCGCACCCCAAAATCCCCCAGAGCGCAGCCCTGGGGTTCAGCCCTCCTTTGCCTGTGGGACACATCTGCCCCAGACCTCTGCCAGAGCCAGGGGGGACCCTCCAAGGGGGGAGGGAGCAGGGACTGCTCGGTGTCAGCACAGGAGCAGCTGAGATGGAACTCTTGCAGCCCAGTCCAGCTGTCACGAGTGCTGCTCATCCCCTGATGGAAACAACACAGGGTCTCCAGAGCCCTGGCTGCAGCTCTGGAGACACTGCTGGTATCTGGAGGACTGGGTTCACAAGTGGCCAGGCAGTGCCTGGCCTGAGGTAGTGCAGTTCTGCACCTCAGAGCAGGGTCTGTGCCCCTGGGGCCATCCTGGCACAGGGTGCCCAGCAGGGTGGCAGCCGGGCTGCTCTCCCCACGCTCCAGCTCGTGGATTGCCGGTCCCCAGAGTTCAGGAGGCAGGAACGGCAGAGGAAAAGCAGCGCTTCCACTCCTCCCTCTCTTCTGTGGGGGTGTCCTGACTCAGCGGGGGAGAGCGAGGGAGAACCTGAAGGATTTGGCTGCCGAAGTTTCTGGGGGAGGAAGCGAAGGAGCAGTTGTTGGGGGCAGCTCCCATCCCAGGGCTCCCGAGCCAGACGTGGCAGAGCAGTGAAGAGGCTGGGGAGCAGCTCAGAGTCTGTGACATCTGCGTCTCCCAGATAAGCTGCTGGGGTGTCACTAGGGCAGCTCCTGCCCTCTGATCGCCCCCCGTGCCCAAGGTCACCCGGCGGCAGGACGGAGCTCAGTGAGGGAGCCCAGGCTGCTGCGGTTGCTGAGCTGTGCCGGTAGCCTTTCTGTGCACGCAGGTGCTCCTCAAGGTGGCCCCTGATCAAGGCTTTGCTGACTGAGAGGATCTGAATCCAAACCCACAGGGCTGAAGCTTTCATTAGTCCAGCTCTGCCGTCCCCGACTGGGAAGTCAGTTACCGGGCCCCGGCTGCTCCCTCCCTCAGCCCCAGCCGCTCCTCTCGCTCCGGTGGGGACTTCGTGCAGGTGCTGGGAGCAGGAAGGCTCTTGTCCAGCAGAAGCACTCAGGCTCCGGCTCCTGTCGTGCTGGGGCTTCCAGGTTCAGCAGCAGCCTTCCAAGCCGGCTGTCTTGCTGAGTGCTCTGCTGAACGGAGGCCAGCGCCGGGCTGTGCCAAACCGACTGCGGACGCCACTCCAGCAGCTCCAGGGGTTGGATCTCCTCGTGGCCCCGGTGCCACAGCCTTGGCACTTAGCTGGGACTGGTGCGGGTCCCCGGGCTGCTCAGTGGACGGAGCAGAGATACCTGCCTGCTATGGGCAAGGTCTTATCTGCCGGCCCTCGGGTACCGGCAGCCAGAGCAGCCCTCGCGCGGCCCCAGTCACCGCGGCTCTCCTGCAGCAGCCCAGCTCTGCCGGGGAAGCCGTCTGTGACGCCGCTCACAGCAGGCTGGCACCAAGATAAATATTTATCCGAGAAGCTGAGCTCCTCTGTGCTTGTTTTGCCGATGGAGCCAGGTATTTACATCAACTAATGGGGTGAGTGCTCCCGGAGAGGCAGGTAAATAGTGCTGCCTCTACCTGAGCAGTGGTTGTAGGGAGGCTGGCAGGCAGCGCCGACGCCTTTCCATCCCCGTCCCTCTGCCGCCGCCACAGCCAGAGCTTTTCCGCTCTCCTGCTCTCGCTGCCCTGCTCTGGGTCCCAGCCCTGCTCCCTGCTTTGCTCTCTTGGCTGCTGTGACCTTCTCCTGCACCCTGTTGGGTCTGCTGCATGCTGGCTTCCTGCATCCCCCTGCATCCCCCTGCACCTGTCTGCATCCTCCTGCATCTCCCTGGGGCACAGACAACCGTGGGAGCACGGGGAACCATGAGGCAGAGCTCTGCCTCTGAGCCCACTGTGCCCTCCCCTCCTGCTGGCCAGGGGCAGGGGGGTGCTCGGCGTGAGCAGGGATGCTCAGGGAGCGCCAGGCGGTGCCCGGCAGCAGCCGGGTGGCAGCTCGGCCAGGCACTGCGCCAGGGGTCAGTGTCGGTGCTCTGGCTGCAGCTCCTGACGGCTGCTCTGACAGCTGCCACCGCCGTTTAGAGCTGCCCTTTGCCAGACAGGTTGTTCCGTGTCCCCGGAGACGGCAGCAGGGAAGACCCAGCGCTGAGGCGGCAGGAGGAGGCACCGTGGAGGCTGCCCTTGCAGGGGTTTCCATCAGCAGCCCTGGGTTGCAGCAGAGGGCTGTGGGACCCAGGCAGTTCCAGCCCCCTGCAAGGCCAGGGGGGGGAAGGCAGGTCCAGAGGGACCTGAGCAGAGAGCTCAGAGCTCCGAGTGGTGACGCCTGGATCTCTGACCGTGATGAATGAGAATCCACCCCCTCGGTGACGCTGAGTGCAGAGGGAGAGGGTGCAGCAGCTGCTGGGGTTTGTTCCATCTCCTGTCACTGAGCTCTCAGCGTCCGACCAGGGACGCGGGACGCTGCGTCCACCAGCACTGCTTTCACCCTGTTGCTGGCCCAGTGACTTCCAGGCAAGTGCCCGGCTCACGGGGCTGGAAGGGAAGGGCAGCAGTCAGTGCAGCAAGGGGAAGGCAGCGGCGTGGTGTGCTGCCTGCTGCTGACTGTCACTCAGCCTGCTGCTGCCTGCTGCTGTCACCGACCCTCCCTGAGGACAGGCGCTGCATCTTCCCGAGAGCTGCCCTTGCAGGGGTTTCCATCAGCAGCCCTGTTGCTTCTCCTGTCTCCTTCGTCCCCCGCTGAGGGCCCAGGCTGGATGCGGGGCTCCCTGTGCCAGCAGGGGTTGGGCTGGTAGCGGCTCTGCGCGCTGCCCGGGGCAGCTCGCCCGCTGGGGCCGTGCGGCTCTGCCCTCCGCCAGGCGGGAGGCTCTGCAGCCTTCCCTTTGCCAGACAGCTCGAGTTGGTAAAGCGGGGCTGGGGGCCCAGCGTTGGTTCTCTGGGGCCAGTAGTAACTCCCGTGAGCAGTGGTCACTCTGCTGCTGGTGGGGGAGGGCTGGCAGAGGCCCCGGTTATTAGGGGTGCAGGGCACAGGAGCTCCGCTGGGTCGCCTGGGTGCCCTGAACCTCCCCAGTGTCGCTGCTGGGAGCCAGTTCAGCTCTCCTGGCCCATCCAGTTGAGGCTTCTCTGCCACAGCAGCCAGGGCCAGGGCCAGTGGGCACTGGGCTGTGGTGAGGAGAGCCTGGTTCCGCATGGAATGGCCTGAACGGCCCCGAGAGGGGGGTTATTTTACGCTGGAAGCTGAGCAGGAGATGAAAGGCAGTGGAGCAGGGCTTTCTGTGTTGGACTGCACTGGCTTCTCCACATCAGACCCGAGGATGGGGTCAGCTGTCAGCGGCTCTGACTGCTGCTGCTTTTCCTGTTTACGCTTCAGGCCAGAGCTGGAACAAGGCAGCTCGACAAAGGATCACAGCCCGGGGCTCTGCTGCCCATGGCCAGCATGTCTGCATCAGAGGGAGCCAGGGAAGGCGGCTGAGGAGAGACCCCAGCCAAGCCCTTAGAGCTCCCTGGGCGAACGCTCATGGTCCATCACACGTGCTGTGGTTTACACTGCTGTCTGGCAGGTACCAGCATCCCCGAGACGCTGCAATTATCTTCCTACCCGGGCTGCCCTGAGGGCACCCACTCCCGGCTCCTCTGCCCTCTATTTCCCGTCCTCAGTGATGGCTGCCCCTGCCTTTGCCCCACTGCTTCCCGCAGAGCTTCAGCCTCCCATCAGCTGTGTCTGGTGCTGCTGTGGCTGTCAGCCCTTCCGTGGGGGAACAAGCACTGGTTTAGCCTCCTGTTCCACCTCAGAGCATCTCCTGCAGCCCAGCAGAGCCAGGGCACCACTGTGGTCCTGGGGCTTGGTCTCGGGTGCAGGGGCTGGGGGATCAGCGGGTCCTCAGCAGTGCACAGGCCTGCGCAGAGAGTCGATCCTGGCCTGGGGTCTGCACCTCCCAAACTGTCCACTTCATGCTCCTGCCTGAATGACCCCAACTCCTTTAGGAGAGGGAGACCCCAAACACGGCGGACAGGCAGCCCTCGGATCTGTGTCACACACATCACTCCAAGCAGCGAGCACCTCTCCCGCTGGGACACAGCCACTCTCTGCACACGGCTGTTGTGTAAGAGGCTCTGAAATCCCTTCTTGGAGCCGTAGGGACTTGGCTGGAAGCAGAATCACAGGTGGGATGGGACAGCCCTGGCACACTGCCCCCTGAGACGCAGCGTCCTGCTCCCCCCGGGGCTCTCCTCGCCTGCCCGCGTCCCGGCTGAGCTGACCGAGCGCCCGGTGCTCCCCTCAGACTGACTGAGCATCACTCTGTCCCTTCAGGGGGCATCCTCCTCCTCATCTGCCTCCACAGACGGAGGAGACACCACGCAGAAGCACAGCCCGGATCCCACAGCTGCACTCAGTGCTCCGGTACCCGGTGAAGCTGGATCCCCCCAGAGACTCGTCCCGCAGAGACACCCTCCCCACGCTGGCTGCAGGAGCTTCCAGCTGCTCCCTGCGGGGACCCCTTCTGTCTCCCTGCTGCTTAAGCGGCCTTTCCAGCAGGGACCAGGCACCCCCCGGGGCTGCCCCGCTGGAGAGGATGCTGAGCACTGCAGAGCCCAGCCACAGCTCGAGGGCTGCTCTTGGTGCTGCTGCAGCACAGAGCAGGGATGAGCTTTGTCCCGATCCTCCTTCCAGAGCCCTTCTCGGGGAATCAGAGATTCCTCACCTCCCTAACTGGGCTTCTGGGACCCGGGATGGGCCGGAGGCAAAGCATCTCATTAGGAACCTGAGCAGCCTCTGTCTGAGGGGAGGCTCCAGACTAGGTGACTTCTCGGCAGCTGCGAGAGAGAAGCTGCCACGACAGCTTCACTGGTGTTTAATGGGCTTTTAGAGGCAGCCCTGGAAGGGGAAGCGCAGCTGCTCTGGTGCAGGGGAGCTCTGCGTCCCAGGAGATGGTAGGAAATGAGCTGCTCTTACGGAAAAACCCGTTTAGCCTCTGCCTGCACAGCTGCTGCGGCCGGCTGGGCACACGGAGTGGGCGCTGGACGCGTCTGGGGTCCCCGAGCCACCCCGGTGGTGAGCCCTGGCCCCCTGTGCACCCCCTCTGCACAGAGGGGCTGCAGCCAAAGCCGTGGAGACCCCTAAGTGCTGAGAGAATGACCCAAAAACACTCTCTCCTGACGCAGAGCCCGGGTGAGGTTGGGGCCCGGCTACGGGTGCCCCGCAGCGGCAGGCAGCAGGCACCCATCCCCCTGGCACCGCGCGGGCACGGCCGCCCCCGAGCGACTCACGTGGTCGATGAGCTCCTTGATCATTCCGTTCCACTGCCCCTTCTCGTCCTGCGCCCCGTACTTGCCGTCCTCCACCAGGCGGATCTCGTAGGTGAAGCCCAGGATGACGGCCAGCTCCTTCAGCAGGTCGATGCAGTAGCCCTCGAAGCGGTCGTTGCCGAACAGGGCGGTGTCGGACTTGCGGAACATGACGAAGGGCTCCTCCTGCCACGGGAGGGCAAAGGGTCCCCGTTACGGGGGGGGGGTCGTGGTCCCTGCTCCCGGCCCTGGGGTCGGCCGGAGCCACGAGGAGCGGCATCCTCAGCCGCCCGGCAGCCTCGGGTACCCCAGCCCGGTTGATGCTGCCTTTGGAGCCCCTGCCCACAGCCCGTCTGGCCCTTGGGCGACAAGCAGGCTCGGGCAGTCACTGAGGACGAGGGCCACTGGGAAGCCCGAGGGCCCACAGATGGAACTGGCAAAGGGTGGTGGGCAGCTGGCAGCTGGGGAGAGGGTGAGACAGCAGCAGCAGCGCCTGTGGCATCGCTGCAGCCCCCATGGGGTCGGACAGGGATGGGGAGGAGGTCGAAGTTGTGAGAGGGAAGTTTTGGAGGCACAGTGGGGCCGGTAGAGTGTGGGCACCCTGGCCCAGCTAGGTGTGTGTGGAAGAGGGCTCTGGACCCGGAACTGGGCTGTGGGGCTTTTGGGGCAGCACCCTCTACCAGGGTAGAGAGACCTCGGCCACCCCCAGGGTGGAGAGGAGGCCGGAGGCACCCGCTGGGGCTGGCGGTGGGGTGCGCAGGGCACGGGGGAGCCCCGAGGGCTCAACGCCACTGCAGCCAGGGAGTTCATCCTGGCACAGCTCAGCCTGGCCCCCCGGCCTGGAGCGAGGGCTGCGCCTGTGGATCAGCCGGGATGCAGCCGGGGCTGTGGTGGCCCCGGCTCGGAGCAGCCGTGAAGCCCTCCTGAGGTGGGGAAGCGCTGTAGGGATGGCATCCACACCGAGCAGCCGCAGCGCCGGCGTTCGCACGCCGCTCGCCTCGGTAATGTGTCTGCAGGTGCCCAGCGCTTCCCGGGGGGGACTGCGAGCTCCGCGCAGCACTTATCCACGGGCTGCTTCACAATTTATTACTGAGAATGGCCAGACAGCCAATTCACAGGCGCTCTCGGTTTGCTAATCGATTTCTCAGTGAAGGTGCCCTCAATTTCCTCACGTCACGGCTCCCGCCCTGCCCGGGGAGGCTGGCGCGGGCTGCGGGCGCAGTATTTCTCTTCCAACAAGTGACTGCGGCGCGAGCGAAGCGGGGCGAGCACCTCTGGCGCGTCCCCCCTCCGCGGGCGGGGGCGCGGGGGCTGCTGCAAACCCAGGGTGAAGCAGGGCTGCCTCTGCCTCCTCCGAGCAACAACTGCACCTGCGGTCGCTGCAGCGCGGGGAGGGGGTCCTGTGGGCCAGAGGAAGCTCCCCCATGGCACGGGGAGGGGGTCCTGTGTGCCGGAGGAAGCTCCCCCATGGCCCGTGGGAGGCTTCAGGAAGGGCACAGTCCACGGGAGCCGAGATCAGCCCTGGTCCTGCTGTAACTCATCCCTCTGGCAGAGTGCGAGAGGAAAGCGCTGCCTGAGAGGAGCCTGCAGGAGGCAGAGGGCTGACAGCCCTCCTCAGGCTCCTTCACTCTGCGTTAGCTGCTGTCTTCGCCTTCCAGAGGCTGCTGGGCTGTCTGTGACTCTGTGATTCTCACGCCCTGGACCCAGACGCTGCCGCAGCGCAGCCGGGCATCCTACCCCTCCCGGGAGGCTTCCTTCCTTCCCTCCGTCCCTCCACCTTTCCGAACGAGCTCTACCCAGACTCCTGCCTCCTGGGATGCCCATGGGGTCCCGATCCTCCCAGGGTACCCCCACTCTGCTCCGTGCCGGGGGATCCATCCCAGCCGGCTCCTCGCCTTCCCTGCCTTAGTGCTCCCTGGAAACAGGGAGGAGAGCAGGGCCAGAAGCCGTCCCCAGGCAGAGCCCAGACCCCAGGGTGGGTCCGAGGGCTTCGTGTGGTGGCCTCGCAGCAGCCGCGGGGAGGCTGCGCTGCGCCAGGCAGCCGCAGAGCCCGCTGCCACCAGTCAGAAGCCATTAGGTAGCAAATAAAACCTCATCCCGATCTGATGGCTGCCGTCAGGTCCCATTGCGGCCGCGGGAGCACGATGCCGAGTGACAGCCGGGCACGGAGCAGGGCTGCGCGGCTGCTGCGGAACGGCAGCGCCTGCAGCTGCTGCATCAAGCCGGGGCTTCGCGGGCACAGCAGCGCGATGGTCACAGCCCAGCCGGGGGCTCTGTCCTTCTCACCGTTTCCTTTCTGAGTCAAGCGGTGCCAGGGATGGGGCAGTGCCCCCTGCCCAGGCACTGGGGGTGATGGGTGCCTTGGAGCTCCCCTGGGTGGGGAGCAGTGGGGACAGGGGCCGTGGCTGGCAGCCTGCTTGGGAGCAGTGGCACCCGGGATGCTGCAGGTCACCTCAGTTCCTGCTGAGCCCAGCAGCTGGCAGGGGTGCCCTGTGCCCTTCCTCAGGTTTCTGAGGGTGCAGGGTGAGCTCAGGGGGCTGTCAGGTACCCTTGATTTTGGCAGTGGGAGGAAGGAGGGAGGTCTGCAGGCTCCTACCAGGACGGTGGTGACGATGAGGGATCTGTTGCTCAGCGAGTCCGTGACGTTGGGTCCCCGTCCCTTGGCCACCTCGGTGATGTTGAGGCCATCGGAAGGGCTCCAGGCTCCAACCTGAGGGGAAGAAGCAGGCAGGTGTGAGCAAGGTTTGCAGTGCTCCCCCCCAGATGCTGCTCCTTCCCTCTACAGCAGATCCCCCCTGGAAGGGTTTTGATCCCTCTTGGAAGGGCCCTGGTGGTCCCTTTGGCAAAGTCCTCCCCCGTGGGAGCTCTCTGTCCGGGCAGCAGAGCTGGAGCAGGGAGGAGCAGTGGGTGCTGGGCTCCCTCGGTCTGAGGGGCTGTGCTCTTGCCAGGTTGCCAGTTGCAGTCACTTGTCCAGCGACCGTTGCTGCAGCCGTGGCCAAACACCCTGCTGAGGAGGAGTCACCCGGGCAGCCCTCGGCCTCTGCCCTGCTCTGTGCCAGTGCGGGGGGGCTGCGGAGCTGGAGAGCTGGAGGGCAGGACTGGAGAGGAGCCGTCAGGAGAGCCGGAGGCGTGGGGACCGCTGCCAGCAGACGGGCAGGGCGGCCGCAGAGCCAGCGACAGCAGCCAAGCCCCGTGGAGATGGGAGCAGAAGGCTCCTTGGGAAGGGTCAAACGGCACGGTGGCACTCGGAGAGGATCCAGAGGCCGCCCCGAGCCGCCGGGGAGCCGGGGAGGGCCGATATTTTATTTATCACTGTCTCTCAGATTCTCCCAGCTCTGCGTCAGTCCGGGGGGAGACGCTGGGTTTTCTGCAGCCCCAGAAAGAGACTCCGTAATGAGCGGCGCTGCCTGGCAGGAGCAGATCATAAATTCTCCAAGACTTTCCGTGAACTTGGTGAAAGGCTCTAAATATTTCAGGTGAAGCCTGAGCAGCCTCCTCCTCTCCCCCTCCCCGGCCCTCTTCGATCGCCCGGCAGCCGCAGCGTCGGGAGATAGGGGAGAGGGCAGCGGCTCCGAGGGCCCCGCTCACGGCTCCACGTGCGCGCGTGAGCCAGGCCTGGCGGAGGGGACGGGAGACAGGGAGCTCCGGAGCGAGTGAATCAGGTTAAGATATTAAAAAGAGGAATAAAAGGGAAGGAAGAGCTTCCAGAGGGCTGCGCCAGCCAGATAGTCCCCGCTCATGTAATTAGGCGCCGTTAATACTCCAGTAATCCCCGGAACAGGCGGGAGGCGCCAGGATCAGGGCATCAATCCCAGCTCAGCCGGCGAGAGCCGCGAAGGCAGCGCTCGATCCGTGCGGGATTTGCTTGGGGTCTGGGGCTTTGTTATTCCGGATTAACTGCCGTCGGGAGCGCAGCCGCCGCCGAGATCTGACATCGATGCTCTGGCCCCCCTCTGGAGCCAACAAGAGCTTTCGGAAATAACAGTGGGAGCTGTGGAATCGCTGACGGGAGCCGGGCGGCTGCTCCGTGTGACGATGAGAGGGGGCCAGGCGAGGGCTGGGAAGGCAAACGCTCCGTCCCGGGTCCTTTGACCGGGCAGGATCCCTCTCGGAAGGGGAGAGCTGGCTCAGCTGCTGCCTCCAGCCCCGGGTCAGCCTCCCCGCGCTCGGTGATTAATTCCCCAGCCTTAACTGGGAGAGTCATCTGTGCCGCTGGCCGCTGGCCGCCTGGCTAATTGAAAACAGCCCTTCGCTGCTCCCGGCTGGCACCTCCCGGGCAGCAGAACCTGTCACCATGCCCGGGGGGCACAGGGCCTGGCGCTGGCACCGTGTGGATGTCAGAACAGGATTTGCTGCTCGGCCACCAGCTTCCTCCTGTCATCCGCAGGAGCCCTCCTGCAGAGGGAGGACCCAGTTCCTTGGAGAAGGGGTCGGGCTCGGGAGCCTGTGGTGACCCCCAGTGCCCTCGTTTGGAGCCGGGATAGAGCACAGCCTGGGCACTGCTGGTACCCGCTGGGCAGAGCCTCCTCCAGCTGGGCACCTGCCTCCCTGTGGTCTCCAGCCACCCCAGCTCACCCTGAGCGCCCGCAGCTGCAGCGCTCCGCACACTGCACTGTTGTTGCAGTCATTAAGGACAGGGAGATCCATTCCCCGGGAGCAGTGCTGTGCCCAGAGCAGAGTCCCTGCGGCCGGAGGGGCTGGGGCTGCTGCCTTGGTGTCACCTGGGCACGGGCAGACACCTCCCCGGCCAGCAGGAGCAGCAGCCCTGGCCTCATCCCTGCCGCTCAGAGAAGGAGCAGACAGAAGGGCAAGCCCCTCGCCCTGCAGAACCCAGGCTGTGCCCAGCCTGTGCCCGGGACTGGCGTTGGCCACCTTTGCCCTGGGCAGGGAGGGGTGAGAAGGTCTCTTGTGGTGCCAGGGAGGCCGGGCAGTGCCAGGAGCGCTCTGCAGCCAGGCCCTGCCATCCCACGCTGCCCACGCCTCGTGAGCGGTCTGCACGTCCCCCCAGGCGCACGTCCCTCAACCTCAGCCCCCGACCGCTGGGCAGCGGTGCCACCAGCCCCTCCCCTGCTGCCCGCCCTACCTTCTCCAGGCCGTCTTCCTTGAGGCTGACGATGTCCAGGTCGAAGTCGGTCCTCAGGCCGCTGGTTTTGTTGAAGACGATCCGTCCCGTCAGTCCTTCCCACTGGGCCTGCGGGAGGAGGACGGTTGCAGGGCTGCTGGCGGAGCCATCCGCAGCCTCCTGCCCTCCACCCTCAGCTCCCTGACCGCCCTCAGCCCCGCTCCTGCTCCCCGAAGAGGGGCAGCAGTTACTGATCCCCTGACCCTGCATGGGCGCCCACAGACTCTCGTGGTCCCTGCTGTGGTTTCAGTTGCCACCACAGACCCTCTCGTGGTCCCTGCTGCGGGTTCAGTTGCCACCACAGACTCTCGTGGTCCCTGCTGCGGGTTCAGTTGCCACCTTTCCCGCTCTCCAGCTGCTGCAGGTCCTGGTGAGTCAGTGCAACAGCCGAGCATCTGTCACAGCCGCCCCTCTCCTAGATGGGGGGGCTGCAGGGAGCCAGGGCCCGGGCCGGCTGCAGTCCAGCCCGTGAATAACCCTGACGATGCTGCCAGGCGCAGGGAGCCCCGGGCGCCCTGGACGCTCCCTCTGTCCTCTCTGACGGAAGGTGGAGCAGAGGAGACCTCTCGGTCTGCGCCAGCAGGGTCCCCGTTTGGGAGCAGCCCTGGGCTGCCTCCCTGCCCTGGGTCAGAGGCTGGCAGCAGGAGCAGGGCGCGGGTGCCCGTCGGGGCTGGGGGAGCCGTCCCTTCCCCTCTGGGCACGCGGCGGCACCGGGACCGATCTCTCTGCTGGGGGGGATGCAGAGCCCCGGCCCCCAGCGCGGGCAGTGGGGGCAGAGCAGCAGCTGAGGGCTGGTGCCCAGGCTGAGCACATCCATCCCAGGAGGATGCTCCCGCGGGAGGCCCAGGCTGCTGGCACGCTTCACCGCCTCGCAGCAGCGGGGAGCTGGGACTGGGGCTCTCTCCCCCGAGCAGCTGAGGCCAGACAGCTCCCCTGGTGAATGTCTCTTTCATGGGCAGGGGAGCCTGAAACCCCCCGAGAGCCGGCGGCGCTGTAATGCGCTCCTGGGGGAGACGGCTGGCACCGTGCCTGGCAAGCCTGCTCTTCTGGCTCTTCCTCATTAGCTCCCGAGCAGCGACAGCAGCCTCCTCCCAGCCCGGCCCCCCGTGACTGTGGGGCAGGCTCGCTCCGTTCCGCAGGCAGGGGGTTTCCTTGCCCTGGGACTGAGCCTGTGGAGCCCCCCAGGAGCCGGGGGCAGCACTGGGTGTTTAAAGTGCCCGACTGGAGCGGAACCCCCGCGCCCTGCAGGGCTGAGCTGGGGGCACCAAGGGTGGCTCCAGGGCTCTGTGGCGCCGCCGTGGACCCCAGTGGGCTCTGATCCTGCCGGTGTTGGCCCCGTCTCCGCAGACCAACACTGAGTGCCTGCTGTCCTGAGCACTGGGCAGGCTGAGGCTGCACAGCACTGTCCCCCCTTGCCTCCTGCCCCTGGCTCCGTCCTCCGGCTGCCCAGGAGCCCTGGCAGCACTTGGGGTGAGGGTGGCTTCTCCAGGGCTGGCAGAGCCACCATCCCTACCCCTTTGCACCTGAGCCAGCAGGGAGGGTGAGTGCCCGCGGGAAGGGGCTCTGGGTGCAGCCCAGGCTCCTACCTCTTTGATGAAGTTCATGAAGCGGCTGCCGAACCTCCAGGCCTTGTGGCGGTGGCACTGCAGGGAGTTGACGGTCATCTGCGGGGCGCGCTGGTAGCAGACGGACACCACGTGCACGGCGTCGTACAGCAGGGCAGCGTCTGTCTAAAGGGGAGGCAGCGGCCTCGGGTCGGTGCAGTTCGGGGCAGGTGAGGACCGCAGAGCGGTGGGGGAAGCTGCAGCACCCCTCCCGCACCCCTGTGCCCCACACCCAAGATTCCCCTGTCCTGCTGCCCCACCAGCACCCCAGGGCCTGGGTGTTGGACCCTGCTCTGAGGGCAGGGCCGGTCTCTCTGGAGATGCCCTAGGGTGCCGAGGGGCTGCTGCTCTGACACAGGACTGGCAGAAACCCCCTCACCAGGCTCTCGGGCAAAGAGAGTCTGCTTGTCTAGCCTGCTGTGGGTGAGGATCCCAGCCCGTGTGAGGGCCTGGCCCCTCGGGATGCTCTGGAGGCAAAAAGGGAAGCAGCAGGGTGCGAGAGCTGCTCTGTGGGCAGGGGGTCTCCCGAGGTGGCCCGAGCTGGCAGTGCCATCGGGCCTGCAGGGTTGCAGCCACTCGATGTGGGGAGAGCTGTTCTCGGTAACGCGAGGGGTCTCGGCTCAGTGCTCAGCGTGAGATGCCCCGTGTCACCTCCAAGCCCTGATCAAGAGAATCGCAGTGATTCTTGACTCTGGGTCGGGGGGTCCTGCTCCTGAAGGGGGGGTGTTCACTGCCTGAGCAGAGCTGCAGGGCAGCAGCGTAAGAAAACAAAGATCTACGGCAACTAACCGGGCGACCTCGGGGATGGAGGCCATGAGGAAGCCCTCCCATGCCAGCAGCCGCAGCACCCGAGCACGAAGAGCGGGTGCCTGACCCGCATCTCCAGGGCCTGCATTCACAGCCGCAGGGGTGGCTGCGGAGGCCGGGGGCAGAGGGGCTGCCCGGACGCGTCCGTCCTGCAGTGCCCAGCCCTGAGGTGGGGGCTGCGCTGGCAGGGACACCGGGGGGCTGCTCTGAAGAGGGCACGGGAGGGCAGGAAGAGCCCAGCGCCGCTGCAGGCACCACGGAGCTGCTGAAGGAGAGCAGAGCTCTCCTCTAGGTGAAACTAAGGACAGGAGGGGCCAGGGAGCCCTCTCAAGGTGACAGCCTGGGAGTCTTTGCCACCTGTGGGGCTGGCTCTGGCAGATCCAAAGGGAGAGGGAGCGAGGGAGCCAGTCAGCAATTCCGCCGTTGGAGACCGGCTCGCGGGGAAGACAGATGGGCGAGCAGGTGCTCTACCTTCCCGCAGTAACTCCGCGGAGCAGAGCTGCCATCAGCCCCTAAAAGGAGTCATCAGAGCTGCGGCAGAGCCTGTCTCTGGGCAGAGCTTGGGCTCTTTCTCCCTCCGTCAGTGGGGGTGAACTGCCCATCCCAGTCCGGCCGTGTGCTGGCCCTTCTGCTGCTCTGGGGGGATGCGGGGACCCCAGGGGGAAGGTCCTGCTACCTGCTTGTCTGTGGGAACAGGGGTGTTTCTGCTCCCCAGTGCTGCTCCCAGGGATGGACAGAGGGACTCGTGAGGTGGCTGTCATGCTCTGAGCTGAGTCAGGGCTTGTGGAGAGCAGCCAGAGAGAGAGAAGGAGCCTGTCCCTGGGGCTGCGGGGCTTGGGGCACACACAGCCCGTCCCTCTCCGGCTCAGCTGTGTCCGCAGAGCGGGTGAGCACAGAGAAATCCTGCTGAGAGTGAGCGAGGGCTGCTATCCCCCAGTGCCTGCAGCTCCTGCCCCCCCTGTTCCCAGCTGGCACAGCCAGGGCACTTCCCAGCTGGCTGCTGGTGCTGAGCACCAGAGGCTGCTGAGGGGAAGGCACCTGGGGGAGGGCGTTTGTACCAGCACAAGGACATCCAGGCCACAGCAGGTGCTCCTGCCCTCCCTCCCCGCCCTGCCCCGGGCTGCGTTGGGACCCCTTGTACCATCATGACTCCATCGAGCAGCCCCAGCTCCGCCTTGGGCGCCGACTGCAGCCGCTCCATGGACCACTTGTCGACGATGGAGGCCACGTGCGGGTTCTCCACGTTGAGGATGCGGAAGCCGGTCAGGTTCACTCCCGAGTAGCGGTAGGGTTCTAGGTCTAATGCATAAAGATCCTTGAAAGAGAGAAACCAGTTTAAACATTGTGCTGAGCTCTGCGCTCTCCTCTCTTCTGCGGGGGCCGGGTCTGCCTGCCCCGTGATGGGGCAGAGCCCCCGGGGGGGCCGAGGCAGGGGGATGCCCTCGCCAGCTGGGTGGGCTCTGTGCTGTCTGCTGCCAGCGGTCGCCGCCCGCAGTGAGTGCCCGTGGGTGCCCGTGCAGTCGGGGTGTCGGATGTGCAGGCTCCCCCCCCCACGGCGCAGGGCCCCTCCTGCCAAGACGAGAGTCGCGGGGAGACACCCGGGATGGCTGTCTGCAGCCGTGAGGGGGGGGGCTGTGACCGGGGGAGAGGGGGAAGGCAGCGCTGCCGCCTGCAGCTCCCTGGGGCTCTGCTGCCGGAGCCCGCGGGAGCAGAGGAGCTGAGGGCGCACAGTGCCAGCCTGCAGGCGGCTGTCAGAGAGGGGCTGAGACGCGGATCTCGACATCCCCCGCAGCCCACGCCGTCTGCAAGCCGATGAGCCTGCCCTTTATCCCCTGAAAGCAGCCCAGCCGGGCGGCCCCGGCTCTGCTGGCCGCCGGCCCGTGAGCAGCTCTTGGCTGCCCTTGGAGGCTCCTGCAGGCGGCTTTGGAGCATCTCCTGCCTCCTGCCAGATGTTGACTGCAGCTCCGGGAGCAACTTCACTGCTCGGGACGGGTCTGAGCAGCCTGGGGTCTGGCAGCATGGCAGGAGCTCAGTGAAAGCGCAGGACAGCTGCCCGAGGGGGGCTGTGGGTGAACGGGGGGAAGAACGGGAGCAGGGAGGGCACTGCCTCAAGGGGAGTAGTTGGCTGCACGGGACAGACCTAGTCCCAGCGTCTGCCAGTGCTGGGGGAAGCCCTGGGGAAGCAGAAAGGCAGCGGCGTCTTCTCTGGTAGAGGATGGGGGGCCGCTGCCCTCAGCAGGGGTCGTGGAGCAGTTTGAGCACCGCAGGAGGCTCCGTGCCCGGGTTGTCCCCGCAGGACTCTGCTGCGGGGTCTGTCAGCTGCGAGCTCTGTCCTGCTCACAGGGCCTGGAAAGCACCAGCCCTAAATCCCCCTGCCCCGAGCAAGGGCAGCACAGCCAGCCCTCGCCAGAGAGCAGAGCAGCCCGGGCAGCGGGGTTGCAGCCCCCGGGCGAGTTTAGCAGAGACACTGGGGACCAGCACCAGTTTCAGGGCTGACTGGGAGAAGGACACGGGGTGTCATCCCAGTTCCCATCGACTCACAGCCTGGGTAGAGCTCGAGCTCCTGCCCGGCTGTAACTGCCGAGGGCAGCAGCGGCGGCAGGGGGCACGCCGCGCTGGGGGCACGCCGCGCTGGGGGCAGGGGCTGGCTGTCACAGGCCGCTGCGAGGTTCCCAGTGGTGTTGAGTTCCAGGGGTCTGCTTCTCGTGGGGCGTAAAGACACGAGGCTGGGGCTCAGAGCCCCTTCCCCGGGGGCAGCTGCTGGGGCTCCTCGCGTGGAACCAGCGAGCCGGGGTCTCGCAGCCGCGCGGCACACTGGAGCCTCTCCGTCCCGGCGTCGATGCTCCGCGCTCGGCGCCGAGGAGGGAGCGCTTAGAAACACCCGGCCTCGCAGAATAGACTGATTCATTAGCACCCCCCGGGCCTGCTGCTGCGGGAGCCGGAGCGGGCGCGCGGCGAGCGAGGAAAACATGGCCCTGAGGAGTGACAGATGAAGATATCTTCCCCGCGATAGAACTGTTATTGCAGGGAAGTGGCACTAATTGTGATTGCTTATCTATTAATTTATTAGCGCTGCTCCTTTCCCACCCCCGGGCTGTACCTACGCAGCCACCGCGCTCCGGGCTCCGCCGGCGCTGATTAATAGGAGCTCGTGTGGGCAGCGCTCGGCTGCCTGCAATAGCTGCTGGCTCTGGGGGCAACGGACGCGGCTTTGGCGGCTGGCAGAGGCACCCTGTGCCTTTGCAGGGGCAGTTCAGCCCTTGTCTTTCCTCAGGGGGAAGCAGAAGGGAGGCTGGATCTGGAGCATCACAGCCAACGCGGAGGGCTGGCTGCTGCTCCCTGGGAGCAGGCTGTTCTCCTGGGGCAGCATCAACCCGCTGAGCTCCAGGGCAGAGCTGCTCCTGGCTCCGGAGGGAGGCTGGGATGAGCAACACGAACCCGGTTCTGGGTCCCATCAGATCCCTTCTGCGGGGCTGCAGCCTCCCACGTTCACACACCTGCTCCTCCTGCAGCGCGTGGGGGGCTGCGCAAGACCCGAGTGACTGGGAGGGGAAATGAGACCAGGAGCTTCCCGTGCAGAGGCAGAGCAGCTGCTGAGGAGTGACTCAGCCCAAGGGTGGGCACCCCAGGGGGAGCACCGGGTGCTGCCGTTACACCCAAAGCACCCTGCTCTGCTCCTGACCCCAGGCTGTGAGCGGCCCTGCTCTCCCCCTCCTGCTTGGGTACCAGAGCTCCCTTCCCTGGGACTCATCCCACCCCACTGCTCCGGTGGCCACCTCCTCGCTTCCCATTCCAGCTCAGCAGGGAGAGGCAAAGGAGTCTGCACAGAGGGGATACTTTACCAGAGTGGTGAAGATGAAGTGGTAGTACTCTGTCATCATCCCCATCGCCATGGCCTGGAGGAGAGCAGGGAGAGGAGGTCAGAAACAGTGGCCACAGGAATTTAGCGACAGTCCTGAAGCAGAGCCCTGGGCGGCTGCTCTGCTGAAGGAGCCGGATCTCAGGGCTCAGATGCTGCAGCTCAGAGGGGTTTCAGCCCCCGCAGTCTGGCCTGGCAGCACTGCGCAGGGAGCCTGCGAGCTCAGTCCCCTCCTCCTGCCCCAGAGCAGGGAGCAGTCTGAGAAGCCTCAGTCAGGAGAGGCGAAGCCTCTGAGAGGAACTCCTGGGGTTCCAGCTCCGACCGCACCCCTGGGTCACTGCAGTGGTAGATGCAGAGTCCGGCCCTGCTCCAAGAAGCTCCAGCCCACGGTGCTGGCAGCCCGTGTGCAGGATACAGCTGGCTCGGTGGGGAATGAATAAATCATCAACCTGGTGGAGAAGCTGCAGGCAGTCGCTGGCTGCGAGCGGGAGCTGGGCTGGGGCTGAGGCAGGCACATCTGTGCACTGCAGCGGGCAGCAACTGCTCGGAGCCAGCTGCCAAGAGGAGAGGAGCTGGGAGCCAGGGAGCAGATGTGAAACCTGAACGGGAGACCAAGCAAGGCCGGAGGAGCCGGCGTTGGGAAGGGCACGCGAGCAGGCCCAGCTCTGGGAGAGGTTTGGTCGCCCAAGACGGCAGAAGAGCGGGTGGTTGGGCATCTCCGTTGCTCCAGGTTGGAGCAGCGTGCACTGATGGCACCTGTCCCCCGTGTGCCAGCTCTTGTGCTGCTGCTCAGGGATTACTCATCCAGAGGGTGTTTCTTCCAGTCTGCCTCAAAAACAGCCCCCAGATGCTCAGCGAGGTGCCCAGCTGCTGCGGTGTCCCTGCCACAGCGTGGGAGCAGCATCTGCGCTGGCACTGGGTGTGTGCCCGGTCCTACCTGGGCAGGCAGAGGCTGGGGCTGCTCAGACCATCCTGGTCCCCGTTATATCTGCACTGAGAGCATGGGGAGACTGTACCTGGCTGCTGGAGATCCCCAAGTCTGCAGAAGGCAGATGGTGCCAGAGGAGCAGCAGTGCTTGGGGGGCCAGTGAGAGGAGAGCAGTAGGGAGCAGGGGGTGGGAGGCCTGGTTTCCTATCGCAGGGTTTGTGCCCCGTGTCGGTCTGAAAACACGAAGCCCTCGCTCCCTGAGTCTACAGAGAGTCATGCTGCTGGGCTGAAAGCCACAGCTTGGGGCCCTGAAAAGCCCCAGCACACAGCGAGCCAGGCAGGAGGACTCGGGCAGATTCCTTCCCCCAGTCCCCGCGCCCTGCGCCGCCAGGAGCGGAGCAGATGGCAGATGAACCGCAGCACGAGCGCGCGGCACCAGCGCGGCAGTAACGGGCAGGAGACTGCGAGTCCCCCCTCCTGCTGCCTGTAACCACCCCAGCCTTGCCCATCGCTCCGAGAGCTCCCCTTCGCATCAGCCTGCTCTGCCCGGGTGCCCCTCCGCAGAGAGATTGAACCCGGGTGGGAGAGTCGTGCTGGGCTGATCCCAGCGGCTCCCGCAGCACCAGGCTCCGGGTGCTCCTCGCCACAGCCATCTCCTCTGCCCGTCCTGGTGCTGCAGCCCGGGGGCAGGTGGAGCCGAGGAGCTGGGATGGGCAGCAGACCCTCTGCTCTGCCAAAAAGGCCAGCGGAGGGACTCGGGGAGAAAGGAGAGCCCGAGCGGATGGAAAATCACTGACATCTGGCTTAGAGTCCAAGAACTGCAGCAGCGCCGGGGAAGGGGCAGGGCACTGGCCAGTGCTGGCCATCACAGCGAGAGGCAGGACGCGGCCGCAGAGCGTGCCCATCGCTGCCAACGGGCACTGCTCCGCAAACCCGGGGCTGCAGAAGCGCAGCAGGGAAAGAAGTCTGAAGGATCTTGGGCTACAGGGACCGTGAGGGCAGTGGCCCAGGGTACCGATGCCTGGGCTGCAAGCTGCTGTGGCCAACCGAGGGCAAAGGACAGAGGCTGGACCCAGCACTGCACCCCACCCAGCACCTTCCCCTCCCATGGCATCTGACCGACCCCAGCGACAGCTGCTCCTGGAAGCCTCCTGTTCTCTGTGGAACCCCTGCAGTGGCCTCGGGAAAGGCGGCTGCTGCGGCTGTCGGTGGAGCTGTGGGCAGAGGAGAGGCTGCGGGGCTGCACCCCTTCTGCAGGGCTCTCCCTGGATACACCCCCCCCTCGGTGCCCACGTCTGCGCAGCCCCCGCTCACCTGCTTGAGGATCTGAGCGGCCATCAGGTGGCTGCAGTCGAAGATGATGCGGAATTCCCGGCCCCGCTTCATCTCCTTGAGCAGCGGCCGGGCGTCGTCCGTGTCCAGCGGGAGCTGCCGGATCTTCAGCCGGATGTTGTAGCGCGACGGGGCCATGATGAGCTCCTGCAGCCGGATCAGCCCTTGGGGCAGCACGCAGACACAGAGCCACAGCGTTAGGGATGCCCTCCCTGCCCAGGCTCTCCCTGGCTGTTGGGGTGCAGGGCAG